>CM060328.1:47719335-47724335 GCA_030674155.1 Stramonita haemastoma
TTCTGTAAATTTTGTCACCCATTCCCACCAACATTCCATGGCCTACTCTTCCTAAAGGTGGAACAGGCTTTAACGTGTACACAAGATATGTGTATGTATGTATGTATGTATGTATGTATGTATGTATATTATATATATAGATAGATAGATAGATAGATAGATAGATAGATAGATAGATAGATAGATAGATAGATAGATAGATATAGATATAGATATAGATATATATACACACCGTATATATGTGTGTGTGTGTGTGTCTGTGTGTGTATGTGTGTATGTGTGTGTGTATTTGCGTATGTGTGAACAGAAATAAATACACTTAATATGTGTTTGTGTGTGTGTGTGTGTGTGTGCGCGCGCGTGCGTGCGTGTGTATATGTGCGCGTGCGCGTGTGTGCGAGTGTTTTTACGGTGATTCGTTTTTTTCTTTTTGCGCGCATGCACCTGTGTGCATATTTCACCTCGTTACCTGGTTGCACTGCCGTTCATGTGGTTCCCTTTGAACCTCACTCTTGATTCAAAACACGCACTAACCTTTTACCAAGCCGAAATTAACCTAGAATTTTAATTTTCCGTTCCATCCAAGTTTCCTACATGAAAGAGTTCCATACTGCCAACACTACTGAGACTCAACTGGGTCTCCCATGTGTTCACCTCTGGGAATCTCAGAGGAGACTCTGGGTTCTAGAAATTCAGGTTGTACCTGCTCTTTGAGGGTAAATAAATTGTGATCACAGTCTTTGGTTTGATGTGTGTGTGTGTGTGTGTGTGTGTGTGTGTGTGTGTGTGTGTGTGTGTGTGTGTGTGTGTGTGTGAGGGGGGATGTGTGTGTTTGTGTGTGTGTGTGTGTGTGTGTGTGTGTGTGTGTGTGTCATGCGCGCGGGCCTGTGCGTGCGTGTACGTGTGTGTGTGAGGGTGGGGAGGGGGGGGGGGTATGTGTGTTGTGTGTGTGTGTATGTGTGTGTGTGAGGGTGGGGGGTATGTGTGTGTTGTTTGTGTGTGTGTATGGGGGGGTATGTGTGTAGGTTTGTATCTGTGTGTGTGTATGTGTGTGTGTGTGTTTGGTTGATTTTTCTGTTTGTATATGTGTTTATATGTACAGTGCATGTATACATGTGTATATCGATAAGTGTAACTAACTAACAATAACAAAAAATAAAGCATTAACTGTGATCCATCCCCCTCCTCCCCCCCCTCCCCCCACCCCCCTTCAGTCCCTCACCCTTCACGAAAGAAGAACAAAGCGTAGATACATATCTTTCGTGCAGTTTACCTGAACATTATCCTCCTGTACACTGCGTCTGTAACCCTTTTAGCCTGTAAACCCACACTCCTAATTTCACAATTTAATTTTACAATCTTTCTGCCCCTCGTCAGGGCCCCAAGTGGAGTGATCTCCCTCCTAACATGCTCTCTCTCTCTTTTTTTTTTTACTTTTTTTTTTTTTTTTTGTGCTCATGCAGCATGTCACGCTTATTTGCCAACATGGTTGGCTCAACTTCCGCTGCTGCTGACAACTTTGTATACACATAGCTAATTGTTGCTCTAGGAGAAAATGTCAAACTCTCAAGGTAGTAGTGTGTCGGAAGATGTTGTAGATGGATAAAGTGAATATGGTGTGACGAAAGATGTGCTGTGAGGGTTGTTGTTTTGTGTTTGTTTGCTTGATGTTTGCTTGTTTTTGTTATTGTTATTTTTTGTTTGTTTTTTAAGGGGTGGGGGTGTTGATTGCTGTTGTTGTTGCTAAGGGTTTCATTTTGTTGTTTTTACTTTTTTTTCTCTCCGTTTTTGCATGGTGCTTGGTTGATTGTGTGTGTGTGTGTGTGTGTGTGTGTGTGTGTGTGTGTGTGTGTGTGTGTGTCTGTGTGTCTCTGTCTGTCTGTCTGTCTGTCTGTCTGTCTGTCTGTCTCTGTGTCTCTTTGTGCACGCGCATGCACACAAATATCTATCTGTGTAAGAATGCAAGCAAAACATGGAAGACTTTTTTAACAACACAATTTCAAAATGCTTCTACTTTTGCTCTGTCTGCCTGCCCCACATTTCTCCCTGGAAAGTAGCACAATGCATTCACGCTATGGACATCTGTAACAGCGCTATAGGGCCTACAGAAAACCACTTCCACCTGACTTTGCAAGCCATCCTCCTCTCTGTTGCTCATTTGCCTCCCTCTAACAGTCAGCCCACTCCCTCACTGCTACTATACCTGTACTGAGGCATCAGACAGCTTTCTTCCAGTCCCCAAAGGCCCTGTCTTATAGGCTTGTGGTACATGCCCAGTACTGAGTACATCAAAGACCTTCCGCCCTATACCTACCTACCTACCTGCACCAGTATCTGGTCAGCAGTCTGTCTGTCTTGTCTGTCTGTCTGTCTGTTTATCAGTCGCTTTATTTTATTTTATTTTTTTTGAATTTTTTTTATTTATTCATTTTTTATTATTTCTTTTTTATGTGTTTATTTTATCTTATTCTTTTATATCGAGGATAGATCTAATGGGATAAGCACTTGCGTGCTTTTTTTTTCATCCAGTGCCTGTGTGTATGCAGTTGTGTATATATTGTCATCTGTTCCCACCGGCACACAATGGCCTACTCTTGCGAAAAGCGGAACAGGATTTAACATGTGGGCTAGATGTTCTGCATGCGTTCGCACACGGGGCCTCGGTTTATAGTCTCATCCGAAAGACTTTTGGGGGAGAGAGGAGTCAGCACTGATGTTAACTCCAGGGGAAAAAATCCCCTCCAACAGAAATCGAACTCGGGTCGTTAAATTGCCAGCGCAATGTTCAGACCACTAGGCTATCCCGTCCCCCTCCTGTCTATCCTCTGTGTGTGTGTGTGGGGGGGGGGGGGGGTATGGGTGTTATGTGTGTGTGTGTGTGTGTGGGGGGGGGGGTGTAAGTGTGGGGGGGTGGGTGGTTTGGGTGTTGCGTGTGTGTGTGTTAGTTCTTCTGTTTAACGTTCTTCCACTAATTAGTGATGTCAGACGGGAAAGTGTGTGTGCGAGTGAAAGTGTGTGTGTGTGAGTGTGTGACTCTGTGTGTGTGTGTGTGTGTGTGTGTGTGTGTGTGTGTCTGTGTGTGTGTGTGTGTGTGGTGGGAGGGGGGGTGAAGGGGTATGTACATAGCTAATTATTTGCATTAAACAACCATAGGAAACAAAAAAATAAACCATAAACAAGAATGTTGAAAAAAAGGAAATAACAGCTTAAACACTAGCTTTGTAATTCATAAAACTAGTAAAAACTCATTTCACTATAAGAATCTGATAATAGGACTATGACTTAATGACAATATAATTTGTTTCATTCAAGGAATGTCTTTTAGAGTTTGCTCTAAGCAACGGACTGTGAATATAGGTAATATAGGTAAATTTTGTGTGTGTGTGTGTGTGTGTGTGTGTGTGTGTGTGTGTGTGTGTGTGTGTGTGTGTGTGTGTGTGTTTTGTTGCTGTTCTTGTTCTTGTTGTTGTTGTTGTTGTTGTGGTGGTGGTGGTGGTGTGCTGTGGTGTGATGTGGTGTGTGTGTGTGTGTGTGTGCGCGTGCGTGCGCGTGTGTGTGTGTGCGTGCGCGCGTGTGTGTATGCGAGTGTGTTGTGTGTTGTGGTGTGGTGTGGTCAGGTGTGGTGTAGTGTGTAAGTATGTATGTATATATGTATGTATGTATGTTTGTATGCATGTATGTATGTATGTATGTTTGTATGCATGTATGTATGTATGTATGTATGTATGTATGTATGTATGTATGTATGTATGTATGTATGTATGTATGTATGTATGTATGTATGTATGTATGTGTGTGTGTTTGAGAGAGACAGGAGAGAGAGAGAGCGAAAGCGAAAGCGAAAGCGAGAGCGAGAGCGAGAGAAAGAGCTAGAGAGAGAGAGAGAGAGAGAGAGAGAGAGAGAGAGAGAGAGAGAGAGAGAGAGAGAGAGAGAGAGAGAGAGAGAGAGAGAGAGAGAGAGAGAGAGACCTGTGCAGTATTTCAAGGTATGGGCTGCACAGTCAGTGAGTTAGCTTCTCCACAGGGAGTTAAGAGACTTTTTAGCGATGTGGAGGATGGATGGTGTGTGTGTGTGTGTGTGTGTGTGTGTGTGTGTGTGTGTGTGTGTGTGTGTGTGTGTGTGGTGTGTGTGGTGTGTGTGTGTGTGTGTGTGTGTGTGTGTGTGTGTGTGTGTGTGTGTGTGTGTGTGTGTGTGTGAGAGAGAGAGAGAGAGAGAGAGAGAGAGAGTGTGTGTGTGTGTGTGTGTGTAAGGTGGGGTGGGGCGTGAAAGCGCTTAAGAGTGGGGAGAGGTATGAGGCTTGTGTGTATGTGTGTGTAATAGGAATATATATATATATATACGCATATAAATCATAATTATGTGTATTCGAGTATGATATATATACATATATGTATATATATTTATGTATCTATATATATGTATATGTGTGTGTGTGCGTATGTGTGTGCATGCATGCGTGTGTGTGCGTGCGTGTGTCTGTGTGTGTCTATTTGTGTGTGTATGTGTGTGTGGGGGGGGGGGGGGGGGCGCCGTGTGTGTGTAGCCTATGTGTTAGAAGACAATCCTTGAGAAGTATACAACAAAGTACAGAGAAAGATATATGGAAACAATACAAAACGAACTACACCACTTATAAGAACACACTTTCTGATCAGCCTAGTTAGCAAGGCACCTCACTAATGCCAGGTTTGTGCTCTATCTCCCATCACCTCATATCTTCTAACTACACTCTAATCTTACTCCCTTCGAGGGCCTCAGGCAGAGTGCCGTCCCCTCTCTCCTTTGCACTGTGCTGTTTAGGCTCGTGCACCATATTAACGTTTGTTTGACAACAAGCACTGTGTATGGTTACCTGGCTAATTTTAGCTTGTGAATACCCTGTAAAAACTTTCCATATTTAAGCCTGGCTGCTACACACATGAAGATCGATATGTAATTTGGCAAAGATTTTGTATTGTTTGTCTTTGTGATGATAAAAAGGACAAAAGAGAAGAATGTA
>CM060328.1:47729335-47731835 GCA_030674155.1 Stramonita haemastoma
TCAATCATTTTGAAAGTGACTTATCAGAGATTCAGTATCAAAAAATTGAAATAAAAATAAATTCTAGGGAATAATGTCTTTCAGTGGCAGCATTGTAGACATTTTTGAGTAAGAACCATGCCTTTGGCCTGAGAGAGAGAGAGAGAGAGAGAGAGAGAGAGAGAGAGAGAGAGAGAGAGAGAGAGAGAGAGAGAGAGAGAGAGAGAGAGAGAGAGAGAGAGAGCAATCATCCCTATTGGAGCTAAAGGAAGAAATGAGTCACTAGTGTTGCAAAGGACAGACTTTTTTTTAAAATACACCTGCTTCTATTCCATGTGACCACCGTTTTTAACAGGTGTGCAAATTGTAAATTACAGAGGTATCCGCTTTGTAACTAAAATCAATTGGGAAATTGGAAAAAAAATGGCATAAGTTAGATCCTTTCTCTTCATTCTTCATGAGACCACAGCCAATATATATGTTTATGGAAACATTTCTTTTATATTTTTATGTTTAGGGGGACAGAATAACCTGGTGGTCAGAACACTGTGCTCATGATCTGGCAGCCAAAGCTGGCACCTACCACTGAGGCCCTGCCTGTTGAAGAGGAGTTTCCCCCTGAAGTTAACATCAGTGCCGATTCTTCTACCCCGACTGTCCTTTGATGAGACAGCAAACCCAGGTCCAGAGTGGGAACACACGCTGAACAGCTTGCACAGACGTTAAAACCCGCCTCCCCCCTTTCTGTTTAAAATCTAAAGTCTGAGGTAATAGTACTACCGTGTGTCTTCTCTGATTTTTTTTAACTCATATTTTTGTTCTTTGTGTTAAGTCCCAGAAACATACAACATAACAGGACTTAATGCAATATCGTGACTTATAGAAAATAATTTTTTTTAATTAGACGAGCAAGATAAAGCACACACACACACACACACACACACACACACACACACACACACACACACACACACACACACACACACACACACACACACACATACAGATGAAGCCAAGCAACACCTTACATGTGCACCCTTACTAATACTTATTTCAGCTTACAGAAAAAAAGCACAAAGATTAAATTCAAACACATTTTTTTTTATAGACTAACATTTTGTCAGCATTATGTCTAAAGTGGCAAGGCACGGTAAACCAGTTATGCCCAGACGAAAAATGTACGATCTTGGTTTTTTTGTTGCATTTTTTAAAATTTGTAATCGTCTAACCCTCACAGGGCCCCAGCCCCCTTTTTCACGCAACAGCTCAGGCGCCATGTTGTACCCCATGCGGCGCGCAGACGCAGACACGAGAGCGGGGTCAGGTCAGGTCACAGAGCGTGCCCTGTACGTAACCACAGGAAGCTATCAGTGTCGTAAGGTTACAACCCTCTACCGACACGTAATCACGACCCACCTCTCTCTAACACCTGTTGAGGCGAGTTCAACACAAAGGCAAAAATAGGGGTGGAGGGTTGGCGGCCCGCGACTAATGTTGCAAGGGCTGTACTGTTTTATGCGCTTGGTGCGCTTGTGGCGAGAGAGCGAAGAAAAAAAGAGCGAGACAGAGAGGAAGGGGTAGAGGAGAGAGAGAGAGAGAGAGAGGGGGGGGGGGGGAGGAGAGAGACGTCTGGCGAAGTTGAATGCACACATCTGGGCGGAAAAACAGTAAATAGAAACAGGTCGGCCCCACTACTTTATACACTGACGAATAATGCCAAGTACTGATCTTTCGAGGACCCTTTCACTTCAAATACACACACTCTCTCTCTTCTCTCTCTCTCTCTCTCTCTTCTCTCTCTCTCTCTCTCTCTCTCCCTTACATGCACCCCTTCTCTCTTTTAATTCCTGAGACGTGAAGGGGGAGAGTTATGGGGGAGCAGGGGGTAAGGGGCAAGGTGCAGGGTTTTTCTCACAGGCCTTGAGAAAGTGGAGCTGTTTTCCATTGATACTGATGACAAGAGAACTAACTACAGAGCAAAAAAGCAAGAGGACAGTTCTGAAAAGGAAAATTATTGGTAACTAACGATTGGGAAAGAAAGAATCTCACATTGGTTTGCTCAGTACTTGTTAGGGACTGGTTTAGGCCTGTGTTTGAAATGTACATGATTAGTAGAAAGTTTGGTTTTGTTTTCATTCTTTTAGTTTTGGTTTGATAGGGTTTTTTGTTTTGTTTTGTTTTTTTAGGGTTTTGTTTGTTTTCGTTTTTTTTTTATTTTCAGGAGGTTGGCAAACGAAAGAAACTGAGCTACATAATTGTGTGTGTGTGTGTGTGTGTTGTGTGGGGTTGTGTGTGTGTGTGTGTGTGTGTGTGTGTGGGGATTTTGTGTGTGTGTGTGCAGCTGGCAAAGAATATGATAACAAGAGAGTGAGAAAGGAACGGAGGAGAAAAAGAAAGGAAGATAGAACCAAAAAAAGAAAAAAGACCAAAAAAGATTGGGAGGCACAAACAGAAAAATAAAAGATAGATTGAATGAATGAAAGAAAGAAACACAAAAAGAAAGAAATTAAAGAGAGAGAAA
>CM060328.1:47739335-47741835 GCA_030674155.1 Stramonita haemastoma
GCTGTGGGTTTTTTTTTTCTGATTTCCCCCAAGTTCTCCTGATAAGACTATGAATCGAAAAACCGCATGCTCACACTGATATCTCGCGCACATGATCAAAAAACGCACCCAGACTGAAGATTTCTTGATTTCATGTGAGACATTTACCTAGTGCCTGTAGCGGGAATGCGGCTATCTTAACAGTAGGCCAAACGGTGGCATACATCAAATCTTACTATTGGCGAGCTTCAGTGCCCTAGCCAAGGAATAGAGAGGGGAAAAAAGTAGAGAATGAGACACGAAAAAGCTGTTTAAAAGGAAAAATTGATTAATACTCTTTTTTTTTTTCGTTTTTCGGCCTGAGCTGTAAGGTTCACCAATGGCGAGTTGTGCGTATGGAACCGTTTTTGCCTACCATGGAGGCAACCACATTCCGACTAGGGACATAGATTAATGGATACACCATACTTGATATGAACTGGTTATTTTTAATATTAAAGGACAATCATCTTTCATAGAACAGTAGGCCAACTATAGCCATAGTATGGGCGATGCAAACACACCAAGCATACTCTCTCTCTCTATCGATTACACACCACACACACACACACACACACACACACACACACAGACACACACACACACACACACAACACACACACACACACACACACACACACACACACACACACACACACACACACACACACACACACACAACACACACACACACACACACACACACACACACACACACACACACACCACACACACACACACACACACACACACACACACACACACACAAACACTCACACAACTCCCTCCACTCCATCGATTTTTTGACGCCTACAGCCAACCATAGGTGTGACCTAAGCCTAACGAATGTCAGTCGACTGGGTGACACTGCAGCCCAAAGGGCAGACAACCCCCCACACCTGTGAGCGTTAGGGGACACGCAAGGTCACGTGTCACCTCCACATTTCCTTGCAGACGACAGTCATAGCCCCTGCTAGCGCTCGGCGAGTGGAGAATAGACGATGATCCATTTTTAATGGCGGTTTACCCTCCAGGTTGAAGGGTAACAGCTGTGACTGCAAGGAGAGGGACTGGGTGGTTGGGTGTACGGGGGGTATATATGGATGTCGCACGGAACAGTAAGGTGACATATGCATGCATTATTGATTGGATGTTTATCCCCCGGCGTTATCAATTTCTAACACCTTCTGCCTCCTGGATCCACACTTTCATCACTGACGTGATCTCTGTCTGCCATTTTCTCCCCTCCGTCCCCTCTCCATTTCTTTCCTGTCCTTGCGCTATGATAATGAGGTGTGATGATCTTACCGGGCATTCTTAGTTCAGCAAGACATACAGAAAAAGTAATACCTTGTTTGATAAACTCCCTGCTCTGTTTAAAATAGTAACGGTTGTCTTCTTCTAATGGTTCTAAAGTTGTGAATCAAGAGCATGAATTAAAAACAAAAAAAACCCCAACCCTTTCTTAAAGTAATCCACAGCACCTAGGGATTATGAGTGAGAAGTTTTTGTGAACTCACTGGCAGTTTCATAGAATCGTACCTCCTGAGAAAGTCTTTAGCCTATAAAATGCTGTTGGTACTTTGCTGCCCTTGAGAGTATTTCTAAGTTGAATCCCTCACTGCTAATGATGGATCTAACGTAAGTCATCTGTTAAACTGCTCCTAGATTTTGCACACAGAGTTAAGTCGTTTGTGATGGTGGAGTGGTGGCTGGCTATCACTGTGATCTTATTTTTATTTTATTTTATATCCACTTTATGTCACAGCAAATTTATCTGCGTGCATTTCGGGCTGCTTTCCCTGGGGAGAGCGCCTCGCCACAAGTGCAGCGCCACCCATTATTTTTTCCTGTGTGCAACTCTATTAAATAGAGTTGCACACAGAAAGAAGCCACTCTGATAAGGAAGCAAATTTTGTTTCTCTATCAGAGTGGCTTTTTCTCCAGAATTTTGCCAGGGACAACCCTCTTGTTGCTGTGGGTTCTTATATGTGGGCTAAATAATGATGTGTAACACACAGGACCTCGGTTAATCGTCTCATCCGAAAGACTAACACCCAGACCACCACTCATGGTCTAATGGATGGGGGGAAAGTTTTGGGCCCAAACGCCATTTTGTCTATCAAGTACATCATGTAGTAATAGATACAATTCATAAAGAGCTACACTGACTCCACTCTCCCCAAAAGTCTTTCGATGAGACTGTAAACCGTGGCCCCGTGTGCGAACGCACGGCTGCAGAACATCTTGCCACAATTAAATCCGGTTCCGCTTTTCGTAAGAGTAAACCATTGTGTGCGGGTGGGAACATATGACAAAATTGACAAAACTGTGTACACACGGGGACTGGATGAAAAAAAGCACATAAGTGCTTATTCCATTATCCTCGATATAAAAGAATTTTTTTTAAAAGAGAAAAAATACTGGTATACTCGCCAAAGGATGTTTTATCTGTTGACATTGGTCACAGATGTGTGTGTGT
>CM060328.1:47746835-47751835 GCA_030674155.1 Stramonita haemastoma
AGGTGCAGCGCAGATTGACAGCTAAGGTAGGGCTACAGAACCCTTTCATACTGGCAACCAGACAGACAGACAGACAGACAGACAGACAGACAGACAAGAGAGAGAGAGAGAGAGAGAGAGAGAGAGAGAGAGAGAGAGAGAGAGAGAGAGAGAGAGAGAGAGAGAGAGAGGAGAACAAATTTTTTGAACAAATTTTTTTTTTTTTTTTCAGAGGGTAATAGATTAAGCACTACATGCTTTTTTAACATCCAGCCCTCGGGAAAAAAAAACAAAAAAAAAACAACAAAAAACAAACGAATAAGAAATAGAAATAGAAAAACGAGCAAAAAAAAAAAAAAAAAAAAAAAAAAAGCTTAATAACAAGAGGGAAAAAAATCATGGGAAAAACATGCATAGTCACAAAAATCCAAAGAAAGTAGTACTCATTCTCTCTCCCGATCCCCCCTACACACACACACACACACACACACACACACACACACACAACACACACACACACACACACACACACACACACACACACACACACACCGAAAGGCAAGCAAGAAATAGAAAAACATTACAGAGGCAGACAGACAGACAGACAGACAGACAGACAGAGACATAGAGACAGAGACAGATTAAATGTATATATGAACAATGAAAAACACACCAAAAAAACCCAAACAAACAAAAAATAAATAATAATAATAATAATAATAATAATAATAATAATAATAATAATAATAATAATAATAATAATAATAAAATAACAGAAATGCATAACAACAGAAACTAACTGTACTATCCGAGGAAAAAATTCATGTAATTGAGATTTCTAGTGGTATCAAAACATTTGTGGTGAAAGCAGAGTGACATTTTCATGAGTCATCAGAAAATCATACAACAAAAACTTAAATCTTGAAAACTTTGATTCATATTTTAGAAAGGTTGGGAGTCTATTCCAAAACCAGCTCCCAGAATATATTAGACTTGATTTAAACAGAGTAATGGTTGGTAAAGGGAGGTTGATTTTATGTGAATGTCGAGAGTCGTTTATACTGAACATGCTGCTTAAGGAAGATGGGGCATTACCATGAAGGATTTTATGCATTAGTACACCTTTATTTAACAACAATCTTGTTTTGAGAGGCAGAATATTTACATTTTTGTAATCTGAAAATGTCAGTGAAGATGACTTATCTATTACTATTTTGACAGCTCGTTTATGAATACTGATTAATGGTTTGAATAGGTTATTACTGGCTAGGTCCCATAGTGTAGATGCATAATCCACACTAGACTGAATAAATGAATGAAAAAATATTTTTCTTGCATTCAGATTAAAACAGTGTTTAATCTTATTTAACTGATATGTTTTGGAGGCAATTTTCTTTGTTAAGTTACGTATATGTACAGACCAAGACAAATTATTATCAATCGTTACTCCCAAAATTTTGTGATTAGAAACTTCTTCAATTCTGACATTGTTGATATAAATAGGAGGTAGGTTTATGTTAAGATTTTGACGTTTTTGTCTTGTTGATAAGAGCATGAATTTCGTTTTACCTGGATGAAGGGCCAAATGGTTAATTTGTGTCCATTCGACAATAATATTTATGTTCTCTTGTAAACTTTGGCATACTTGGAGAGGGTTTTTGTGGCTAGTATAAAGAGTTGTATCATCTGCAAATAGTTCATTTTGTACTTTAATAGTTAATGGCAGGTCATTTATATATAAAAGAAACAACAAGGGACCAAGCACTGATCCTTGCGGTACACCAAAGTTATTTAGAAGAAAACTTGAAGAAGTGTTGTTTAGATATACTTTTTGCTGTCTCTCAGATAGGAAAGATGAAATCAGTTCGAGGATACTAGGAGATAGTTTGTAGACTGCAAGCTTCCGTAGTAGTAGCTTGTGGTCAATAACATCGAAAGCCTTTGCAAAATCAATAAAGAGTATACCTGTGAATTCTTTTTTATTCATATTAAGCAGCAATTTATCTGTCAGTTTAACAAGAGTGGTGTGGCATGAATGGTTTGCTCTGAAACCAGATTGATTTGGGTGTAATAGATTATGTTTGTTTAAGTGGGCAAGTAAACATTTGTAAATGTGCTGTTCTAATGGTTTTGAAAGAGTGGATAATATTGCTATTGGTCTGTAGTTTGATGGTTCTGAGGTATTGCCAGATTTGTGTAAAGGAATAATTTTTGCCTGTTTTAAGAGTTTAGGGAAGGTGTTTTTGCTTATGCAAAGATTGTAGACATATGTAAGTGTTTCTGCTATAATTGATGCGGATAGTTTAGTAGTCTAACGAGAGAGAGAGAGAGAGAGAGAGAGAGAGAGAGAGAGAGAGAGAGAGAGAGAGAGAGAGAGAGAGAGAGAGAGAGAGAGAGAGAGAGAGAGATTTGATTTGATTTATTCTTTTATATCGTGGATAATGGAATAAGCACTGTTGTGTTTTTTTTCATCCAGTCCCCGTGTGTATGCAGTTTTGTAAATGTCATCTGTTCCCACCGGCACACGATGGCCTACTCTTACGAAAGGCGGAATGCCATTCTTTGTTTAGCACTTGAATGAGAGAGAGAGAGAGAGAGAGAGAGAGAGAGAGAGAGAGAGAGAGAGGAGAGAGAGAGAGAGAGAGAGAGAGAGAGAGAGAGAGAGAGAGAATGGCTGGATGACATCCAGAAAGACATGGCCGTGACATGACAGAGAGAGAGGCACAAGACAGGAACCGGTGGAGGGAAGGAGGGCTGCTACAGAGTAGTGCTACATCCTGCAGTAGATGGGTAACGCCTTGGGACTAAGGTGTTCTCTCTCTCTCTTCCTCTCTCTCTCTCTCTCTCTCTCTCTCTCTCTCTCTCTCTCTCTCTCTCTCTCTCTCTCTCTCTCTCTCTCTCTCTCTCTCTCTCTCCCGGTAACGCCTTGGGACTGAGGTGTTCTCTCTCTCTCTCTGTCTCTGTCTCTGTCTCTCTCTCTCTATCATTCAAGTGCTACACAAAGAAGGGCGTACAAACTTGCCCGTGGGAGCCACTTTCTGTACATAGCATCTCCCTCTCCCACCCCAAAACAGAGAAACCCACCCACCCACCTTGCCTTCTCCCTTCCGCTCATCCCAAACCCACTCAGTCTCACCCCATCCCCACCCCAACTCATCTCTGATTGGGATGACCTATGTGGTCAATTGCGTTGTCACTATTAGCATACACTAACAGCCGACTTATTGCTCTAGTAGCCACTTAAAATTCCGACAGTCTACTCTAACGAGAGAGAGAGAGAGAGAGAGAGAGAGAGAGAGAGAGAGAGGAGAGAGAAAAGAGAGAGAGAGAGAGATCTTTAAAACGCAAGACAGATTGGGGGGGGGGGGCAAGCTTAGTCTTACGATCTATCCTTACATATATAGCAAAGCAAAAAGAGATGGAAATCGATAAAACATAGGAGAGATGGAGAGAGAGGCAGACAGAGACCAACAGACAGACAGACACACAGACAGACAGACAGACATTGACACAGATACTGAGAAAGAGACCACTCTCTCTCCACACACACACACACACACACACTATATATTATATATATTATAGAGAGAGAGAGGAGAGAGAGAGGAGAGAGAGGAGAGAGAGAGAGAAGAGAGAGAGAGAGAGAGAGAGAGAGAGAGAGAGAGAGGAGAGAGAGAGAGAGAGAGAGAGAGAGAGAGAGATACACTACACACACACACACACACACACACATACACACACTTACACACACACACACACACACACACACACACACACTACACACACACCACACACACTACACACACACACACACACACACACACACACTACACACACACACAACACACACACACACACACACACACACACACACACACACACACACACACACACACACACACACAGAGAGGACTTACTTCACACTGGTTTCTGAGTGAGAATGAAAACCTGCTGCTCTGCACGTTCTCAGGACCCGAGCTGCCTATAGTGGTGGACCGGAGCATCCTGTTGAAGGAAGACGCCACTTGGCCCGCCTGTCTCATTGTCAGTCTGTACTCTGCCCTTTTAGTCACTCTCCACATCATCATCATCATCATCTTTATTCTTATCTGTCTGTCTGTCTGTCTGTCTGTCTGTCTGTCTGTCTGTCTGTCTCTTTCTAGGCCGCGGGGGTTCCAGCTTCCCCAACCAAAATTAAATCTGTGCACGATTTTCTCCTGGAGTTCACAGTAGAGTGACTCTGCTCGTTCTCCCCTGAGAGTCTCTCTGGAAGATTTCTTTTTTCTTTTTTTTTTGGGGGGGAGGGGAGGATGTTGTTACTGGGCTAGAGCTCCAAGATTCACCACTGGCGAGAGTTTTGGCATAGGGGGTAGGCTAGCTCAGTGGTCAGAGCAATCACTTTACCCCCCCTGCCAAGGTTAAGCAGCATCGAGGGTGGTTACCAATTGGATGGGTGACCATTGCGCGCCTTGGCTTCTGTATAGTTCCCCCAGTTCACCCAGCTGTAAATGGGTACCTGCCCTCTTTAGGGTCAGGGAAGGTATAGCAGCGAGGGAGACGAGATGGGCGCCGCACTCAATATGCTGGCCCCTAGAGAAGCTGAGGTCTCTGATGCCTCGCTCCCCTACGACTACATAGGTTATGGGACACCTCTACCTTTACCTTTTTACGACCGTTCTTTGTTGCCCACCATTAAGATAGCTGCTTTTCTGATTTGGGGGATGACGAAGACTGTAAGCCAAGTTTTGTTCGAAAGTGATGCAGGATGTTTTGTGTTCATGTTCAAACTCCATTCAACTTTTGCTGAAGAGATTAATTAGCTAGGGCTGATGATGTGGATCCATGACACGAACATACCCGGCATGCATCCCGCGACCTGGAGAGTTATGGGCTCCGCCAGGTTCAGCTTGTTCATGACCCACAGCCTTGAAAAGTTCAGTGCAGTCCGCCAATGACTTTCTAAGGAATTAGGGGAGGAGAAGGATGTCTTGTATCCTCTGTTGTGCTGCTACCAGTCGTGC
>CM060328.1:47756835-47766835 GCA_030674155.1 Stramonita haemastoma
CATATATTAGACCCTGAGTGGTGGTCGGGGCGCTAGTCTTTCCGATGAGACGATAAACCGAGGTCCGTGTGTTACACATCACTATTTAACGCACGTAAAAGAACCCACCGCAACAAGGGGTTGACCCTGACACAATTCTGTAAAAACAAGCCACCCTGATAGGGAACAAATACAGTTGCATGCAGGAAAAAAAAATGGGTAGGCGACTGGCTTGTGGCGACGCGCCTCCCCAGGGAGAGCAGCCCGAATTTCAGGACAGAGAAATCTGCTGTGACATAAACTTGTATAAATACAAAGACAAAAACAATGATGAACATGGTGGCTGCTGAGCTGCAAAGTGTCAACTAACAACAAGGACATTTTCATAGATTGCAATCTTTGCTAGTGTAAAAGAAACGAAAAAATAACGCAAGGAGACAGCCTCTTTTGTAGAGCTAAACACCCAATAAGTAGTGGGATTATAAAAAAAACAGAAAGTTGAGTTGACTCGAAACTGTTTTATTGAGGGTATATGGATAAGCCAGATCTTCTTTACACCAGGCCCTCATGGAGAGAGAGAGAGAGAGAGAGAGAGAGAAGAGGAGAGGAGAGAGAGAGAGAGAGGAGAGGAGGAGAGAGAGAGAGAGAGAGGAGAGAGAGAGAGGAGAGAGAGAGAGAGAGAGAGAGAGAGAGAGAGCAACGCAACTTAGGAAAAGACATTTTCAAGGCCAAAAATGCTGTTGGTCAAATTAAAATAATACCAAGGCTTAGACTAATAATTATAATCTACATAAGCAATGATAATCATTGAATAACTCGTTACTATATCAGATCATAATCACAAAACATTGCTTTTGACTTTTTCAAATTATTTCTTGCTTAACTTAAGGGAACAGAGCCAAGATTTGTTCTGCATGTGTTCGCACTGTGGTACTTCGGTTTCTAGTCTCATGTGAAAGATTTTCGGTTGAGTGCAGTAAAATTGCTTCAAACTGACACCTCAAGGGAGATTCGAACCCTCAACCGCAATGACCGCCTGATCACGAGAGCAACGCTCTCATCACGAGGCTATCTCATCCCCCTGTCTCAAAAACCCACCCTCTGTGGAAAAAAAAGAACCAAGATGCACCCGCGTCCTTTATCCAAGAAGGGAGAGAAATCTTTCGCTAGTGCTACCCGCAGTGCTTCCGCGGAACCCCCAGCCAACGACAGAGAGAGAGAGAAGAGGAGAGAGAGCGAGAGAGTAGCCAAAGGAAGGCCGGAGTTTAAACCAGTGGCCAGTGGCTTGTTGACTAAGTGACCCCATACTGCGGCCCCGTTGGCCAATGCCCTTTCAATCAGACACTGGCCAATCACCGCTGGCCTTCGCCCACCAATCACATTGCGGCAAGGTCAAAGGGGCTGACCCCGGGTGACACTACCAATGATCGATCAATATAGCGAGCTCTCTCTGGCCTGGCTCTGGCATGGCTAGCTAGCGTTGTGTGTTTCTCTCTCTCTCTCTCTTTCTTTCTCTCACTTTCTTTCTGGCGTGATTCTGGTTCTGAGAAAGAACTGCTGTGCGTTCTGGTTTGTCTTTGGCTGGTGCTGTTCGCTTTTCTTCAGAGAGTCTTGTAGTGTGCCGGTTCTGTTTGTGTGTGTCTGTCTGTCATTCTGTGTGTCTGTATGTATGTCTGTATGTTTATCTGTCTGACTTTTTTTTCCCACTTCTTCTCTGTCAACAGAACATGCATTCTATTTG
This sequence comes from Stramonita haemastoma, assembly GCA_030674155.1. Lineage (NCBI taxonomy): Eukaryota > Metazoa > Mollusca > Gastropoda > Neogastropoda > Muricidae > Stramonita > Stramonita haemastoma. The sequence continues at coordinate 47,758,556 of CM060328.1, forward strand.
TAGTGGAATATCTATTTTATGAAAAAAATTTCTGAAAAGTTGGGTTTTTTTAATATTAATTCGGGGTGTGTCAAGAAGGAAGTGGCCGGACGGTTTAGACGTTCACATGCTTAACACGTGAACCGCGAGGTTCAGGGTTCGATTCCCCCCAGCCTTGACGTTTCCTCCCAAGTTTGACAGGAAAATCGAACTGAATGTGGGGGGAGACTCTAAACCAGTCAGACCAGTGTTCTTACGGACTTATGTAGGTAAAGATAAACAAAACCCCATGATAGTTGAAAATAGGAAAGAGCAGGGGGGTACCTAGCTAGAGACTATCTCCTGGCTGTCCTGGGAAAATGAGTAGGTTCAATTCCCAACAGTATCTCCGCAGTCGGAATACAGCTACCCTAATGGCAGTAGGAAACAAAGGTTTGCATACAAAAACTCTCACAATTGATGAACCTAGGAGGTGTATCTGTGGAATGGGGAAAAAATCCGTGTGTCTGTGTCTCTTTTCAGTTTGTCTGTCTGTTGTCTGTCTGTCTGTCTGTCTGTCTGTCTGTCTGTCTGTCTGTCTGTCTGTCTGTCTGTCTGTCTGTCTGTCTCTCTCTCTCTCTCTCTCTCTCTCTCTCTCTCTCTCTTCTCTCTCTCTTCTCTCTCTCTCTCTAACCAAGCACTATGTTTGGCTCTTTTACCATGGAAAAAAAAACAAGGAAATGAACGATAGTGGCAGCAACGCCAACAAAAACATGAAAAAAGCAGTAGCAACAGCAACAACAGCAGTAACAACAACAACAGCAGCACCAGTAACAACAACAACAACAACAGCAGCACCAGTAACAACAACAACAACAGCAGCAACAGCAACAACAACAGAAAACTAAGCCAAAGCAAGCAAAAAAACCAGTGTTTTGTTTTTCCTTCCAAATTGCTAAAATTGCTTCCAACACAATTATTCTATCCTAGTTTACGCCCCCTTTCACAAGCTCCATGCTAATTGTTTTGAGAAAATGTAATTGCTCAGTTCATTTATTATCGCGACAGAAGTCTTCTAACTGCCAGTTAAACCTATAGATATAGAAGAAGAAGAAGAAAAAGACCGTCTAAAGGAAAGAAGGAAGAGGAGGGAGGACAGAAGAGCAAAAGAAAAAGGCAGAAAGAAAAGAAGAGAAAAGAAAAAAGAAAAGAAAGAATAACAAACAAAAAAAAGGTTGGTGCTAGTTCTTAATCAGCAGGCGATTCTTTTCTGTTATGTTAGACAGGAGGGGGGGGGGGGGGGGGGGGGGGGGGGGGGAGAGTTAAGTGGTCAGAGCGCTCACTTTCCCCACGTCAAGTTAAGCAGCGTCGAGCGTGGTTACCAATGGGATGGGTGACCATTTGCGCACCTTGACTTTCAGTACAGTCCTCCAGTTCACCCAGCTGTATATGGGTACCTGCCCTCAGGAAAGGTAAAGCAGCGAGGGAGAGGACATTCTCAATATGCTGGCCTCTAGAGAAGCTGAGGTCTCTGATGCCTCGCGCCCTCCCAACGACCGCCTAGGTTATGGGACACCTTTACCTTTTACATTTTTATTATGTTAGACAGAGAATTACTTGACTTCTCACTTTTTTCTTTTAACCTGTTCCTGGAATAGAGCGCTAAGGTTCACCATCATTGGTGAGATTTTGCTTACGCCACTGTTTGGTTTTGCCCACCATTAAAAGGTAAACGCATTCCAGCTTCGGGGGTGGTGTCCAAACACGACACAGTGTGCATGCGTTTCTTTTTTTTTTTTTAAGTTGTCATCTGTTCCTTCTGGCATAACATGGCTTACTATTCTAAAAAGGCGGAACAGGTTTTAACGTGTGTGCAAGATGTTTTGGGTGGTTTACACAAGGAGCCTCAGTTTGTAGTCTCATCCAAAGAATTTGCAGGGGAGTGGAGTCGGTATTGATGTTAACTCCAGGAGAAAATTCCCCTTTAGCGAAAGCCTCAGTGTGACTCAACCCTCCCCCCCCCTAGTAGACGACAAGTGCAACGCTCTAACCACTAGACTACCTCCCCCCCCCCACTTCTCACTAAATTCCTTGAGGAGCTGTTGGGAGTACTAAGCTGAATCTGAAACTGGCAGAGTCCCTCCCTCTCCAGGTAGCAGGATGCATGCTGGGTATGTTGGAGTCTTCCATGCTACCAACTTTACTAGCGAGCTTTTCTATGAAAAAATGTATGTGATTTTAATAAATGTGCAAGATGTTATGCAAGTGTTCTGCACAGGAGACCTCAGTTTATATTCTTGTGACAGGGTGGTAATTAGATTACCTCCCATGCGATGGAGCCGCCAATTGCAGCGTCACGTGTCTAAATTTAGAACACACTTGCGAATTGTGTCACGGTCTATTTCATTGGGGGTGATTGAAAACTGTTGCCCGTAGTGGTAAAATGTATTAAATGCAGCCTCTGTTTAGAGACCACATTCTTACTTTCTGACGGCAATGTCGTCGACAAGAAGTGTACAGAGACGTGGCAGATCAAATGTTTGCACTCAGTTACATTCTTATCTAAAAAATACTTTCTGGAGGATGGAATAAGGACCACTGTTAGTGAATAAATGCCTTCAATACCTCATGAAGACTCTAACCTGCGCCTTCAGTTAGAGTAAGAACAATGCTTTTGACCTGACCTGACTCCACGAAACTTTCAGATGAACCTTCTTCAGAAGACCCAACTGTGATTGAAACTACACCCTCAATGGTGTCTAACAGCAAGACAAGTTTTATCATTCAGACATGTCAATGGCTTGTTAAAGCTGCCTTTGAAACTTGATTCAGCACCTGGGCTTGTTCTTGATCAAAGCATTGATGCTGGGGGCAACAGCAAAGTGAGAGGCTGTATGATTAGTGGCTTCTTTCCATAGGAAATTCATTTTACAGTTTAATCTTAGTGATCGACTATGATTCTCAGATAGGAGGCTTGACTTGCAAGTCCTTATGTGCTGCAGCCTGGGCTAGATTAGTGTTGGAGACATCCCAGGTTACTGTCCTTATGCTCTGGGCCGAAATGGGGTATATGGCAAGGCAGTCACTATATCAAATTTTGCAAGTTTCGAAACAGAGCTGCTCTCGCTGTTTTTGGATCATTTCGACAGATGACAAAAACAAACAAAAGAAGCAGAAATATTTTTCAAATGTTGTTGCCATGGAAACACTATTGACAAGAAAAATAAAACAATAATGAAGTTGGCTCATGTTTGGATCTACTGAAAAGTTGAAGGGAGTAGTAAGGTTGTACCCAGCCAAGTGATCAGTCTAGCTAATAGTATCCAAAATGGTCATTTTCAATGTACCATTTGTAAAGAAAAAAGATTTGTCTGTTAAAACATCATGTGTTACCATCTTTATACAAAACGAACATGCGTTGCCTCGACTGTACGCTCGTTGGGGTTTCTAAAATCAACTGTTGACTTGAAAGACTGAAGAGAGAGACGGCACTTGCAGGTCTGCACAGAATGTGACCGGAGAGTTTGCACAAATGCCCACTCTTAATTTAATCCATAATAAGCTGCAAAAAGACTCCAACACCGTGACTTCGGCTGTCAGAGGTTTCTGGACTGGGGGAAGAATAGGGGAGCAACTCTTTAATTGTTGATGAAGAGACATGATGATGTAACATCCTTGCCTTCGCTACTTATCACTTCTTTGTGTGTGTGTGTGTGTGTGTGTGTGTGTGTGTGTGTGTGTGTGTGTGTGTGTGTGTGTGTGTGGGAGGATGAGGTAGAGTGAGAGAGTGATGAGAGAGAGAGAGAGAGGAGGAGAGAGAGGAGAGAGAGAGAGAAGAGAGAGAGAGAGAGAAAGGGTGTGTGTGTGTGTGTGTGTGTGTAAGGAGGGGTGGGTGGGCGTGAAGTTAACGTAAATCAAAACAAATCAAAACCTTATCTGGCCTGTATTGCTGTATGTGTCGGAAGCTTGAACACAACAAAAACTGGAAAGGGACAAAAAATAAACGCAGCTGAAATGGGGTTCTACAGGCGATCAACTGATCAGACAGAAGAACAAATGAAACCATGCTTAACGAACTCTCAGTTCAAAGACAAAATTAATGTAAGCTGAAATTGATGAACACAGACTGAGACATGTTGGTTCTGCTGACAGATACACACAGACAAATTAATCTGATGACGACAGTTCTTTGAGGCACGGTTGAGGGCAGAAGGAAAAGGGGACAGACCACCAACATCCCACACTGCCAACATCACCACCACGAGATCAGTGGTCTGAGAGGGCTACAGGAGATGGTAGAACTCAGCAGAGACAGAGAAAAATGGCGAACCGTGATGGCATTGCGTAGGACTCCTACCGTCGACAGCAGCGATGGAGAGAGATGAACAGATGACTTTAACGCTATGTTCTGAAGGGATTTTGCGCTATGTTCTGAAGGGATTTGCACTTCAGTTTATACTCTCATTCAATCAACTTGCGGGAGAGAGTCAGCCTCAGAGGGGAAATCCCCTCCAAAAACAGACCTTTAGCAGAGACTGGAACCCATGCCCATAGTAATTGTCACATCATGACTACGACGCTCTTACCACTAGGCTCTCCCGCCCCTCAGTTCTTGCTGAAGTCATAGTGTGTTGTCACTCCTCACCTGTCTGCTTCACTCTGTGTAAAAAAATCCCCAACCAAACAAAAAATATTCTTCGTTTTTTTCCTTTCAAAAGCTTTCCTTCACTATGTGTATATAACAAAACATTTTTCGTGTTTCGGTTGAAAAACTGGTAGATCTTTTCCTTTTCTTTTTGTTTCTTTTTTCTTCATTTACCTCTCCAAGGAATCCTTGAAACGCCGCAGAAAAGAATTTTTAGAAAAGGAAGTCAATTGAAGATAAAGGGTCAACAGGTTTTTTAGTTTCGCAACAACAAAAATGAATGTTCCTGAACAACGATGGGCGCCGCCAGATTCAATTAGCCTACGACACACTCACTGCCTACAAAATTCAAAGACTCCGCAAGGAGTTCAGCAGAAGTCAAGTCACAACAGGACAGTTAAATAAATAAGTATACCGCAGACTGATCTGTATAAAACTCCAGTTCTGTGTATCTTAGGGAAATAAATTCAGCAAAGGCCTTGTTTGACTTATTCGGAGTATTTAGCCCTAATCTGCAAGGACTATGCTTTGGTTTGGGTTTTTACTTTTATTTTTGCGTTTGGGGTTTGTTTGTTTGGGTTTGGGCTTTTTTTTTGGGGGGGGGGGGGGGGGGGGGTGGGGGGGTTCTTTGTCTATCTCACGTGATTGTTATTTGACCTGTTAAACCTTTCGGTGTAAGCTTTGTATATCACTTTCTGTCACGGCAGATTTCTCTGCGTCAATTCGGGCTGCTCTTCCCGGGGAGAGCGCGTCACCACAGGAGCTAGCGCCACCCATTTTTCCCCCTCTCTGGGTGTGTATAGTTTCCTTATGAGAGTGGGCTTTTTGCTACAGAATTTAGCTAGGGACAACTCTCTTGTTGCCGTGGGTTCTTTTGCGAGGCTGAATTCGTGTTACACACGAGACCTCAGCTTATCGTCTCACCCGAAAGACTAGCACCAAGACCACCACTTAAGGTCTAGTAAATGAAGAAAAGTTTGAGCACAAACGGGGATCAAACCTGTCGCACTTCTCACCTTCTGTGCAGATGCGTTACCGCCAGACATTTGCGTTTGACATTACAGGCTATTCTTTTTGTTTTTCTTTTATATCTATACTACCTGGAAAGGGATGGGCTCAGCCGCGCTCACCTTGCCCCAGATAATCACACAGCTTAATTTAAGGAGTTCAATGCTATGCCCGACCGACTCCTCAAGGAGTCAGGAAAGTTGTCAAGCCTAGCCAAACTTACTGTCTTCCCTGATGATTATAACAGACCTTTCTGAGGCCGACAGGGCTATCAGATAAAAATATCAGCTGACTCGGAATGGAATCCCGAAGCCCTACCAATATACTTTAGTCACATTTTTCAGTACGCCTCCACGATGCTATTGGTAGGGTGTCCCATAACCTGTGTGGTCGTAGGGGAGTGAGGCGTCAGAGACCTCAGCTTCTCTAAGGGCCAGCATGTCGAGGGCGGTGCCCATCTCCTCTCCCTCGCTGCTTTACCTGCTATTACAGTATCTTAAAAACTTCCCAACCATTAAATTTTGTCCTATATAGTCTAGTGGCCATCATTTATCGCTGGTTGTATGGCGGTTGAGGACATGAGGGGCTGATTTTAGCGTGCGCTGTGGTAACCTGTGATGCAACTCGTTGGGGATGCGTGGAGGGCTTGCGTGTCTATGTTGTGTATGCTGAAGCATCCAACGTCTGCGTGTTGTTTGCACAGAGGACGTAAAGCGTTAATTTTGTATGGGTACTATACGCTCAGGGGCCGAGATGGCTCAGTCATCAGAGCACTCGCTTTCCCCAGCCAAGGTTAATCAGCATCAAGCGTAGTTACCAAGTGGATGGGTGACCGTTTGCGCGCCTTGGATTCACTACAGTTCCCCAGTTCACCCAGCTGTAATGGGTACCTGCCCTGTTTAGGGTCAGGGAAGGTAAAGCAGCTAGGGAGAGGAGATGGGTGCCACCTCAACATGCTGGCCCCCTAGAGAAGCTGAGGTCTCTGATGCCTCGCTCCCTACAACCACATAGGTTATGGGACACCTTTACCTTTTTTAACCTTTACTATACGCTCCGTGATGTCATGTTTGCGATTCATTCTTTTATCTTTCAAAGTTTGATTAATCGTTTGTCTGTCTGTCTCCTGGTTTGAGATAATGAAGTATTCGCATTCTTAACAGTTGTCACAAACATACCCAGCATGCAATTACTGACCCAGAGAGGGATGGGCTCCACAAGGTTCAACTTCTTCATAACGTACTGCCTAAAAAAATTAAGTGCAGTGCTCCATCAACTCCTACAGAAGTTCATAAGCCAACAATTGTGCGGTTACCATCCCTTTCTCTCAATATGGTGCCTGTGTGATGTCAGGTAAGCACCGCTTAGGCTACACTCCAGCGTCAGCCTCAGGGTGAAGTAGCACCTTCTGGACAGTGCTGGTCAGAAAATGTTTTCCTCATTTTCACAGATTTTTTTTTATAAAGTATGAAAATAAATGGCACTGTATATGTATATTTGGAATGGATGGCAATGATTTGATCACAAATGCTAGGTAGTCACGAGAAAGCTGGATATGATCATCAAAATGAAGATTATGTTCCTTCCTACAGTATTGACCCGCATTTTATGCATGATTGAGTGTGTTTCGAAAGCTAGCTAGCAGATAACAAAGGACCGAGGGGGGTACAGAGTTTGCTGGAAAAAAAAATCAAGCTAACCAATTTTGTGCAAATTCATGTCAGTTTTGAGTCAGTGGCTAGTCCAATCCAATCCAATCCTGTTGTTTATAGCCCCGCCGACCACACAGGCCACAGTGGCTAGTCCAATCCAATCCAATCATGTTGTTTATAGCCCGCCGACCACACAGGCCACAGTGGCTAGTCCAATCCAATCCAATCATGTTGTTTATAGCCCGCCGACACACAGGCCACAGTGGCTAGTCCAATCCAATCCAATCATGTTGTTTATAGCCCCGCCGACACACAGGCCACAGTGGCTAGTCCAATCCAATCCAATCATGTTGTTTATAGCCCGCCGACCACACAGGCCACAGTGGCTAGTCCAATCCAATCCAATCATGTTGTTTATAGCCCCGCCGACCACACAGGCACAGTGGCTAGTCCAATCCAATCCAATCATGTTGTTTATAGCCCCGCCGACCACACAGGCCACAGTGGCTAGTCCAATCCAATCCAATCCTGTTGCCTATAGCCCCGCCGACCACACAGGCCACAGTGGCTAGTCTTTTACAGGAAGAGGTTATAGTTTCTGTGGATACCTTGGTAGGCCTGGTATGAACGCAGGAGTGATAATTACAGAAAAAAACAGAACAGTGGTACAATCTACTGCTGGTGTGTAGACTTATCATAGAATGTCCGAGTCTCTCGATAGCTGTGGATTCTTCCTCGTGTTTGTCGCTGTCATCGGTTTCATTGTTGTCATTGTTGTTCTTACATTATACATGATTTAAAAACCAAAAAATCTCTACATTTTTGGAACATAGATTGAATGACATAATTATTGTGGTGGGGTTTTGTTTGTTTGTTTGTTTGTTTTTTGGGGGTAGATATGTTTACTGCAAGTCTACTATCACTTGTACAATGTAGAATCTAGAGACTTACATGTGATAGCGAGAGAGACAATGACAATGACAATGACAATGACAATAGTTTATTGTGACAAGCTTTTAC
>CM060328.1:47769335-47783733 GCA_030674155.1 Stramonita haemastoma
TGGGTCTGCCATTCAAGGTGTAATTCTCCACTCTCTCTGGAATGATGGGTACACGGTGATGTCATTATAACACAAATACGTCATGACTCACTTTGCCTTTTTCTTTTTTCTGCCCTCATTGTGTAAAAAAATAAAACAAAAATAAAAATGCAAAAAATAAACATTTAGAAAAACAAACAAACAAAAAAAAAACCAACAGAAAATGAATAACAACATTAGCCCTTAACAAATTATGCCTGGTTTCAGTTTTTACCAAACTGTAGTAAATGTCAATGGATTATGGCGTTGTGTTTTTCACCGGTCTGAATCAAAATAAAAAAGTATTTTGAAAAATGGTCTACATCCATAAAAAATGCATACATAATTGGTGACTATGAGTTAGTTATAATGACTACACTGACGCAAATAAATACTTGGGGGTAAAGTTTTAAAAAAGCACTGCTAACAACTACGTCCATTATACTAGCGATGTAAAATAATAAGCAAGCTTTGCTGAAGTTTCAATCATATCAGAAACCAATAAAAAAATAAACATAATGTATACACGAACATAATATAAAACAAGCAAAACAAAAGCACTCCACCCCAAACTGATAAGTAAAAACTAATAACAATGAAAATCGCATATCAAATAAGAATGTGAATCTCGTGATGCAAGGTTTATGGCTTAAATCTTATTGATGAGGACCCACATAATGGAAAGGTATTCATGTTAAATGATGAAATAGCCTATATGAAACTAATTATGACTTGCTAATACTGATTTTTTTTTTCCACATAACAGAAAGGGATTTTGTACTAACCGCGCGCGCGCGCACACACATACACACACGCGCACACACACGCGCGCGCGCCACACCACACACACACACACACACACACACACACAACACACGAGAGAGAGAGAGAGAGAGAGAGAGAGAGAGAGAGAGAGAGAGAGAGAGAGAGAGAGAGAGAGAAGAGAGGAGAGAGAGAGAGAGAGAGAGAGACCAGAGATATTATCTGGTGGGCGGAACATGTTGGAATACTCAGTCTACAAATTTGTAAGCAAAAACGATAACGCAAGAAAACGCCAAGTTACCTACCTACCATACATACAACAAGCTACAAAACAAATAATGGAGCACCACGAGAAATCCCGTCATCATAATTATTTCAATTTAGCGCCGAAACAACCAAGTGAAATGAATAAAATATGGAACAGAACTTTTCAAAAACTATAATAACAGACCTATACTGACATGATTTTTTTTTCGTTCCACGGCAAAAGCTCCATGCTCACCAATGGTGCAATTTTAGCGTATGCGACGGGGTTTCTTTGCTCACCATTTAGGTAGCTGCATTCCGATTTCAGGGGATGTACTGATATTGCTACATGTTATGCTTGATATTGTCGTGACTTCTCCCCAAACTGTTTGAGGAGTCAGTCACTGCGCGCGTTGCGTGTGTATGTGTATTGTGTGTGTGTGTGTGTGTGTGTGTGTGTGTGTGTGTTTAACAACAGGTTTTAATAATCATACTGTATCTATTTTTTTTAAGTGAACAGCTTGACTAATTGGTCTGATGATACTAAGTCCAGAAGATGAAACTATTTTCAAGTGTGTGTGTGTGCGTGTGTGTGTGTGCGTGTGTATGTGTGTGTGCGCGCGCGCGCGCGCGGCGTGTGTGTGTGAGTATGTGTGTGTGTGTGTGTGTTCCTTAAGTTCCCTCCATTACAATGGACATGTCAGCAGAGAATGGAACCAGTGGCCTCAGCTAACCTCAGGTCCAGCGTTCGACGCTCTAACCACGAGGCTATGCGCAAAACTATTGAACAAAATGGTGTTTCTACCAGCCTAACATCGATTTTACCATTTTGCGGTTGGCATAAGAAAGAATTGGCTTTGACATAGACTATGAGCAAAAAAGGTGACATGAGTTTATCATAATTATTTCTTTCTTTCGTTGATATATTCGTCTATAGTGTCGAGCTGATTTCAACAGTGATTCGAGAAGAAATTTGTTCGGCAGCTGGTTTCAAGTAACTGATGTGCATGAAGCAATTGATGAAAATGATAGCGGATCAGTTTAGTAACTAGTTGAACAAATTGTAGAATAATTGTAGATCGGTTTATACACTAGCTAGCATCTACTGAAGAAGACAGTTGTTAACTGATCGAAATATCTTTACTAACTGCCAAGGCGGCATTAAAGTGTTAGCTCCCTTAAGTAACACTGTGGTTGGCACTATGCTGTCTGAATAAAAGCTGATGTTAGAACAGATATAACAGCAATGACAGTAACAGAGATGATGGTAACATCGTTGATAACATACCACAAACGGTTCATATTGTTTTTTCGATTTTCTTTTTTTTTTTTTTTTTTTTTTTTTAAATATCTAGTGTAAATGGAGACAAGCTAGGATTCAATATTTTTAAAGGGTTGAAAGGAAATGCTGTGAATAGTTTACAATAGTTATTATGAAAAGAGATTACTAAGATATATATAAAGACCAAATTCGTCCATTTCTTACCGAGAAATTGGGACTGTTTATCGGATTAATTTGCGATCTTCTCAAATGAAGTAACCTTAGCAGCTTACAAGTCTATGCATGCACTTTCTTCATCTATCTGTTCCACTCTGCTTTAGAAACAGCAATTTTGAACAAAAAGCTTAAATTAGCATTTCCATCAGCGTTTTTAAAATTTGTTTAATGTCTCTTGAAAAATGTCTACTCAAAACTGGCAAGCTTTGAACCAACAATGCCAACTGGTAGGAGTGACCATCGTCCAAATACTGATTACTTTTCCAAATGAACTACCCCAAACAAAACAAAACAAATCAAACTAAATAAAAAGAAATGACTGAAAACTCTCTCATGATAGTTTACAAAAAGTCAAATAGCAAACAAAAGCTTACAAACTATCAAAAGAAAGAACAAGCACACCCCCTGCCGTAAAGAAACCCCCAAAAGACCAAAACAAAAGAAGACAGAAAACAGACCTCCCCTTCCCCTCCCTGCAAAAAAAAAAAGCAAAAATAAAACCCCAACTACTTTCTCTCACAATATGTATGCAACACACACAGTCATCCCGCTCAAAGTGGATAAAAACTTCAGAAAAAAACATATTCAGCTATACCTTTATTGAATTGACGAAATACAAAACCAATGGCACCATGTCTTGGGAAGTTAAAATTGGACTGGGTTGGTAATTTCTTTTACCAAAAAAAAAAAAGGGAAAAAAAAAGACCAAAAAAGACATATGACATCTGTACACTCATTTTTCTTGACAACACTCATCATTTCATCATCATCATCAGAACACACCAGTGTGTTTGTATGGATAATCATCGCCATCATCAAAATAATGAAGGAATAACATACCACGTAATATTTCTTTCATATACTGACAAGCACTTTGAAAATGCAGACATCAGAAGAAGTTAAAAAAAAGAATGAAGAAAAAAAACAGGTCTAATTCATATGGCGATCAAGATAGAAATTCAAATTAAAAAGTCTGTAATACATCAAGGTTTGCTGCTGTCCAACAAAGACACATAATCTGAAAAAGGAAAAAAAAAAAAAAAAAAATAGTCCATACATATTGTGTGAAAGGGGGAAAAAGCTGCCATTCACCATTCGTGATGTCATTCTCATAAGTCAAGAATGTAGGAGAACTTCTGCCCAACAATGCAACGCTTGCCACACGTCACTTCCGCCAATGGTGACGCCCTATGACCAAGAGATACAACTGCCCCTAACAACAAGGGACAAGATGACAGTATTCAAATGGCACAAAATAGTTCAGAATGAGAGAGAGAGAGAGAGAGAGAGAGAGAGAGAGAGAGAGAGAGAGAGAGAGAGAGAGAGAGAGAGAGAGAGAGAAGAGAAGACAGACAGACAGACAGACAGACAGACAGACGACAGACAGACAGAGACAGACAGAGAGAGAATGATAGAAAATGAGAGAGAGAGAGAGGAGAGAGAGAGAGAGAGAGGAGAGAGAGAGAGAGAGAGAGAGAGAGAGAGAGAGAGGCAGGCAGACAGACAGACAGACAGACAGACAGACAGACAGACAGTTAGTTTTGATTTTTCTTAGCTTTTTCTACCCAACATTTCCAAAAAAAATTGTTTACAACTATTCCTTACTTTAAATCAACAGGCAGCTTACAAATTTATACCTCAATCCTCTGTACAGGCTGAAGGATTGAAAGAAGAATAAAGTGTTGACACTTTAGATCCCCCCCCCCCCCCCCCAGGGAAATTAAACCCAAGCAGAAGATTAAAAAAAAAGTTGTTTTTGTTTTACTCATCTTTTCAAAGATACAAAGAAGAAATCGAAATTGAAAAAGAAAAGTAATCCATTTTTAAGAATGGGCAACATATTAGACACCGCAAAATTTATTATTGCACTGAACATTATTTACCATTTTCCTCCCTACCCACTTTTCTCTTGATTTCAAATGCTAAACAACACATTTTGATTTCTTTTAGCTAAATATCAAGTTTCAACAACTTATCAAATTCATCAAGGAAAAATAAGATTATTAGTTTCATGTTCTGTTTCTGCTTGGTGACATGAAAAAGTCATCAAACATGCTGATAAATTAACGAAATAAATAAACCAATCAATAACTGAAAGGTTCTCAGGACCAAGAAGGGCATCATCATAAATTAACGCAAGCTGCTTTATACAGGTGTCTACTGTGTACATTATTTCCTTTTAATCTGTTCGTCAGTTCACAGGCTGATGCTGCTTTCATTTTCTCTTCTTTTACACACACACACACACACACACACCACACACACACACACACACACACACACACACACACAACACACACACTCTCTCTCTCTCTCTCTCGCCCTCCCCCCCTCCCCAAATTTACTACAAACACACACATACTAGTAATATGACAGCCACCCAGTTTCTCTCTCTCTCTCTCTCTCTCTCTCTCTCTCTCTCTCTCTCTCTCTTCTCTCTCTCTCTCTCTCTCTGTGTCCCCCCCCCCCCCTTCTCTCTCCCTTTCTCTCTCTCATCACTGGAAATGTTTTTCATTGGGGAAGTGGGAAGCAAGAGTTGTCATTCTAGCTACCTCACTTGCTGAAGCAACTTCAACTTTAAGTAAATGCAAACATGACCATTTCCACTAGTTTTGCAAGGGCAACATTAAAACGCCATCTTTCTCTATAATAAAATCATTTTCTGCTTGTGTATCATGTCATTTCAATGAGATCTTTAAACAAACTTGAAAAACAAAAACGCAACACGGTTAAAAAAAACAACAACCAAACATTTCATTGCAAAATCACGTTGTTCGCCAAACCACGTGATACACACTGCTCAGGGGACGTAACTCTTTAGGAAATGATGACGGGTAATACACTAACAGTCATAGAGCCGGACATTCACAACTTCAGAACAAAATGACAAGTTCTCAACAGTTAGAACCATAAAGTAGTATAATTATATACACTCTGCTTACTGTTTTCTGTACATTGTGCACACAGGGGTGTTCTCTCTCTTCTGTTACAGGGGCAAGGATGTTGAGAAGTTGGATGTTGAGAAAATGGCTGCTCCAATACATCTCTGGCAAACAAAAACATAGCAGTCTCGTGCCAAATAAGTTCAAATCTACAGCTGTCTCGCTGGCATGCTTCCACCTCTAAAGCCATGGCCAAACGCAGGAGAGAAGTTGTCTGCTACAAGTGTGTGCAAGATTCGTCTGTTTCTGCTTCTAAAATGTCACTCAATTATGCATTGTCCATGGCACATGTTCAACACTGTAACGTGCAGTATCTTTGGGTGAGACATCTGTCTTGATTTGATGTAGGCAGTCCTATGTGGAATCCAGGTTTGTCTTGCAGGCTTGATACAGCGATGTTTTCCGGGCACAGGAAAATACTCTGACCAAGACTGCTATGGGGAAAATGACTATAATAATATGGCTTCTTTGGGGGCAAAGGAGTCCCATGTGCAACAACTCAACTCAGCACAATCTCCAGATCTTGCATTATGTTTCAGTTACTTTATCAAAAGGATAGTATGTGGCTGCACAATCTCAGATCTTCTCCAAGTTTGCTTCATAATCTTAGCCATTGGAAGAACAACAGTTCAACATGCAGGACAACCTTCTCCAGCCCTGTCAGCATTGGTAGTCACAACACATCTCATCCGCTGCGCTACATTTACTTTCACACTGTAAAGAAACGATCTCAAGCAGCCAAGTCTATTCCTATGCAGCTGTACATTTCTAAACCCATCTTGGATTCAGACAACGCAGTAACACACTCCGCCAATGTGTGAACAAAGTCTGATGCTGGACAAACGACTATCTCCCATCAAAATGCCGACAGTCTGGGATTGTTTCAAGCCAGTGTCTTCATCACTGGACAACAGGAGTCTGGTCTACAGGGCGCTTGCAGCCACAGAACCCTTGAACAGACTTCAGGGCTCAGCAGCAGTTACTTCATCATGACAGAATGACCAAGTAGAAAACTTATCTGTCTGATAGCATGTGCTATAGCTACAAACTGGTCTACTTTTGCAAGTTCTGTCCATGGCAATAAGAAGCACCAAAGTTCACTCAGTAGTAACCCATCTGTCTGCGTTATGAAATCGCTGCTTTGGTAATGACCACAAAAGTTCAATGGGGGAAGTAGACACATATACAGCCTTCTCTCGAAATATCGTCGCAGTTCTTCTGAACATCCTATACCGCAACAGGGCTCATCGTCAGTCTTGTCAAATTTAACAACTCAGAACACCCTGTGGCCCATTTAGAGTTTTTAGTTGTTATTGTGCTTAGGTGAAGCTGTCCTTTGGCGCAATCAGCAGTCCGAGTCATGAAGACTGTGTGACTTTACAGACTCTTTCAGAAAACACACTGTTCTCAAAGTTATTGGGAACCCACCCCCCTCCCCAAATCTCCCAACAACCCCCCGCCCCAAACCCCCTTTTTATAATCTTTCTGCAGACACTGTGTCCCAATATCTCTCTCTTCAGATTCTCCCCTCACAGTCCGTCAGAAGACCGTCTCCTACAAGACTCTTTCAGAACACTTCTCAGGCCTCACACAGTTCTCCAGAAGACGTACCAATTCTTCCAGACAGACTCCTTCACAAAGCTCTCTGACCTCACGCCATCCTGTTCAGAAGACCCGCTGCCCCAACAGAGCCTTGTCCCTGAGGGCAGCGGGCCAGACAGCGGAGGGGACGGTGGAGCAGCCGTTAACGGGCGCCATGACGTGATGGGAGGAGGAGGCCAGGGGCAGGGAGGCTGCTGCAGCCACCATGGTGGGCGCCGGGAAGGACGAGAAGGGGCCGGCAGCCGCCCCGTGCCCCGAGTGACCGTGAGAGTGGGGGTACCCCACGGAGGAGGAGGAGGAGGTGATGGAGGGGCCGCTGACCCCTAGGAAAGAGGAGGACGTGGGAGAAGAGGAGGAGGAGGAAGAGGATGAAGCGGGTGAAGTCACGGCTGCCAGAGCTGCCGCCTTGCCTCCGGTCGCTGCTGCTGCTGCTGCTGCTGCTGCTGCCACGCTGCTGGCTGAGGATGAGGATGAGGAGGACCCCGCCCCCGAGCTGCTGGAGGGGGTCAGGGCGTAGTGGTGGTGGTGGGGGTGGTGGTGGTGGGGGTAGTAGTGGGAGTGAGGGTGGTGGCGGGAGCCGGCAGCCAGAGCGGCGGAGACGGAGGGGGCAGCGGTGGCAGCGGGGGCCTGTCATTGGATGGCCATGTAGGGCCAGTTGAACGAACCCCCGCTCAGCAGCATGTCTCGGATCAGCGTCTCGATGGGCGTCTTGCCCACCAGCCGCACGAAGAACAGCTGCTCGATCACCTGGGCGCTGACGGAGCGGAGGGAGGGCAGGCGGAGGAGCAGCTTGCCGAAGCGGGTGGGCTGGTTGGGGTACTGGCTCCGCACGTACTCCTCCAGGGCGCACTGCGACTTCTCCTGGATGCTCTCGATGTGCGCCATGTCCTGACAGTCCGCAGGCGTCTGCAACACAAAGGTCAGGAGTGAGGTCATGTCAGTTCCCGTCTGTCTGTGTAAATTTTCCTATTGGAGCGACTTTCGATACAATGATATGGACAACAGCCAGATGCCAGTGGTTAGCGCATGGATTCGGACCGAAGTCATGGTCGAATCCGTCAAAAGATTAATCGGACTCTGCATAGCTTGAAAGAATGACGAGTTTTACTGAGGGGCCAATACAAGCCATGTGTCCACAGCTAACGATTAAATGTGCTCTAATCACAGACGAAAATAGAGGGGGGGAGGGGGAAGAGAGAGAAGAGGAGACAGAACAAAAAAAAAAAGAAGCCAAACCCAAGCACCAAATACAATCGACACTACTGAGTCAAAACGTGAACTAATAAATATCCATGCTCATGACATAACTAAACCCAATATCTACATAACTAGAAGATTAAAAATCAAGTCATATTCCCATTGTGAAATAATCATTTTTTTTGCAATTGCCGGCGCCTTACTATAAGGAATGGGGGTACAGGCTTTCCAATTCTTTCATGTTCTTTGAATCCTTAAGCAACCGACTTTTTAAAAAAAAGACTTTGATAATCTACCACCGATACCTGATATTGCACCAAGGCTGACAAAATCAACAGAGGCGATGAAGCTGAGCTAAAATCAATCCCCCATCAGGAATCCGTTACAACTTCGACAGAGCGCTACTATTCAGCATAATTATCTGACAGCTGTTATTGTGACCACTGTCATTGTGATGAGTTCAACCCTCGTCACGTTTCTCTATAAATTATCATCACACCAACAACAGTATTTTCATTACACCATTATCACTGTTATGTACTCTAGATAATGTTGAGCATCACAATTTAATGGGAATAACATTAATGATGAAGTTGATGATGATGATGATAATAATAATGATGGTAAATGATGATGATGGTGATTGATGATAATGACAATGATAATAGCACATGCGGTTAAAAATAAGCATGAAAGTTTGTACTATTTTTCTAAATCATCTCTCTTTCTCATCATTATCACATAGTCATAACATACACTGTCAATGCTAGATCACACTGATTCACAACTGGTTCTTATTAAAACGATGATAACACCAAGCCTATAATCATCATCACTCTTACATTCCTCTACAGTTCCTCAAGAGAACCCACCAACCACCCACACCACTCACTCCCAAGCAAAGAGAAGCAGAGCACACTTCTCCCACAACCTTCACACCCACCTCAACGACTTGTCTGATTTTACTTAACACACAAGGTGCAGCAGACAACACGGCCACTACCGACTAAGTAGCATTAGTAGTATCACACAAAGGCAGAGGAAGAGAGAGGCAGGCTGGCAGGAAGGAAGGAAGGAAGGAAGAAGGCGGGGAGGGCGGGGGTAGGGGAGAGGAGGAGGAGGATTTTCGGTACAAGCCAGACATTGCAGAAAGAGGTATTGATGATGGAAAGGCGGAGGCGGAGGAGGGGGGTGGGGGTGGGGGGTAAGCTAAGTGACAAACTGACTGGCAAGAGACAATTTCCGTCCAGTATCGATCTCTCTCTCCTACCCCCTCCCTCCCTCCCCTCACCTTCTTCCCCCCTTCTCTCTCTCTCTCTCTCTCTCTCTTCTCTCTCTCTCTCTCTCTCTCTCTCTCTCTCTCTCCTCTCTCCTCTCTCTCTCTCCCCTCCTCCCACTATCCTCGCAGCAGCTCTCCTTTCTGGTGCCGACAGCTTACTGCTAAGCGCCACTTCCTCCACCACTCTTGAAGAGATTTCTGTTGCTGCTGTTGATGGTGGTATTATTTAGTGTGGCGATGGGGATGGGGATGTGGTTGAAGACAATAATAGTGATGATGATAGTGGTGATGATGTGATGATAGTGATGATGATGATAGTGATGAGTGATGATGATGAGATGAATGATGATGGTGATGGTGATGACTAGTGAGGGAGCAATGATGGCTGACCATGGAGATGGGCGGTTAAGATAGTTTGTATTCTGGTGTGCTAGCCTATCTTGGGAGGTGGTTTCGGCGCTGGCGGCACGTCAGGGTGATGTGGTTTGGTATGGAGTGTGTGTGTGTGTGTGTGTGTGTGTGTGTGTGTGTGTGTGTGTGTGTGTGTGTGTTGTGTGTGGTTGTGTGTGTGTGTTTTGTTTGTGTGTGTGTGGTGTGTGTTTGAGTGTTTAGTGTTGTGTGTGTGTATGTGTGTGTGTGTGTACGCCCCCGCGTCCATATACACAACTTGTAAATGACATTTTTTAACTTAACTTCTTTATTATCAAATAGGTGCCTGATTTAACAAAGCTGGACATTACCTAACGTATTACAATGTATGTGTGTAAAGACAGCAGCGACACACTACAATACAGTGTCGACTTCTTCCGTCTAAAGCCCCAGCACAAAAACAACAACAAGACCTTTAAAACCACCACGACCACACCAACATAAAACCAAAACCACTGGTATAAATTATATCTACATAACCCAAAGCCCGTGAAACAGTCCCAAAGACAAACACACACACACACACAAATCTGACCCTATTACTTGGTCGTTCTTCCCCTCCCCAGTCCAGCGAGAGAGCCCAAGGATAATCTTCCGACACTAAATCAACGTCACTGCAACTGTCGCAGCTAGACAAATGGATACGTAATCAGGCAACTGACAAATGCCGACTTAATTAGCCCTCTCTCGCCAAAATGTCATCATCATCATCATCACCATCATCGGCCCTAAACGAGCCACCGTTAGAGAGTTAGTACCCGGGGCGGTATGAATATTCAACAGTGGGTTTTTTTTTTTTTGGTGATGGTGGTGGTGGTGGTGGTGGTGGTGGTGGTGGTGGTCGCTGCCTCGACGACGATTAGTGGTGATTATCGGGCCTGTTTGCTGGCGGCTGAACAACTGTTTGTTGAGGGTTGGTAATTATTGGGTTAAGCTGAGGACGTGGTCATTAGTATTGGTGAGAGCTAGAGGTGGGGGGCCGGGCGGCCAGTCAGTCCCCCTTTGCCGGCAGACAGTCACTTGTGTTGCTGGCTTTGGGGACTGAGAGAGTTAACACTTGTTGGCTTTTGTTTTAAAACAAGCTGGGTTTTTGTTTTTTGGTTTTGTTTGTTTGTTTGTTTGTTTGTTTGTTTGTGTGTGTGTGTGTGTGTGTGTGTGTGTGTGTGTGTGTGTGTGTGTGTGTTGTGTGTGTGTTGTGTGTGTGTGTGTGTGTGTGTGTCTGTGTGCTGTGTGTGTGTAACAATTTTTTTTTAAACCTGTCCATTTTGGTTTCATTTTTCTTAATAAACAGTCGTCGTGTTGTGTATCGATGGTGTCTGTTCTGTTTTTAATTCCATTCCGTTTCAGTTTTGTATCAAAAAGAATTCTGTGTTTTAAGAGAGTGTATGTGTGTGGTGTGAGTATGTGTTTGTGGGGGGGGGGGGGGGGGGGGGGTAACTGAGGGCGCACGTATCTCTTTTCTCTCACCGACATAATTATATTTTGTATGTGTATGTTTTCTCCTATCTTGTTTCTTTCCCCCTCAAAGCCCTGTTGATATCCCACCCCCACACAAAGAAAAACCAACCAACCAACCAACCAACCAACCAACACCCCACACACACACACACACACACACACACACAACACACACCAGACACACACAGACACACACACACACCACACTTTCGAAATATTCTTGATATAAAAGGAGAAAAAAAAAGAACGCTTATATAGTTCTTTCAGAGTCTTTTTTTTTTCACTGTTGTGTGAACACAGTGAAACTTTTCACACACACACCAGTCAGTCCCCTTTCTCCCACCCTTGTGTTCGTTCCCCCCCCCCCCCCCCCCCCCTCCCCCTTCTGTTGTAGTGTTTTATGTCTCTTATCAGGGCACAAGTTAACAACCTCCCAACTCTCAGGTCTCCGTCTGTGTTATCAGCAACACACCCAGGCCTTACCTCCCTCCCTCCTCCCTCCCCTCTCTCTCTCTCTTTGTGTGTGTGTGTGTGTGTGTGTGTGTGTGTGTGGTGTGTGTGGTGTGAGTGTGTGGTGTGATGTGAGGAATGTGTGGAGGAGAGGGGGGGGTGGAGAGGAGAGGAGAGAGAGAGAGAGAGAGAGAGAGAGAGAGAGAGAGAGGAGAGAGAGAGAGAGAGAGAGAGAGAGAGAGAGTACTGTGTGTGTATGAATATGTGTGTGACAGAGAGTAGTGTGTGTGTGTGTATGAATATGTTTGTGAGAGAGTACTGTGTTTGTATGTGTGAGTATTCTGTGTGTGTGTGTGTGTGTGTGTGTGTGTGTGTGTGTGTGTGTGTTGTGTGTGTGTGTTGTGTTGCAGCTGCAGTCAATGTCTATACCAGAAACAAAAGCCTTAGTTGACCTTCTGTGACCTCTGTCGCTGCCGCTTTCTGCCTAATCTCTGTCCTCGACTCTCTCTTTTTTCTCTCCCCCCCCCCCCCCCCCCAAGGTTAATTACCAGTCATCCACCAATCTCCTGCTTACTTTTAGGTTCCATATAATTATTGTAGCTAGTACAATTATCATTGGTTTTTTTCATTTGATGGTTGGTCTTTTTTCATTTGATAGTGGGGGTTTTTGGGTGTGGGTTTTTGTTTTTGTAGTTTTGTTCTTTGGTTTGTTTCAAATCGCTTTGGCGCTCTCCCGACCCTGGAAAATGCTGTCGATTTCTTTCTGCGTTTGAAACTGATACACTGACATCAGCATTTTCTGACATACAAAACGCTGCCATAATGGTATGTATTGGATTGTGATTGCCAAGAGGGTTTGGTTTAAACATGATTTATTCAAAATACATACAACATAAGCAAACATCAACACAGAAGGGATACCCATCAAACCATGAGTGTTTTATAAACATATTTTCTTTTAAATATAAAATCAATTTGGCCCTTTCTAGCTTTTGTTTCTGTATGTGTTTATATAAAAAAAGAGCAAACAACATTGTTGATATCTCTCTCTCTCTGTGTGCCAGTTCATCATTTTATTTTATAGTTGTATGTGTTTTCACTAACAAAAAAATAAATAAGTACATACAAAAAAAGAGAAATATAGATCTAGATGTCTCTCGAATATAACAATCATTAAACAACCAAATGACAACCCTGTTAAACCGAAAAACTTAGAACCGAAACAATAATTAATTAAGAAAGCGGTCAAAGATGACGACAGATGACGACAGATGATTGTAAGCGCTAACACTGTACTGTGCAGTAAAGAACCTCACATACGATGGCTCCAGATTTTCTGTTTAGGTATGGGGTTGAAGGGGGGGGGGGGGGGGGGGGGGGGGGGGGCGGGGGTGGTGACGGCTCGGCTCGGATAGGGAAAAGAAAAACTTTTCTATTTTTTTCTGGTTTTGAAAGTGACAATCTATCTTACCCTGAAAACAACTTATTTATTATCATCATAAGTATCATTATCATAATTGTTATTATCATCGTATTGCTTATGAGTCTGCAACACAAAATAAACAGGGGTACTTATATAAGCTCTGCAAAAGCAGGAAAAGATTTTCTAGAGTATTGTGAAGTCTTTGCAGAACTTACATAGCTAAAGTGCAATATTTTCTTTTTTGTTGATACTAAGCACTACCATCATTTGAAAAAAAATCGTTTTCTCTTTCTCCTCTCTCTCTCTCTCTCTCTCTCTCTCTCTCTCTCTCTCTCTCTCTCTCTCTCTCTCCCGACACAAAACAGACAGACAGACAGACAAAGAGAAAAAAAAAGAATCACGGTCCCAAGCCAGCAGACCAGTTATGCTTTTTCATTTTTGATTTTTTTTCTCCCTTCAAAATGCACATCGTCACCAAACTGGTAGCAGGGGTGTGGGGGAGTGGAAAATGGGGGAGGGGGAGGAGGGGGCAGGGAAGGGGGGAGGGGTTCAGCTTTATGAAAGAAGCGTGATAAATTGGATCGCTGAAATATCGGGAAACAAGAGAGGCAGGAAAATGCAGAGAGCGAGAGGAGAGAGAGAGAGAGAGAGATGAGAGAGAGAGAGAGAGAGAGAGAGAGAGAGAGAGAGAGAGAAGAGGAGAGAGAGAGGAGAGAGAGAGAGATTGGGGTAGGCGAGAGAGATGATGATGATCTCCCCCCCTTCCAATCTGGGAAGGGGGGGGGAGAGGGGGTTGGGGGTCAGGGATGTAGAGTGAAGGACTCCCATCCGATAATTGCCCGGATGAGGATAGTTCATGCCGGGATGACGGAGGTTGAGCCGTCTCCTATTCTAAATTTCTTCGTCATTCAACCTGTCTCTTTTTTCACGTTTCTTCAATCCTTCACACTCGTTCAATGTCGCGGCGTGCGTGCGTGCATGCGCGCGGCTGTATGTGTGTATGCGCACGCGCGCGTGTATGTGTGTGTGTGTGCGCGCGCGCGTGTGTGTGAGTGTGTGTGTGAAGACAATTTAATTAAACAAGTCCAAACCGG
>CM060328.1:47783833-47788833 GCA_030674155.1 Stramonita haemastoma
AACTTACACCGCTCACAAAGAAAAGACATGGAGAGGGAGGAGGAGGGAGGAGGAGGAGGAGGGGAGGGAGGGAGGGGTAGACAACAGTGTCTGGGTTGTGTCAAATGGTTCCGTATCATACCTCCTACCCCTGTGCGCGCGCGCGCAAACACACACACACGAACACAGGCAGATACACATACACGCGCGCGCACGCACACACACTGTTCTCCCTCCCGTCTGTGTGTCGTATCCTGAGCCCTAGCCAGGCAACAATAGCCAGGCCGCCGACCCTAGACAGCAGAATTCTTGTCCAGGTCACTCACCCTTCCCCTCCCTCCCTACTGCAATGTATGATGTATGTATGTATACATGTGTGTGTGTGTGTGTGTGTGGTGTGGTGTGTGTGTGTGTGTTGTGTGGAGAGAGAGAGAGAGAGAAGAGAGAGAGAGAGAGAGAGAGATGTGGTGTGTGAGTGTGGTAGTGTGATGTGTGTTGTGTGTGTGTGTTTCCATTTAAAAATCACAAAATGATATAAAAATACGTTTCTCCCTAAACAACCCCCACTCCCCCCAAAAAAAACACAACAAAAAAACCAACAACCCCCCAACAACAAAACCCAAACAACAACACAACAACCACCCAACAACCACAAAAAGATATGTCGTAAAAGTGGCATCCTTATTTTTCTAGCTCATCTTTTATTCTCACCACATCTTGATTTTTGTTTAAAAGTCAGATTTTACAGGAAACAAACTTTCTTGCTTCACTATTGGTCGACGGCACATTCTTATTTACAAAGATTTTCACCACGACATTGCCTGTGAACTGAAAACTCAAAGGATACTGAACTACAGTTTGAAGAAGGGACAGCAGAAGATTCAGAGAAGAAGCTCCTTCTAGCACCCGACACGAGAGAGAGAGGAGAGAAGATCGAGAGAGAGAGGAGAGAGAAGAGAGAGAGAGAGAGGAGAGAGAGGAGGAGAGGAGAGAGAGAGAGAGAGAGAGGAGAGAGAGAGTTTCCATTTAAAAATCAGAAAATGATATAAAAAGAGACAGAGTGAGATAGGGACACAGAGAGTTGGGGTCACATTCACAGCATGATCTTCTGGATGTCCTTCTGCTGTTGCTTCCTTTGTTGGTGGTATAATGGTGATGGTGTTAAGTGATAGTGCATTTCTGTATCAAATTGGATCATTCTGCTGAGGACTCTTTATACAACCAAAACAAGAACTAACAGTGGCTCTGTTGAGCACAAAAGAAGACAATCATTATTTTGTTTGTTTCGTGTGACGCATTCGAGTACAACTTGTAAAAAAAAAAACCCAACCATTTTAGTCCATGCTATAATTTTGAAACTCCCCCCTCTCTCTCTCTCCCACTGCAACACAAAGTCAGTGTAGTATTATATGACTAAGGGAGAGGGAGGGGGTGGGGGGGATGATGGTATTCTCTTCAACCCCCTACTACTGGCCCATCCCCTTCTGGTTAGCTCCACCAGCTAGCTAACTTGTCGTCACGCATGACTTCATCTGATCCCCTCGTGACCTCGGTTGACCTTAAGCGTGACCTGCCGCCTGGAGTCACCCCTTACCACCCCTTCTCTCTGCCTGGGGTCAGGGTCCTAGGCTGACACAGATAGTGATGTGTACTGATGTCAAACAGCAGCGGTCTACGTGACGGAGAAGGGGGGGGAGCGAGGACCCTGTATGTAGTAGTAAGCTTTTTTTTTTTATTATATGCTTGAAGCGCTGGCTGCTACGCTTGGTTACGTCTTGTTTGTCAACCATGATGCATCGTCTTGATCTTGTAGATAAAGACCAAGGACAGGGGGGGGGGGGAGAAGATGAGGAAGACGATAAGAGGGAAAAGGAGAAGAGGAGGAGAGAGAGGAGGAAAGGGAGGAGAAGAGGAGGAGGAAAAGAGGAGAGGAGGAAAGAGAGGAAGAGAAAAGGAGGAAGAGGAGGAGGAAGGAGAGGGAGGAAAGGAGGAGGAAAGAGGAGAAGGAAAAGAGGAAAGGAAAAGGAGGAAGAGAGGAGAAGAAGAGATGGGAGATAACAAAAAAGGCAGAATGGCCAGATGTGCAGAAAGAGAAAGAAAGCAAGAAAAGCGTTACAAAGCAATTGGCACTTGACAACAGGGATCCAGTATTTTCAACTGAAGCTGAAACAAAAAATGAAGGTTGATAACACTACTCAATTGTCAAACAAGCATGTAGCCAAAATCATAAAGCTGAAAAATGTCCGAAACACAACATAGTTAGTCGCTGATAATTTATAATTTATTTAATTCAATAAATCAAAAACATAACCAAAAAAAAACCACACACACAACAGAACAAACACTTTACAATAACATGATTGTCTCTTTTAGCCTTGCACTAATTTATAATTTGCCAACGCACGTACGCGCATACCCCCAAAAGGGAAAGCACTCTCTCTGGGAGACCAAAAAAAAAAAACCCACACGTCAGAAAACACAAAAAACAAACACACACAAAGTCTGTTTGAATGTTGTTTAACACGCATATCGTCCCCCCTGCCCTCTGCTTGCGGTCCCTTAATTGAAATGAAATCAAACTGCGCCTACAATACCGCAACACAGAGGAAGCAAACCAACTGATTTCCTCAAAGCATCCTCCACTCCTGTTCTCATTCACCGCCTCCCCAACCCGCTCTCACAACACTCTCTACCCCGGCCAGATGCAGGCCCCCAGAGACCGAGGGTTCAAAGCTTCAAGCGGCCTGTGCCAACACGGAATGGCAATTTAGCCGGCAAGCAATCCTGTCTGCAATGTGGACACAGCGAGGGGGCCGCGCTGCGCCCTTTGTCGTTACGGTTGGGGAGCTACCGTTAGCATCAGTGCGGCGGGTGTCGAGGCAAAGTCAAGTGCCCCCCTTCAT
Organism: Stramonita haemastoma; assembly: GCA_030674155.1. Lineage (NCBI taxonomy): Eukaryota > Metazoa > Mollusca > Gastropoda > Neogastropoda > Muricidae > Stramonita > Stramonita haemastoma. The sequence goes on from CM060328.1 coordinate 47,786,716, forward strand.
AAAGGTGTGCCCCTGGAGGATTCCAATTGTCTGGCTCAAAGCACGCACAATACGTCACAAAGGGTAAAATGATTGTTGGGACTGTGCGTGCGGTCCTTGTTTTGTGAGACCTCCCCCAATGAAAAATGGATCATTGAAGACTTTAAAAAAGGGAAATAAAAGAAAGTTGAAACAGTGTACGCAATTGTCAAACAAACCAGTAGCCAAATAATAAAGCTTTAAAGTGGTAAGCCAGTAGCCAAATAATAAAGCTTTAAAATGTCGGATCACATAAATACTTAAGTCCTGAATTACAATATAAAAATGTATAACTATACTCGTGTAAAAAAAAAACCAAAACCATTATAGACGCTGTTCCTGTTTGGCTTTATTTTGTGGATACATTTTAGAATCTGCCTGAGAAAAAACTTCATAAAGTCACTCCAGTCAAAGAAATGTTTATCTTTTACATATTTTATATTCATTAATCAGTTGCCAAGTTTAAAATTGTGGAGTTTGTTTACCCTCCATAGATGACAAAACAGTACGTATGTACCATAGGTTATAACAAGTCTTTTCGGAAGAATGAGAGAGAGAGAGAGAGAGAGAGAGAGGAAGAGAGAGAGAGAGAGAGAAGAGGAGAGAGAGAGAGAGGAGATGAGGGAGAGAGACAGAGAGAAGAGAGAGAGAGAGAGGAGAGAAGATGTGGAGAAGAGGTTGCAGAAGTTTAGATTTTATAGTTGCGGTAGGATAGGAACAGCTGAGACAAATGTCAACAGACTGATTGAACATGACGGCATGGTGAGAGTTAAAGTGAGTGTCAGAGATTTATGTCTAGCGGCGGAAGAGGAGAGAGAGAGAGCATCTTGCAGAGACGGAGTGGATGCAAACAGACGAGACAGGTACAGCGAATAGAGAGGAGAGAGAGAGAGAGAGGAAGAGAGTGAGAGAGGAGAGAGAGAGAGAGGAGAGAGAGTGAGAGAGATGGAGGAGAGGAGAGAGAGGACTGTGCGAGCAAGCAGTTGTCTTGCAACGTTTTTTTAATCCTTTTTTCTATGTTGCGTTTAGGATAGGACACAGCCTGACGACAAATGTCACACAACTTGATTTTGAACATTTGTTTTCTTCTCTGGCATGGCTCGAGATTAAAGTGCCAGTGTTTCAGTTAGATTTACATGTCTAGCGGCTGGAACGGGTGGAGAGAGTGCATTTCCTTGGCTGGAGTTGTATTCTACAAGGGACATCTGAACTGGGACTTCGATACAGCCTCAACAGTAACAATAAAAACCAGATGTTAATCGCCATTTCAAACATTTGTGGCATGTTTTTTCTTAGTTTTTTTGTTTGTTTTGTTTTCTTGCTTGTTTGATGTTTTTTTCCCGTTATAGTGTAAAGGTTTCATAACTAACTAACCAACAAAAAAAGCATGTAAAACCTGTCCGGGGGTGGTAGGAGTGTGTGTGTGTGTGTGTGTGGTGTGAGAGTGAGGTGAGTAGGATGAGAGTGGGTGAGAGTGTGTGTGTGTGTGTGTGTGTGTGTGTGTGTGTGTGTGTGTGTGTGTGTGTGTGTATGTGGTGTGTGTGTGTGTGTGTGGTGTGTGTGTGTGTGTGTGTGTGTGTGTGTGTGTGTGTGTGTGTGTGTGAAGAGCTAGCTAGCTACACCAGGTCCAGACTCTCAGCCAGGTCATCACCTGATCAAGGTCCTGTTCCCTCCCTCCAACCGGGGACCACCGGCGTCGTGCTTCAACGGCTCCCCATCAGATAATGCCCCCACGGACCCCAAACTGAACGCGCAAGTCAACCTTGTCCACCGGGTTCCTAGCAAGGCCTGCGAGTGGAGGTGCCCGCGTGCGGCACCCGGTGGCCGGAAAGTTAATTGCTCTCCGATGAACTAGTGGCTTCATTGTCCGCCACACCTTGTCGCCCTCTCCGCCACCGGCGGGTTGGGGGTTCAAATCCTCCCAGCTTTGTCTGGGATGAGGGCATTGTTGCGGGGACAATGGGAGCGCGGGCTGTGTTGCAGTGTGGGGGTATAGGCAGACAGGCAGGGCCATGCAATAGTCATCATCATCAGGGGGGGGGGGGGGGGGGGGGGGGGGGGAAGAAGAAGAGATGCGCTGGCTGCCAATGGTGATGCAGT
>CM060328.1:47793833-47818833 GCA_030674155.1 Stramonita haemastoma
GTGTTATAATACAGCCTGCTCTATATTACAAACATGACAAACATGAAAAAATCAACAATATCCGAAACGCTGTTTTACAGATCATTGCATTCATAATTTACATTTAGTTAAAAAAAAAACAACAACAACACACAGCCTGTTAGTCCATATTCAATTACAAAAGCACAAGTCCATAATAGCACACAGCAGGACAAGAGCGGGGGGGGGGGGGGGGGGGGGGATGAACATCAAGCCAGGGCTTAATTCAGTGCCACTCTGGTGGAAAACCAGCAACAATTAACTCATATCATGCGCTTTGCCAACACCGAGGCACCAAAGCTTACTCACAAAGCTACACGCACAATGAGACATCAAGTTAAACTGATAAATAACTGTGCGAAAATGATATTGTTTATGTTTTGTTTTTTACCGTTGAACACATTAATAACTAAGCTGAATGATTTAGTTTTTAACTATTTCAGTTCTCCGTCTAACCAATGTGTGAGATTCTCTCTCTCTCTCTCTCTCTCTCTCTCTCTCTCTCTCTCTCTCTCTCTCTCTCTCTCTCTCTCTCTCTGCGTGTGTGTATCGAATGCGGTCTAAAAAATACAAAACTGCCCGAATGACTCCCGAACACCATCTACCATTATCAAAATCTGATCCATACCGACAAAGCTAATTTCGCATTTCCTATACACCCAGCAGCCCAATAAAAAAGAAGCAGCAGAGTCTACATCTCTCCTTTTCCTTCACTCGCATCCAACCTTCCCTTCTCAACTTTATTGTAACCTTTCTCCAGCCCCCCTCTCTTTTCTTCCCCCCCCCCCCTCTAGTACACTGCTCCTGGAGGGCAGGCGAGGCCGAGGTTCAAACCCTTTGTCCTTCTCCCGTTAACAAGATCGTGTCATGTGCGGCCCCGCTGGCCCCGAAAGGCCATCCAGACAGGTAAGCTACCCGACACAATAGCCGGTACACCACCCGACACTTGCCCACCGGTGTCGGGGAGCCGGAAGATCCGGCACAGCCATCTCCGGTTGTTTGAAGTGACGGTTGCGGCCTTCTTCATTTCAAAGTCAATTTACCGACTCCCCTTTCGGTTTTTTAACTGTCTTCGCCGCCCGCGGACCTCGGCGCTGTGTCGGCGAAGCGCTTTGAAACAAGAGCGCAACTAATGGGAAAAAGGTTTTCTCCAGCTCTGCCTGCTGGCTTTTTTTTTTCTTTCTTGTCGTGCGTGTGTGTGTGTGTTTTTCGTTTTTCTTTTTCGTTTGGTTGAGAGAGAGAGAGAGAGAGAGAGAGAGAGAGAGAGAGAGAGAGAGAGAGAGAGAAGAGACAGAGACTTGAACACTGAACAGTTTATAATGATGTACATGGGCCTTAGGCCACAATAACAGAGCTTGGGGGGAATGAGGAAAACCAGTAGATTGGTATGCAAAGTGTGATAAAAAAACAAAAAAAAATACAACAACCGATTCTTTGAGGCTAGCGATCGCAATGGCCATTTTATCTGGAACAAGTTTAGAGTTTGATACACATTCATGTTACACTGCATCGCTATTTTAGTTAGACTAGCAGACACCACACTCGGTATCAGTCCATATACAACATTTCAATACTTTCATATTCTACAAATCTTTAACACACCCAACATTAAAGAATATTCTGACATAACAATTCCTTCCTTCTGTTAACAGAAAGAAAAATACATCTGGTTAGATAATGAGTTCGTTCCCTACTTGATGTTGAAAGTAAACCTGACAATGGTATATTGCTACATTCAGTTAAAAACGTATCCTTTAAATCTGAATACATTGAACATTCGAACAAAAAATGGGCTTCGTTTTCAAATTTTGTTTTACAAAATGGACATAACTTTTCTTGATCACTAGCACTATATCTACGAACGTTATTATTAATTGGTAAAACATGTTATCTAACTTGTGTAATAGCTACTCGAAAACCGTAAGTATCAATAAAGTCGATGTATTTTTCTTTTATTAAGATGGTTTTGAATGATCTATATAAACTTCATACATGAGAGAGAGGGAGGGAGAGAGAGAGTAGAGAGAGAGAGAGAGAGAGAGAGAGAGAGAGAGAGAGAGGAGAGGAGAGAGAGAGAGAGAGAGAGAGAGAGAGAGAGAGAGAGAGAGAGAGATTTCCAGAAGACACGGATTGCAGGCAGTATGGATTCATGGGAGACAAAGCGCCAACATCTCTCAGGCTGATCACCATCATCAGTTACTAGCATCATTAATATATGCACCTCTCTCTCTGTCTGTCTCTCCCCCCTGTAAAGACAGTCTTTCTGTCTCTTTCAATAAGAGCATACCGGATAAGACTGTAACCAACAGCCACACAGAACCATCTTACATTACCTGTAAAATCATACATTTCTGTCTTCTTGCGGTCTCTGTTCGCATAGGGTTTGTTTTTTTTATCCCTTCTTTTCCCATTCTTTTCACTGCATGGTCCTCAGTCCAGATGCCACTGTTCACAACAGTTCAGAAAAGAACCAGTACTGTGACTGTATGGCACTGGGTTGGTCGAGTAATTAAGTTGCACCGAGTGTGTGTGTGTGTGTGTGTGTGTGTGTGTGTGTGTGTGTGTGTGTGTGTGTGTGTGTGTGTGTGGTGTGTGCGTGCGTGCGTGCGTGCGTGTGTGCCTGTGTACACTTGCTTTGAACCTACATGACTGGCGTGCTGCGCTGTGCGATATCGCATTTATCATTATAATCATCATAACTACAGCAATGATCACCATTTGATGCATCACTGATATCATGGTTACTATTACTATCATTAGGATCTGCTTGCTTTCATCCTTCTTTCTCCGAAGTCCTGGCACTTGACTAATATTTCACAATCAAAAGCACACACTTCTCTCTCTCTCTCTCTCTCTCTCTCTCTCTCTCTCTCTCTCTCTCTCTCTCTCTCTCGTCTTCTTCTCCCCCCTCCCACCCTTCCTAATCTGTCTCCTCTGACTTTTAGAGCCCCCACCCACCTAACCTAACTTAACCTACCCACCCACCTCTCTCCTTCCTTCTTTCTTTCTTTCTCTCTGTCTTCGTAGTTTACATACAGCAGACAAGAGCTTTGCGCAGTGGCCTGACATCCAGCTCGCTATCTCTGGGGCCACACCAGGCTAGGCCAGGCCAGGCCAGGCCACACCAGGCCAGAGCAGAGCAGAGCGGAGCAGAGCAGAGCAAGCTACTATACTATACTCGGGATCTAGGGCCTATCTATCAGCCGCGGAGTGCAGTGGCAGTGGGCCAAGCAACCCAAAGCACACCGTGACCCCCCGACTTCTCAGGGCAAGAGCCCCACCACACCACACCACACTACACCACACCATACAACACAACACTGCGCAACACTGCATGCACCAGCAGGGAGGGAGAGGGAGGAGGGGAGAGATTGGGGGTGGGTGGGGGATTGGGGTGGGTGGGTGGGGAGAGATAGGGGATGACGGGGGGAGGGGGAAGGGGGAAGTACGGTCAAGCCATAAGAGTGTGTGTGTGTAGTATACACACACATTATAATTATGTGTACACACAAAATAATATAAATACATATTAAACATACACAAAAAATATTTGTGTGTGTGTGTTATGGGAGCGGGGATGAGAAGGGAGGAGAGGAGAGGAGAGGAGATGGGGGACAGAGAGACAGACAGACAGACAGACAGACAGAGAGACAGCCAGAGAGACAGACAGAGACAGAAAGACAGACAGACAGACAGAGCGAGAGCGTGTGTTGTAGTTTGTGTGTATACATGTACGCACCCGCGTGTCTCTGTGTGTGTGTGAGCGCGCGCGCATACGCGTACATGTACATGTATATGTGCGCTCGTGCGTACATGCGCGCGGGTATGAAAAAGATGTGGTCTCCCCTCTCCATTGACGTGTGATTCTCTAATCTGCGCACAGCTGGTGTGAGTGTGAACCCGATCAAAGCCAAGATTAGTTCATTGAAAACTTGACTCCCAAGACAACGCCCAGAAAGGTCATAAAATTAATGTGCTCCTCGCTGTTTACTGAACATAATGTAATGTGTATACGTTGTATTGGGACACAGGAGGAGAGAGGTGGGTGGGGTCAGGGGAATGAGAGAAGGTTGGTGTGTGTGTGTGTGTGTGTGTGTGTGTTTCATGTTCGGGTAGGGGAGGATGAGAGAATGTGGGGTGGGGAGAGAGAGGACGGGGGAGAGAGGTGTGTGTGTGTGTGTGTGAGGAGAGAGAGAGAGAGAGGAGAGAGGAGAGAGGAGAGAGAGAGAGAGAGAGAGAGAGAGAGAGAGAGAGAGAGAGAGAGAACCACCACCACCATCACCATCACCCCTCCCAGGTTGAAATAAAGCAAAAAATCAATTTACATTTTATAATACACCAAACAAGATTTTCTATCAATCAGCAAAAACTCTACCGACAGCACACAAGTATACATGTTCCATCCTTCCTTCACTCGATATAAACCCTCCTCCGCTTTGACAGACTTTTTTTTTCTTTTTTTTTCTCTTTTTTTTTGCAGTTTTTCTCCCCAACAGATGGGGTCTCAACTCCCAGTCTTGTCAAGCTTGACTGCACATTTCGCTTGCTATGCTAATGAACCTAAACACGTCGGCACACCAAAAAAAAACTCCAGAAGGGAGAGAGAGAGGGAGTGTTGGTTGGGGAAGAGGGAGAAGAGGGGCAGAGTAGGGAGAGTGAAGAATATTATGAGAGAATGAGCGTGTTGAACGACAAAGGGAGCATAGTGGAACACTGTTGGGGGGTTTGTTTTTTGCTGTTAACGAGACTGGTGATATTGGAAGTCCAATACAGCAGTAGGTTAGTTACCTAATGTAATAATAAATAATAATAATAATAATAATAATATATAATAATAATAATTATTATTATTATTACCTATTGTAATCACAATACTCGCGATTCCATTATCGTGCTCTGGTTGTCTAAAAGAAGACACAAAACGACCTATGTACATCTTTATGAAAACGTGATAGTGTGCGTACACAAACTTTGAGTGTTCTTTATTCCATGAGCACAAGTATGAATTATCGTGTTTATCAACATCCCACATCATCCTTGAAGTCGGAATGCGGCTACCTTCATACTGGGCAAAAAACAGTCGCATAAGTAAAATTTCACCTTTGGTGAACTCAGAGAGATCTGGCGGGGCGGGGGGGGGGGGGGGGGGGGGGGGGGGTGTATAGAAAAAACGAGAATGGGGGTGGAGGGCTTGGGGCTTGGGGGGTGGGGATGGTAGGTATTAAAATAAGAATCACACAGGGTGAGACAAATTACTTTTCATTACATAAATTTTCTAACAAGTGGTTCTGACGAAACCGTATAAAAAAATACCTGGTGTTTTGGTTTGATAAAGTAAACTGACTGATATGTTTCCCTTCTCCCTTCCTGTTTGTACGTACCCTATGAGAGAGAGACAGAGACACAGAGAGAGAGAGACAGACAGAGAGACAGAGAGAGAGAGAGGGCGAAAACACTGACAATTTCACCTTTTGCATCCTCACGATCCTGTTAGTGCCGGTTTGTCAAGGGTCAGGCTTATTTACATCTATCTGTCTGTATCTCTGTCTATAGATACGTCCGCTACCTGTCTGTCTGTCTGTGATTCTGTCTGTTTCTCTTACACACAGACACAGACACACAGATAGACAAAAACTCATTCACTCACTCACCCCCGCCACCCCCCAAAAAAAAATACACACTCATTCAACACACATACTCTCTCTCTCTATCACACACACACACACTCACTCATTCACTCACTCTCTCTCTCTCTCTCCACACACACACACACACACACACACACACACACACACACACACACACACACACACTTACACACTTGACACATCTGACAGTGTACAGACAAGCTGACACCGAAACCATCCGTCTTTTAGCCCCAGTGCCGTTAGTTATAACCTCGTCAGCTTCAGCTTTAGATATAAGGGAGGGGGGGGGGGGGAGATAGAGGAAAAAAAAAAAGATGGTGTGTATTGATAGAGCCAAGGGGGCGAAAAGACAGGCCAAAGAGACCGCTAGAATGTGTGTGTGTACGTGTGTGTGTGTACGTATGTGTGTACGTGTGTGTGTACGTGTGTGTGTACGTATGTGTGTACGTGTGTGTATACGTGTGTGTTTGTGTATACGTGTGTGTGTGTGTGTGTGTGTGTGTGTGTGTGTGTGTGTGTGTGTGTGTGTGTGTGTGTGTGAATGAGAGAGAGAGAGAATGAATGAATGAATGAACATTTTTATTGAGGGAAAAGATTAAGCACAATGGTGGCTTGTTTTCATCCAGCCCTCATAAAAAAAAAAAAAATAATAAATAAAATAAAAAAGTGAATCAATCAACCAATCAATCCAAACGCGTAATTCAATTATAAAGCTATGAAAATCAAAATTTGTGAATAAATCAACCAATCGTATGATTTGAGCATAATGAGTATAAAGCTATAACATTTAAAAAGAGAGAGAGGGAGTGAGTGAGAGGAATAAGGTGCGGGCTGTTATTATCTTTTTCAGCTCCTGAAGAGGGTAAGAAGAAATGGACAAAGAAAAGAGAAAAACAGAATAGAAGGAAAGAGAGAGAGGAGGAGCAAGAGGAGGTGGAAGGAGAGAAAAAGAAGGATCAGGGAAACAATAAGAACTACAATTATGCAAGTTAGTACCTACTTATGTTAAGTGAGCAAAATCATAACATACACAAGATTATGCAAGGGCTTCATCATAAATCTGAGATACAATGTGCACCTAGACAGTTCAGTGAAATAGAAACGCTTTACACAAGAGACAGACATAATGGTGGGGGAAAGAGAGAAGGGGTGGGGAAGGGGGAAAGAAGAATGGGAGAGAGAGAGGGGAGAGGAAGAGAGAGAGAGAGAGAGAGAGAGAGAGAGAGGAGAGAGAGAGGGGAGAGAGAGAGAGAGAGAGAGAGGAGAGAGAGAGAGAGAGAGAGAGAGACAGACAGACAGACAGACAGACAGACAGACAGACAGACAGACAACAACAAAACAACAACAACAACAACAACAACAAAACAAACAAAAAAAAACCAGACAGGGAGCCAGTAGAACAGACAGAGAGATAGGCAGGAAGACAGAGAGAGACAAAAGACAACCCTGGAGCGAGAGGGGTGTAGAGCGGGGAGGGTGGGGGGAGAGAAAGAGAAGGAGGCAAGAATAAGAGGGGACAAAAGTATTGGGGGGTGGTGGTCAAGAGTTGACATAATACTTACACATGATTGAAATTACATGGAATTAGTTATCAATTGTGTTACGAAATAAAATCCATTTCATCAAAATAGTGATATATTGTCCATAAGATGTACGTGATAGATTTTTTTAAAAACAGAAACACTGCAAGCTTTGTGAAGGTTGAGGGTTGATATCTCATTCCACAGTGTTCCACCAGAGTATGTGAGAGTGGATTTAAATAAGTCAATTCTTGGAAGTGGCACCATTATCTTATTGGCATGACGATTGACATTGATCGTGAATCTGTTTTGAAGTAAGGGGGGAGCTAAACCAGACATGATTTTATACATAAACACTGCCCTATTATGCTTAAGCTTGGATTTTAATGGAAGAATGTCAAGTGCTTTATAGTCAGAAATGGTTAATGATGAAGATTTTAAAAGAACAAGTTTTAAAGCTCGTCTATGCACACTGAACAATGGCTTGAGAACATTTGCGCTAGCCGAATCCCAAATCGTTGAAGCATAACTCATATGGGATATAATATATGCATTGAAAAACATTTTCCTAGCGTTTAGGTCTAAGAAATGCTTTATTTTAGGTAACTGGTGTACACATTTTGATACTTTTTTGCATAATGCAGAGATATGGTACATCCAAGAAAGGTTATTGTCAATTGTAATTCCGAGAATTTTATGATGGTCTACTTCATCAATTTTGTTGTTATTAATATAGATAGCCGTAGAATAGTTTGGAAGATTTTGTCGCTTTTGTCGAGTTGTTATAATTAAGTACTTAGTTTTTTTGGGATGAAGACTCATGTGATTTAACTCTGACCATCGAAGCAGGCGGTGAATACTTTCTTGCAGAGCAGATGTAACTTCATTCAATTGAGAATAATTGGTATGGATAGTTGTATCATCTGCAAATAACTCGCACTGTGTGTTTAGAGATAAGGGTAAGTCATTTATATATATAGAAAAAAGAATAGGTCCTAAAACAGATCCCTGGGGGACGCCATAGTTATTGGATAGTACTGTCGATGTCTTACCTTTATCAGAAACGACTTGTTTTCTTTCAGAAAGAAATGATAACATGAGTTTGACAGTACTATCTGACAGACCATAGATTTTAAGTTTTTTTTAGTAACAGAGTGTGGTCAATCACATCGAACGCCTTAGCAAAGTCTACTATAATAACTCCAGTGATTTTGTTATTATTGATATTAGTAAGCCATTGATCAACTAAGCTTGTTAAAGCAGTTTGACAGGAATGGTTAGTTCTGAAACCAGATTGATTAGGATGGAACAAATTATATCGGTTTAAGTGGTGGAGAATATGTTTATTGATGTGATTCTCTAAAGGTTTTGATAATATGGATAGAATAGAGATTGGTCTATAATTGGAGGGATCTGAACGGTCACCAGATTTAAAGATAGGTATAACTTTGGCAGTTTTAAAAGCTTTAGGAATGGTGTTAGCAGAAATGCATAAATTATAAATGTATGTAAGAGATTCTGCAATAACGGGGGCAGCTATTTTTAGAATTTTACCATCAATGCCATCAAGACCTTTCGTATTTGTCTGTTTCAAATGAGTAAGGGAATTGCAAACATCATTAATACACATAAGAGGGATATCTAAATTTGATAAAATGTTTTTAGATCTGCAGTAATGTTTTAATGTTTCTAGCTTGTTAAGATGTGATCTGTCTATTGGTACTATAGAGGAGGAAATATTGCAGAAATGGGCATTAATATCGTCAACGGAAATATCTTTGAGCGATGAACTTTGAGATGTTACCTTTTTATTTGTCAAATAGTTAATTGCTTTCCAAACAGATTTATTGTCTGACTTAGAGTATACGAGCTGTTGGAAGTACTTTTTTTACTTAAGCGTTTCATATTGTTTACTATATTTCGCTGTTCTTTATATTCTTCCCTGGTTCCTGTGACTGATAGTTGATTTCTTAATTTAATGGCATTTTCTAACTCCTCAGTTATCCATGGTACTTTTGGATTGCTCTTGACGCGCTTACTTTTAATGGGTGCATGCGCATTGTAGATATTGAGAAAACTGTGGTACCATACCTCAAATGCTTCATCAGGGCTGGTAAACTGATAGACCAAAGATAAAGAAGAATTTAGTAAATCTAATAAAAATGCATTTTTGTCAAAAGAAGATAAGCATCTATATTTAATGATCTTATGACTGTTCTTAGGAATCTTTATACCTTTTTTTGACCATGTTAAGCACACTGGAAGGTGGTCACTGCATCCAAGGGCAGGGCGACATACTTCTATTATATGATTTGGTGAAGTTGAATAAATGTGGTCAATTAGCGTTTTGGATGTGTCAGTGATTCTTGTAGGTTTATCAATTAACTGTGTCAGATGAAAGGAGTTAAAAGTTTGTATCCAATTGTGGTTAGTTTTTAACAAATCTATATTGAAGTCACCTAATAGGATAATTTCTTCTGAGAGTAGTGAAGCTTCCTCCATCATTAAAGTGAAATTGTCATGCCAGTCTATAAGTTCTTTTGGATTTCTATAAATAAAACCGACAAGGATTGGTTTAGTTTTTTTTAAGGATATCTGAATCCAAACTGCTTCTATACAATAATTTTCAAGTGATTCAATTCGTTTGTAGCGGATGTTTTCGTGTAAATAAATAAGAAAGCCTGTTTCCTTTCGTTGGAGAGGATCTTTGCGGATTATCTGATAACCAGAAATAACAAGTTCATCAATAGAAATGTGTTCAGATAATCGGGATTCCGCAAAACCAAATATATGAAAATTTGTGTGTGAATTTGATAGAATATGAGAAACATCAGACATTTTGTTAATAATATGATTGATATTTAGAAATCCAATTCTGAGACCATCTGCTGACGGCCAACTGTCACGAGTCCCTGGCATATTAAGAACTATATTCAATAATACCACTATACAACATACACAAATCACAGTTATATTTCAATATAAACAAAAACTCTTGCCAAAACTAAATTGGAGCAAGGGCTTAGTCAAGGATTTGGGATGGGGAGATAACACAATAAAGGTGACAAGGATGTAAACAAATGCAATGAGATAAAGCTAAATTGAAACTTCAAATGTTAATAATGTAACGGGGTTGAAAAAGGTAATATTGATAGTAATAAGCCAATTCAACAAGGTAATGAAAACTATCAAAAGCGTCAAACCAGACCACACTGGTCATACAAGGGCAAGTTACTGATGCGCAATATCCCGTTGCGAATAGACAAAAAAGCAAAATGTCACAACGCAACACGTCTTTATCAACAGTAAGTAATAATTCACCCCGGCCAATACGTGACCATCATGTGAGAGCTACATGAGAGAGAGAGAGAGAGAGAGAGAGAGAGAGAGAGAGAGAGAGAGAGAGAGAGAGAGAGAGAGAGGAGGAGAGAGAGAGAGAGAGAGAGAGAGAGACAGACAGACAGACAGACAGACAGACAGACATTGGCAAACAGACTAACAGCCAAAGAGGGCGTGTGTACGTAAACGAGCGCGCGCGCGCGTGCGTGCGTGCGTGCACATACATGTACGTGTGTACGCTTGTACGAGTACTGGATGCGTTAACTAGGAAACCAGGGAAGGGATGGGAAGGGAGGGGGAGGAGGAATGATAGATGTGGCATGGAGGTTAATGTCAAGAAAAGCCAACACGTGTGCTGAGCTATCAATCAATCCTATCTTCATCTGCTTCAGATTCAACAACAACCAAAAAAAAAAAAAGATGAAGGAAATCCACAGCCCTTTTTACCGCCACACTTTTTTTTCTCTTATCCTTTTCACACTCCGTGGCGTTATTCCATTATAAGCTTTGGGATTTTTTTTGTTTGGAATTTTTTTTTTTTTTACACATGGCATAAATTACACTTAGACGTTACAAAACGCATGACATATTGCACTTAAGCGTATGTATGTATGTATACAACACATGTGCACACTGTCTTTTCCATCTAGGTAACCTTTTTTTATATTATTATTATTTATCCCCTATCTCAAGAGTCTGCACCAAGGAACAATGAGTTCATAACAAGTGTAGCACCACACAACAACGCCAAAAGACAAAAAGATATATAATATATATATATATATATACATACTACATACACACACACACACATATATATATATATACTACATATACATATATATATATATACATATATATATATATAATACTACATATACATAATGAGACACCACAGCAGTACGGTTAGTAAACATATAAATAGATGAATAAAAAGAGAGATAAATGAATAAAACAGATAAATAAATAAATGAATCATCATTATCACAGACAGACGTAGCAGCAGTAGTAGTAGTAATGTTGTAGTAGTAGTAGCAGTCACGGTTGTAGTAGTAGCACTATTTGAACCGGTCGCAGCAGTACGAGTAAAAGAAATAGCAGCATTAGTAGAAGTAGTATAACTAGGCGTAGTAGACGTGGCAGTAGAAGAAGAAGAAGAAGTAGTAGTAGTAGTAGTAGTAGTAGTAGTAGTAGTAGTAGTAGTAGTAGTAGTAGTAGTAGTAGTAGTAGTAGAAGTAGTAGTAGCAGTAGTAGCAGTAGTAGCAGTAGCAGTCATTGTAATAGTGGATGTTGTCAAAGTCGTAACAAACAATATAGGCACTTAATGAAAAACAAAAATGTTATAACAAGAACTAATTGGATTAAAATGACATTTAATCACAGTCTTCAAGTTATTCGATCAGTTTCGCAGGCTGTAATTCTTTCTCTCTCTCCCTGTCTGTCCATCCGTCTGTCTGCCTGTCTCAATTTCCAAGTACAGTCTTTATGTTCAACTTTAATATTGTGTGTGAGTGAGTGAGTGAGTGAATGAGTGTGTGTGTAAGTGTGTGTGTGTTGATAGAAGAGAGAGAGAGAGAGAGAGAGAGGAGAGAGAGAGAGAGAGAGGAGAGAGAGAGAGAGAGAGAGAGGAGAGAGAGTTGAAGAAGAAGAAAAAGAACAAAGCGATGAAGAAAAGAAAGGGCATTGCATCCTTTTAATCTTCTGATGCTAATCAGTTCTTCATAGCCAGGAGAGAGGGGTGTCCATTGTTTTCAGAAATTGCCATCATCTCGGCAAGGACCAAGTGTAAAGTTACCTTCAGCTTCAGTCTGGTCTGTCTGTGTAAATGATCATGATTGAGAGAAGAGAGTGGGAGAGCGGGTGGGGAGAGGGAGGGAGGGAGGGAAGGAGGGAGAGGGAGGGACAGAGAGGGAGGGAGGGGAGGGAGAGAGGGGGGGGAGAGAAAGCCAGAGACAGACACAGCGACACACACACACACACACACACACACACACACACACACACACACACACACACACAAAGGGAGAGGCTGTATTGTAAACAAACATTTTACGAGGAGAAAAAAACACAGCACACACACACACAAACAAACAAACAAGCAAACAAGGAAAAAAGACGAGCAAAACTGAAAACAGACTAGAACTGGCAGGCCCAACTGAGCAACAAACTGACTGACAGAAAGACAACACAAAATCAATGGAAAACATCACTGACAACAAAGACAAACCAGAAACAACAGAAAACATCACTGACAACAAAGACAAAACAGAAACAAAAGAAAACATCACTGACAAAAATGACAAAACAGAAACACAAGGAAAACATCACTGACAAAACAGACAAAACAGAAACACAACGAAAACATCACTGACAAAACAGACAAAACAGAAACAACAGAAAACATCACTGACAACAAAGACTAAACAGAAACAACAGAAAAAATCACTGACAAAACAGACAAAACACAAAGGCCAACAAACCAAACACAGCAAAGAGACAAGAGAGATACAAATTACAGCTGCAGGCGCTAATTATAATTATTTTTGCAGGTCGGACCAGAGCACAGAATTATATTTCTATACCCTACAGCATGAAATGTGATGTTGGCTACACATGATTAATTCTATTTCATGTTTCCATCTCTCTATCAAAGACTGGTTGGAAGGGAGAAGGGGGGGGGGTGGGGGACGGGAAGGGGACCCTATCGTCTTTGTGAGTAGGTAGATTTTAACCTAAGGCTGTTACGTTTCCGCTTGAAGCATCCTTTTTTTTTTTTTTTTTTTTTTTTTTTTACCTCGCAGTTGTTTGACAACTTGATTTTGACATGGTGAATTCATTTTCCGCTTTGAGAACCAGTTACAGATACTGACATCCGATAAGGCGTGTTGAAGAATTAAAAAAAAACAACTTTATTCACTTAATTATCAATATGTGAACTGAATAAAGCGTTACCCTACTCTCGCAAATCAAAAATATATTATATACATATTTTGATAAATTTTTCTCTCTTTTTTGAGTGGTGTGAGAAGAGTCTGTGAAATTAATCATTTGAAGTTCAAACCGATATAAGCTCATTCTAAAAACACCACCACCAAAGAAAAAGTAGAATGTTGTCATGGAGGGAGAGACAGAGACAGACAGACAGACAGAGAGAGAGAACGAACGAACGAACGAATTTTATTTGACAAAAGCTACAAGCCCATCAGTCAAAGGGGGTTAATAAAACATGAATAATAACTCGAAATCCAGACAAATATCAACAACTATTTTTAGTTTATTACTTATAGAATCTATTTGGTTCATAGTCTGCTTGCGTTTTTCTAGAGCCTGAGTTACATATATTGCTAAAGATATCATCTCGGACATATTATTTGAAGTTAATACTTTTTGTACACGACTAGTGGACTGTTGGTTGGGTTTGTCAAAAAAGTAACTTTTTGACGAATTTCTGTCTGTCTCTGTCTCTCCTCCATGACAACATTTACTTTTTCTTTGGTGGTGGTGTTTTAGAATGAGCTTATATCAGTTTGAACTTCAAATGATTAATTTCACAGACTCTTCTCACACCAAAAAGAGAGGAGAGAGAGAGAGAGAGAGAGAGAGAGAGAGAGAGAGAGAGAGAGAGAGGAGAGAGAGAGAGAGAGAGACACACACACACACACACACAGACACACACACAGACACACACACTGCTACGCGTACACAAGCAGTGGTGCTCGTGTGTGTGTTGTGTGTGTGTGTGTGTGTGTGTGTGTGTGTGTGTGTGTGTGTGTGTGTGTGTGTGGTGTGTGTGTGTGTGTGTGTGTGTGTGTGTGTGTGTGTGTGGTGTGTGTGTGTGCATTTATGTAAGAGCAAATAAAACACGACTGTTGCTCTCGGTGTTTTTCACGCTATCATTACTGCATTGTTACCACACAAGACAAGAAAACAGATAAAAGAAAACAAGACTTGAAACAGCGGCATAAAATATAGTGCATGCTACAGGAGTGGCATTATAGTGTCTTTGTACTGACTGATAAAAACAACAATCAAATACTAATAACTTCATTTGCCATGATAAAGCAAGCGGCAATTGTACCAACTTCACCTGACTTCCATTAACTCCTTCAGAAGTAGCTGGGGGCTTTGCATTAATTTTTTTGTTCAGGCAACGTGTTTAAACCAGTTGAAATAGGCGGAGTCCATCCCTCTCCAGGTAGCAGGGTGCATGCTGGGTCTGTTTGTGGTATCCATCCCACCAGCTGGCCTACTCTTGTAGCCAAAAAAAAAAAAGGAGGAATTCATTAACGTGCGCACATGGTGTTCTGCATGTGTTCGTATACATGACCTAGGTTTGTGTTGTTTTTTTTCTCTCCAAAGAAAATCTCTCGTATTACAATCGTTCAAATACCGCACTGCACCGCCCAGCACACAACGAATTCTTCCTCGCACGAAAGTCAATTTCTTTTTTGAGTTCATTTCAATATCGGTGGTGTGCATACGCATAGCTCAACCGGGTTAGCTTCAGAAGTTCCACCTTAACGCCCTGGGAGATAAGACTACTACCTTGTTGACTTTGCCATCGTCCTCAGAAAATGGGAGAGGAGGAGGGAGGAGGAGAGGGAGGGAGAGAGGAGGAGAGAGGAGAGAGGAGAGAGGAGAGAGAGGAGAGGAGAGAGAGAGAGGAGAGAGAGAGAGAGAGAGAGAGAGAGAGAGAGGGAGGGAGGGAGAGAGAAGAGAGAGAGAGTAGAGAGAGAGATAGAGAGAGAGGAGAAAAAGAGAGAGGGAGGGAGAGGGAGGGAGAGGGGGAGGGAGAGAGAGGAGAGAGAGAGAGAAGAGAGAGAGAGAGGAGAGAGAGAGAGAGAGAGAGAGAGAGAGAAGACAGACAGACAGACAGACAGACAGACAGACAGACAGACAGACAGACAGACAGACACACACACACACACACACACACACACACACACACACACACACAACACGGATAAACAGACAGAAAAGACTTTTATTCCTCCAGTTGCTCACGACTTTTCAGATTCCTGTCACGCAAAAATAAAAAAATCCTCTGACGGACGTTTCAAGCACTTGAAGCAATGAACACGCTTTGGAGATGTCAAGTTTAACATCATACAGGGGTGGGTCTAACACAATGTTGACATTACACTTCTCCTCAAGTTCAAATGGCGACGGGTTAGTGATGAAAGATTACGCAGGTATAGAACTCCCTACGCCTTGCATAATGATTCTTATCCCCACCCCTTCCTACTCCTCCCTCCTCCCCCTCCCCCCTCCTTTTTATTCTGTGCACCCTAAACAAACAATTGCCTAGCCATTGAAAAGAGAAATGTATTTAACCACCAAAGACACGCAGAGAAGCACGCGCACAAACACTTTCTGTGCTATCGTAAGGGTTTGGTTTTTTTGGTTTTGGGTTTAAAAAAAAAATTGTTTTGTCACGTTGAGCAAATTTCCAGTCACGAAAAAAGGACAGAAAGCGAGAGAAGAAAAAAGAAAGACAGAAAAGACAAAAGAAAGACAAGCTGAAAGGAAAAAGAAAAAGGAAAGAATGAATGAAGTAACGAAATATTGCAGAAAGAAAGAAAAAAAGGGAGAGAAAGAAAGCTATGGCCTGTACAAAGAAGAAAAAAAGAAAGACAAAGAAAACAAGGACAGACAATTTAAGTTTAAAAAAGAAAATTGTAGCAGACCATCTCTCGGAAGTTTGAAGGAAGAAGGAAGGAAGGGGAGGACGGGAGGAGGGGGGAGGGGGGGGAGAGACAGATGGAGGACACAAGATGGGAGAAGACTAACGAACAGGCATGGATGTAAAAAGTCAAAGCAAAAGCACAAACAAGGAAAGCAAGAGAGAGAGAGAGAGAGAGGAGAGAGAGAGAGAGAGAGAGGAGAGAGAGAGAGAGAGAGAGGAGAGAGAGAGAGAGAGAGAGAGAGAGAGAGAGAGAGAGAGAGAGAGAGAGAGAGAGAGAATGACAAGCACTGTGGAAAGAAAGAAATGGAAGTGGCCTGGTTTCGGACCTGCGCTAAAGACATGTCGGCCCGGATTTCTGTTTTTATCATTGAGCCGATTTACTTCTTTACCCCCCACCTGTCTGTCTGCCTATCTCCCCCCTTCTCTCCCCTCTCTTCTTGTCTACTCTCTTTGTGGTCATGGTCTCTGTGTGTGTGTGTGTGTGTGTGTGTGTGTGTGTGTGCGTGCGTGCGTGCGTGTCGTGCGCGACTGTGCGCATGAGTGTGTCACAGAGAGGAGCCAAAGAGACTAGAGAGAGAGAGAGAGAGAGAGAGAGAGAGAGAGAGAGAGAGAGAGAGAGAGAGAGAGAGAGAGAGAGAGGGAGGCATACAGGTCAGGCACAATAAAAAATAACATTTTTTGCGCACGCTGGAAAAGCATGGCAGTAGAAAAGTTTTAATGTAGATTATATAGAATGACACCATGAAACCATAGTAGTCAAGGTGACTCGTATTAACTTATCCCGAGTTTTTGTCGTGACCGAAATTTTACCCAGTTCTTTTTAAATATCTGAAATACATATTTTGTAATGTTTTAATGTATGTAATTGGTATATGGTGTTTCCGTGTTTGTTTTCCCTCTTTATCAGTCTAGTTCTTTCTTTCAATGCAGGCTACTCTGTCTAAACATACATTAATTACACAACAAAAACTTGCAACAAACAACAACACACACACACTCTCTCTCGTGCCAATGTATTAACAGTCATAGAGTGGGTTGTTGTTGTTGTTGTTTATTTTGTTTTTTTCCTTCTTTTAAAGGAGAGGAGATAACTTTTAACTGCTGACCTGATACACTACAACCCTAACAAGGCCTCAATGGTAGGCTAAACTCGTTAGCATATTGCAATATGAACCTGCCTGCATACACATTACACACCACACTAGCACAGGCTTTATGTTGTGGAACGTACATGATAGCTTGTTCGGCATCGGCCTTTATGAGGGTGGCTGTTCGCTTTGTCGACAGAGTCAAGCAGAATGAAAATGAATGTTGTGATGGAAAAGTTTACTGGGTTTATACGCACGCACGCACACACATGCAGAAGCGTGCATACATACAACACATTTTTGCGCGCGCACACATACACACACATACAAACATACATGTAAACGTACACTACCTCTCTCACATGCGCGCACGCACGCGCGCGCACGCACATACACAGAGCCGTCCTCTCTCTCTCTCTCACACACACGACTTCCTGACTCTCTCTCTCTCTCTCTCTCTCTCTCTCTCTCCCCCCCCCCCGAGTGTTGAATATAAAATTTTTTAAATGTATCTATTTGCTATCAGAAAATATATAATGTCGTTATTGTCGTTCTCTGTCTCTGTGTCTGTCTGTCCTCATGGAATGGAGAATATACACACGGTTTGATTGCCTTGCTCACAGCTGTTGTCCCCGACCGCTGCGCTTCACTGCATGAATCAACTAACCCACCCCCACCCCCCATACACACACACACACACACACACACACACTCCTACCCCGTTTGTAAAATTTCCTTTTTTCTTTACTGTATTCCCCCATCTCCCCCTTGTTCTCTTTTTCTGTTTCACCATCACTTCTCCCTTCCTCTTATGTACACATACAGTATGTCAAACCTACTATTACACCAGCGAAGAAAAGCGCTGTCTTTCGGTACTGACTGATATGAAGAAACAGGTGTGTTTCTGTGTGCGCGTTCTCTCTCTCTCTCTCTCTCTCTCTCTCTCTCTCTCTCTCTCTCTCTCTCTCTCTCTCTCTCTCTTCATACATGCACACAAACACATTTTAAAAGCTTTAACAATTCGCTGTTGTTGCACTGTCATTGCTCAGCTCAGCCTTTTGACCTGGTAGGTAACACAAACATACTACATGTATAGACAGACAGACATACATACATACAGACAGACAGACAGACAGAGGGAGTGCGAGTGTGTGTGTGTGTGTGGGGGGGGGGGGGGGGGAGACGGAGAGAGAGACCCATACACACAGACTGACTGAGACAATGTGTCTATGGAACGATCGTCAAAATCAAAACTTTGAAAATAAATGCCTCTATGCAAAATACCTTCTTCTGTGTGAAGACAACCCCAAATGTTTATCACTTGTTTTCCCGTTTTCTTTGCATAATTCAACTGATTTTCAAAGGTTGCATAGACTTTAACATCGTTTTATAAACCTTGATATTTGCTTTATGCACGAATAATGTTTGCGAAACTCAGAAACTGTTTCTTTATTTTATTTGTTAAAACTTTATTTCCCCCTCCCCCCTTTTTTTACCCACTACCAAGTACCCATAGTTGGTAACAATATATATCTTATGGTACAGTGGGATCGATGGCATGAACATACCCAGCATGATTATGCTACCAGGAGAAAGATGGGCTCCACCAGATTCAACTTGAAAAAATAGTCTGCTAGTACCACAACTACTCCTCAAGTAGTTGAGGAAGAAGTGAAGCATATGACAGCATAACAACAGTGTAACTCATATCCTCAGACATAATATCATTACAGTCCGCGGTTGAAAAACTTTCTAATCAATATAAAAAAATGTCTCAGAACACCACACTACTACTCCAGTTAGCAAACCTAATCAAGTCCTACACTTTTTTTTGGACAGCAAAGTAAACGTAGTAGGCGCAAAAAAAAAAGTTGACCAAAGAAAAGAGAAGAAGGGGCGTGAGGTTAATGATTTGGGGGTGGCGGGCAGACGACTGTTTGAGCGCCCGCCGACCAAGTAGCCGCGGACAACCCAATTCATAAAGATGGCGAGCGAGCGAAGCCGCGACACGAGAAAACCATTTCACAGCCGAAGGCTTCCCCCTCCTCATCCATTTCTCTTGTCAAACATCTCCCCTTCTTCTGCAACCTCCGCCACCCTCCACCTTCCCCCATCCCCTCCCCCCAACCCACAACCTGTCGTAAAAAAGAAACAACACCCACCCCTCTCCCCACCACTACGACTATCCTTTTTAAGCTGCCCAAGGGACATGATTGGGGAAAACTTGGCTTTGTGGCGTGGCACCAGTGGTGTGACTTCTAGTTCCGGAGTGTAACCCAACTTGTCAAACGCTGGCATCGGTGACGGTGCTTCTTGGGGGAAAAAATCACCAGGCGGCTCTAGGGGATAAGAGGAACAAAAATGTTGGGGAAAGCTTCGGGAAGATGGCGAAATGAGCTCCACTCTCCGTCTGGAGATATAAGTAGTGATACCAATAGTATCGCTGTCTACACTGGGGTTTTTTGTGTGGGTTTTTTTGTGGTGGTTTTTTGTTGTTGTGT
The DNA here is from genome assembly GCA_030674155.1 of Stramonita haemastoma. NCBI lineage: Eukaryota > Metazoa > Mollusca > Gastropoda > Neogastropoda > Muricidae > Stramonita > Stramonita haemastoma. Next base: position 47,813,634 of record CM060328.1, read on the forward strand.
TGATTTTTTTTTGCGGCAGAGTCAGGGGTTTCGTTTAAACAAATTAATATACGTCTCCTTAGGATTCTATTTTTCTCTTGAAAAAGGATGTGGACTAGAATGTCTAATGTCTGGAGTTAAAAAAAGGCTTTGTTCAGTTGAAACTGTTGTTCATCCAGCAGAGAATTTTATACACAATTCCGTTAGCGGAAACAACAAACTTATGCTTGCTGCTTTTGATAGAATTAGTCTTTGATGAATACTGTACAAAAACTGATGACATTCAAAGCATAGACAATGTTGTATGAGCACTCAAAACGAGCTATCGTCACACAATCAAAGTGCTGTTCAGATGCACAATATGTTTCTTTAAAATTTTCTCTCTGTTTTTTTTAGATATACTTGGATCATTGATAATACAACATGGAAAACATAATGACAGCCGTAACATTTCCACTTACAAATAAAGAAATGTAGCATATTGAAATACGCTTACATTGACAGTATCTACACTTTTTTTTTTCACCTCCATCTTTTCCTGGTGAAAAAATAGTTGTAGAAGCCAGATATAATATTCCGATGTCTCTTTGGTTGATCACATTCATTCTCATCCTTTTTTTTGTTTTGCTTTTGTCATTTTGTACTTTGCCAGGTTTGCTTGCTTCAGCCATACGTTCCCTTTTCTCTCTTTCCATTGAACCCATGCACGTTTCGTTAGTTACACCTTTTCTACTCAAAACATTGGTTATATATTATTATTTTTATACTGGTGGATGACACTTTTGTACACACACACATACCACACACCCGCTAGCTCCATACATACATACACATATATACATATATATATATATATATTATATATATATATTATATATATATATATATATATATTATATATATATATAATTAAGAGAGAGATGAAGAAGTGCTTTCCACCAGTATAGAAATGTAATACGATATGATTCGATGCTTTCAATAGAAAAAACAAACCAAACGGAACAGTGAATGGTATATATTGATTTGCAGGTATATTACAAAAAGGTAGCAAAGTTTTAAAATTATATACAATCACAAAGAATATGTGTATTGTCTGATAATGATCATGAATGATCAAGATATTTCCTTTCAGACAATCATTCAGACATGTAATTATTGATAAAATAAAGCAACAAGAAAGCCACAAGACTCTACTTAAACATGGATTGTTCTCATGTGGTTATGCTTTAAAACTTTCGAAAAAGTCCAACAAAAATATCCCTTCGTGTTCTTGGTTTGGCGATATTTCTCGGTCTCTTCTCTCTATATTCGTTTCCTTCTCTCTCTTTCTAACCCTCCCCACCCCCTCCGCCATTCTCAATGTCTGTGTCTCTCTTCTTCAAGTTCTTTGTTTCCCTTCAATTTGACGTCTGTTCACTCTTAGTGATATTTATTTCTCTGTCTCATCAGTCTGTGGTCGTTTCTCCATCCCCCTTTGTCTCCCTCCCTCCCACCCATCTCTCTCTCCCTCCCCTCCCTCCCTCGCTCGCTCTCTCTCTCCACACCTCTAACCCCTCTCTGCATCTCTGTCTGTCTGTCAACTGTTCCCAAGGGCACACTCCTGTCAATAACGTTACATCAGAATGGCCTGCCTGACATTTCCTATGCAAATGAGCGGGGTCAAAGGAACCACTTTGTGCCAGCGTTTGCAACCGCTATGCAAACGGAGCATCGTGATACCAAAACTCCGATTTCATACTTTTCTTCTTTTATTTTTCTTCTCCTGGGGGGGTGGGTGGGGGTGTGGGTGTGGGGGTTGCTTCAGATAAGGTCGAGCGGGATTGGTGGTTACGCTAGTGTCATTTTTTTGTGAGTGTAAGAAATCAAAATGATCAGGAATATCTAGAATTAAAAAATCACATTCGTTCATAAAACTCACATTAATTCTTCTTATTCACGAAGGCAGAATGCTGCTACCTTGATGGTGGGTAGAAAAGATAAACCGAAAAACAAACCGGTGGGATACACACAAATCTCACCGTTGTTAAACTATGGCGCTCAAGTCGAGAAACGAAAACAAACCCAAACCAACTTTCATGTAATTCAAAGTAAACGACTAGACTATATTGTCTGATTCAGAATAAAAGACAACGCCAAACAGTTTTTGAAACACTTAAAATGTAGTTATCTCTTTACAAACAAAACTTACTGCAAAAGTTTTCTCTCTTTGAAAAAAAAAAGTACAGCGAGACTTCATTGTTTTTTTTTTTACTCGATTGTTTCTTTCTTCTTATAAATCAAATTTATAACCTCGACAGGGGGAGGGATAGCCTGTGCTTAGATAGCTGCGCTCGTGATCAGACAAGACTACCCGGGATGAGCTAACACCCAGGCGCCCGTTTTGAGGAATTGTCCCTGGGGTATCTGTGCTGTCTCTGCTCCCTCTAAAATCCTTCAGATGAGGCTATAAGTCTAAACCGAGTCCCTCTATACCAACCGACGCGGGAAAACATTGCGCACATCTGAAAAAAAAACCTGTTCCGCCTTTCAAAAGAGTAGGTCATTTGATGTCAGTAGGAAGGGCTGAATTTCTTCTTTTTTTTCTTTTTTATCTTTTAATCGAGGTAAATGGGAATAAGCACTCCTGTGCTTTTTTTTTTACATCCAGTCCCCGAGTGTATGCAATTTTGTAAACGCAACACACAGGTGTTGTGTTTAGACAGCGAAGTAAGAATGTCGTTACCCTCGTGGTGGGCTGAAACGGTCCCATACGCCAAAATCTCACCATGGTCAACCTCGAAGCTCTAGCCAAGGAATGGGGTTCCAAAAAAAAAAAGAGAAAGAACCTCCCCGGAACAGACTACTTGCACTGAGTTTAGCCTGGACCAGAAGCCTTCCCTTTCCTCACAACCTTCTTTGGGTAGACAAGTGCCGCACACAGAGTGTTTGTTCATCTTCTTCGAGAATAATAATGAATAGGCCAAATATGAAATCCTTTTTTTTTTTTTTTTTTTACAAATCTAAAATCTATCAAAAAACATAAATACCACTGACAACAATAAGAACCATTCTCCCTCTCTATACTTCTGGCATATTTCTTTTAAATGCACACACGCACACAGACACACACACACACACACACAACACCCCCCTATGTAAAGCATTTTTTTCAGCTTTGCCCAGTTAAACATGAATGAATCCTGTCCAACCTACAACCTCCCAGACCCTACACCCCAACCCCTTAAAAACAACAACAACAAAACAAACAAAAGAACAAACAAAAAAGCCCAATAAAACAACAAATAACAGGCAACCCTCTCCCCCCAAAAAAAAAACAAACAAAAAAAAACAACCAAAAAAGCAAAGAAAACAAACCCAAACCAACGAAACCAACTAACAAAAAACCCACACAAAAAACCCAAGAACAAAACAAAAACAAAACAAAACAAAAAAAATCCTTTAACCCCGAAACAGAGATCAAGAGGGCAAGCAAAAGGTGTTACCAGACGTCTGGTTAGAAACGACCTGCTTTCTTCGACTGATAACGTTTTACTTTGTATGTAGGACAAAGTCTAGAGTTTTCCGTCTTAAGTTTGCTTATAAACCCCCCCCCCCCCCCCTCTCCTTCTCCTCTCTGTCTCACTCCTGTGTCACACACACACACACACACACACACACGCTTTTTTTTTTCTCTTTCGCCCACTCTCTTCCTAATTTCCACAGCTCTCCCTCTCTCTCTCTCTCTCTCTCCTCTCTCTCTCTCTCTCTCTCTCTCTCTCTCTCTCTCTCTCTCTCTCACACACACACACACATACACGCACAGACACACACATACACGACATACACACACACGCACGCATCCACATATATACACACACACACACAATTTACCGGATATCCGAGTCTATACGAGACACAGTCAGTGAGTCAGAGCGTGGTGGAGAGAGAGAGAGAGAGAGAGAGAGAGAGAGAGAGAGAGAGAGAGAGAGAGAGAGAGAGAGAGACGAGAGACAGGAAGAGAGACAGAGAGAAGAGAGAGAGACAGACAGACAGAAGACAGAGACAGAGACAGAGAGAGACAGAGAGAGAAGACAGAGAGAAAAAGATAGAGAAAAAGACAGTCAGACAGATAGATAAAAACAAAGAGAAAGAGACAGAAAGACAGAGAAAGAGACAGACTGAGACACAGAGACAGACGAAGACAGAGAGAGAGACAGAGAGAGAGCACAGTCACTGTTTCAAGCGCATCCCACTCACTGTCACAAGACGCCGATATATGTATGGAACTGTACAACACCCACCACCACACACACACACACACACACACACACACACACACACACACACACACACACACACACACACACACTGTCATCAGCACTAAGCAGGTTACACACTGTATCCTTCTCACTTACAAGTTCAGCAACATCTTTTTTGTTGTGTTGTTTTTTTCATTTCGAGAAATTTTAAAATCGATATCTGCGTGGGTAGCTGCTGGTTTATGTTTTGTGAAGGCATCAGTACATGTGTGTGTGTGTGTGTGTGTGTGTGTGTGTGTGTGTGTGTGTGTGTGTGTGTGTGTGTGTGTGTGTGAGTTTGAAAGAGAGAGAGAGAGGGGGGGTGGGAGAGGAAAGATGAGAAGAGAGAGAAGAGAGCGAGAGAGGAGAGAGAGAGAGAGAGAGAGAGAGAGAGAGAGAGGAGAGAGAGAGAGAGAGAGAGAGAGAGAGAGAGAGAGAGAGAGAGGAGAGAGAGAGAGAGAGAGAGAGATCAGCTTTATAACTATACATCATTGCTTTACGATAATAATTGTCATTACTATTGTTATCATAAATATAATCATCATTATAATCTCATCATTATTACCATTATTGTAATTATTGTTAGCAGAAGAGATTTCAAAAGGTCCCTCCTCACTCTGTAATGAAAATACAACAGTTTTTCTTTTCTGGCTGTACTGTATGTTTTTCTCTCCTAGTATACTGTATGGTGTTAAAACGTACGTAAGAGTAATCTTAGTTAGACTCTGTGTTCATTCTGTTTTACTGACGGCACAGTATTTCGTTTTCTTTGATTTTTGTGATTCAAGAAGTTAGCACACGTACAGGCATCCCTTCCTTCTAAAAGAAAACTAGAGTTTCTGGAATTGCTCCACTACAGATTTACAATTGTCAAACAATAACAAGAACAACTCGGACAACAACAACAACAACAACAACAACACACACACACACATAACACAACA
>CM060328.1:47823833-47831333 GCA_030674155.1 Stramonita haemastoma
GATATAGGTCTATAAGAAACAATTTCCTTATGATTTTAAATAAATAAAATAAGGTCTGCATACAGACCTGTGAACGCCATGTCTGTGCTTGGGAAGAGGGGGGAGAGGGGGGGGGGGGCAGAATGAAAGCAGATGGGTGAAAGGGGAAGATAAATATGGCAGCTTATGGCAGAGACAAAAACAGGCGACTTGGATCAAGTGGGGCATTAGTCTTAAACCCAAGACAACGTTACGATTGTTTCAGATACCTTCTGCCCCTTCCCTCTTGTCCTCACCAGTCTCCTGTCTTCTTCCTCTATTTCTTCTTCTTCCTCTATTTCTTCTTCTTCCTCTTTTCTTTCTTTCTTCTCCCTTTTTCTTCTTTTTTCATTTCTTCCGCAGCAGCGTAATCCATTTTTTCCTAACCCCCCCCCTCCCCTCTTTCTCTGTCTCTCCCCCATTACAAACCATTTAATTTTAGGAATAGCAGTTGTTAAATCTTCCTTGTCTTGCCTATTTTTGGAAACATTACAACATGTAAGCTGACCCCCCACCCCCATTCTCTCTCTCTCTCTCTCTCTCTCTCTCTCTCTCTCTCTCTCTCTCTCTCTCTCTCTCTCTCTCTCTCTCTCTCTCTCTCACACACACACACACACACACACACACACACACACCGCCACACACACACACACACACACACACACACACACACACACACACACACACACACACACACACACACACACACCACAGAGGACTGTCGCTGTCGGCAGTGACACTTGTTCTAAGTTTCAGACAAACTGGGGGATTATCCTGACCAGTCCTGTGCACTAATACCAACTCGTGTGTGTGTGTGTGTATGTGTGTGTGTGTGTGTGTGTGTGTGTGTGTGTGTGTGTGTTGTGATGTGTGTGTGTGTGTGTGTGTGTCGTTGTGTGTGTGTGTGTGTGTGTTTTGTGTGTCTGTGTGTCTGTGTGGGTGTGTGTGTGTGTGTGTCCGTCTGTGTGTGTGTGTGTGTGTGTGTGTGTGTGTGTGTGTGTGTGTGTGTGTGTGTAGGGGAGGCAACAAGGGAACGGAAGGTGTGGTGGTGATGGTGAGAATAAGTGAACACTTAAGTTTGGGGGGGACACTGATTTGGATCAATATTGAAATCAGTACTGACATAGAACAGCAACAGGAAAGGCTAAGTTAATAAGACCAGGAAGAAAAGTGTGTGGTGTGTGTGTGTGGTGTGTGTGTGTGGTTGTGTGTGTGTGTGTGTGTGTGTGTGGTGTGTGTGTGTGTGTGTGTGTGTGTGTTTGAATACATTTAACAAGTGACCATGGCAATAATGACAACATCAACTCACAACACTGACAACTGGCACATAAAAGTTGGGACACAAAAGCTTTCGTTGAACAATTTATTTTTTACAATTTCAACTCAAACTGTATTGCGAATTTCACAAGAGAACTTTTACAAAATTGGCAGTTAAAGCGATAAACAGTTAAAGCACTACCCCCATAAATTTTTCCCTCATAAAGAAAAACAGTCTTGCTAGTAGTGGATATAGTATCTAGGCATGTCCACACACTAGTGCGGGGGCGCGGGGGCGCGTGGGCGCGCGCGCACACACACACATTTTAGTCTAATGGAGAATAAAGTCTACGGTATTATCAACAAAAACAAGGGTGAACAAAATGGCGATGGCAGGAAGTGCGATAATTCAATGAAAATGATGATGCCATCAGAACTCCTTTACTTCGTGTCAAGACTGTTAAATATTCAACATTTCAACATGAAATACATCCGTTTCCATCCGACAGTTTCCTTACCAGTGCAATACCAACAACAACAGCAACAACTCAAACCAAAAAGTAAAAACTCAATCCAGTCCACGAAAAGAAAATGACATCGAGGGGGCACAACATCGAAAGCAACCCTGCATTACCCCCCTTCCCTATTTCCGCTTTGTTGTTCTTTTTGTCGTTTTTGTTGCTGTTGTTAGACACCCACAAAAAGGGAGAGCAATGTCACTTTGCATCAAAATAATTGTTCTTTGAACCACAGTGACTGAATTTTCACGTGATTCTGGAAGAGCTTTCAAGCTTTGAACTTAAAAAACCCCCAGAATTTGCTTTGTCCGTTATGACAAACAGTTGCATTTGCTTCACTTTATTGTAACTGAAAAAAATTATACAACTTTTTTAAAGTTCAGAAAATATTTAGATCTTTCTGACTGCTAATTTGAAAAGAACGGCCAAGTTTCTCAGGATGCCATTTTAATCTGGATTATGACACCAGATCGTATTTTCTAATCAATGTGTGGGCTTTTGACATAGAAAGTGTGTGTGGGTGTGTGTGTGTGTGTGTGTGTGTGTGTGTTGTGTGTGTGTGTGTGTGTGTGTGTGTGTGTGTGTGTGTAAACGCTTGCAAACCAGCGTTTTTCTTCATCCCAGTGTGTATGTGTGCCAAGAGTTTGTGATTTTTAAAAAAAAATCAATATTTTATTGGCAAATACTCCCCCAATCCCAATGGTATACGATATGGGAGATTAAAAAAATGATTATCTTCAAAAACTGAAACCTTAACACGTGTGTAAGTGCATCAACAATTTTTATGTGCAACCTTTAAAAAAAAAAAAAACCCAGCCCAAACATCCTTAAAAAAAACCCAAACAAAACCCAAAAAAATTCCTGAGTTTTATCACTTAACCCAAGATACTCATACTTGCTGAATCTTAGCCTCTGTCATCCCTGGGTAAATTATTGCATTTTCAAATAATGATAGTCTCAAGTGGTGGGAGCTACTAACAGTGGACTGAGCGTGCAGAGCCAGGAAGGAGGACAAGGCGGTCACTGAACTGAAGAAGACAAGTGCACGTTGGGACACGGAGAGAAAGGAACAGGGAGAAAATCAAACTGTCTGACCTGCATAGAGAAACGGGCTAATGTGGGTTGACAGCGCGCACAGCGTGGATGCAATTTTATCTATGGACACACAAACAGAGAACAGAAAAAAAACACAAATAATGGTAAGAATCATAGATTGATGGAAAAAAAAGGTCTAGTATTTTTTTTTTGGAGACGACAATGATCAATTTAGCGTCTTTTCAATTTTTTTTTTCAAAATGGAGGGTTGATTTACTTTTTATGCCGAGAGCCATCATATACAATATGCTCTAAAATGTCAAACTGAAACATTTTTGTCTCTAGAATACATTTAATATCGATTCTTTTTTCTCATTACAGCAAAAAAGCTGGTTTTCTTAATTGCTTTGATATTTTTCATGCAAAAGGTTTCTTATTCAAGCTTGCCCTTTTCTGTGCATGATAGGGGTTGTCGTCCACTTCTCTCTCGTCTGCAAAACTGTTTTTCACTTGTGGAAAAACTGAGTTATTGTTTGATGTTCTATCTCTTCTCTATTATTGTTAGCTGTTGTGTCTTCGCTGACTAAACAGACAGTCAGACCATTTTACATTCCACGCCAAAGTTACTGTCCCTAAACAATGCTTTTCAATCTTTGACAATTCATTTTTACAATGATACATTTGTCACTGGTTTCCCTGAACAGTTTTCATTTTCCTCTGCTACTATTAATTTTCTTATTTATAATCTGTTTCCACTCTTTAATTAATCAACAAGTTCTTGGTACAAAATCACATTGGTAATGTACTTCGAGTGATAATTGCTTTGCGTCTTTATCTACTTTTGAACAAAAAGTTTATCCTATCTTTACCTCGTCCTCTTTACTTCTTTGTCGCAGATACATCACAGGAAAGTTGGTTTTTTTTAAAACTTGTTCTTTTATATTTTCTGCGTTGTACCATTGTCAATATGGCCTGAAAAAAAATCAAAACTCTGCTCTTTTGCATTCTGTATAAATTACATTTCCTACCGAAGAGCACGCAAAATGAGAACGAGTAAACATGCCAATAATGCATATCAGAATAAACAGATACAGGCACACACATATATAATCAACAATTATGATATTACTTACCTTCAACAAAACCAAAACAGTAAATCTACACTCCACCATGCATACTACCACAATTGTTGAAATAACTAAGACTAAATCACTCCCAACTCCTTTTTTCAATATCAATACAATTTTTGCACAATACATTACATTTTATTTCTTAATTAATTATACACATGGAGAAAAACTTTGAACCATTCTAATTATAAAATTGTCAATATGACCATCTAAGAACAAAATCTGAAATACAGTTGGTTACTGACACAAACATTTCCGAATTAACATTATTATCAACATTATTTTGTTATCATTATTACTGTTATCATCACCATTTCATTAAGATTATCATTATTATCATAATCGTTAAAAAATTTCCACGTCTAACTGCCCATGCCTTGATCGCCTGCGAGTGTACATATCATCACAGCTAATTAAAATAAATTAAGAAAGCAGTCCCCAGCAATCTTTTGTCTTTCAAAGGAAACATCTACACCCGGGGACTGACGAGGCAACATACTCTCCCAGGAAGAGCAACTCCATTAATTCACGGTGAGAACTTCAGTATGACTGTAAGTGGTAAACAATGCAATATTTTGGTTTATGTTCCTCGGCTACAGATTCGATGGTTCCCCTCAACAATGGTGAGATTTTCGCGTATACGACTGTTTTCCCCACTATCCAGATAGCCACATTCCGACTTCGGAGATATGAATTATACCAGCAGCAAAAGTAATAATAAAAATTTTTTTTTAAAAGGAAAAGAAAAACACTCAGGTAAAGTAACTTTCAACCTGTAAACAGTGATACTAAGGGTTTGGTTTTACAATAAGCACCCCCCCCCCCCCCCCCCCCCCCAAAAAAAAAAAAAAAAAAAAAAGAAGAAAAAAAACAAACAACAAAACCAAAAAAAACAAACAAAACAACAAAACAAAACCCAAAAAAATGCCCACCAACAACAAAAACAGACTATCGCCACCTACGTCAGTCTTTTCTTTAGATTCACAGATACTTTCAATTCCATCCTCACAACAGAAAAACAATATGAACATGGTCATTGCACATATTGCATAATTATACTTTATATTTGATTATATATATATATCAATATATCTATAATATATCTATAATATAATCATATATATATATAATATATATATATATATATATATATATATATATATATATATATATTATATATTATATCACTTTCCCCTACGCTTATTCTGTGCCTGCTTTCAGCTTTTGTTTTTCATTCGCTGTGATCGGTAGCAGAAGCCGCGCTCGATGTCAGAAGTCCTCTCCTCCACATGAGATTTCTCTATAGTCAGAGTATTAGCATTGTTCGCTGGAATTTTTATTTATATATATATATATATATATATATATATATATATAATATTATAAGTGGTTACTATCTTCCCCGACTGCACTGACATTATATTTTAGGAACGATCATAATAATTCTTTTAATTGCACAGGCAGAATGATTGTAAAAATCACATGAAACTACGGGGAAGGGGTGTGTGTGTGGTGTAAAGGCAATGAATAGTCGGTTGGCTTACAAACTGGATTTACCGCAAAGGTGGTGACAGTTGGCTGGTGGTACTGTCCCTAAATCGGGTATCTCCGCTAGGACTCTAATACAATTACCCCCCCCCAAAAAAAAAAACACACAACCACCCCCCCCCCCCCCAAACTAGATTTACGCGGAACTGGGAATGTTGTTAAGCCCTGAATAACAGAAACCATTCTGAAGATGACACAGTGTCCATTGCATCGTACTTCCTATCTATATCCACCCCCCGTCCATCTTCTTCCGGGATCTATGTTCCCCTGGGTCTTTACCCCCTCCCCCTGTGGATTTTTCCACAATGCGGTGGCCGTCCTGGGCTGACCCTTATGGTTGACGAGGGCATGGATAGAAGCAAGGACAGAAAAGTTGGTTTTATATCCCGTTTTAATCTGTATAATAATATAGATCTAGTACATAGTTTTATTTTGAATTATATAAATGTGACGAGGTGACAGCCCTGATGTGGCCTGTGTGGTCGGCAGGGCTATAAACAACAGGATTTGGTTGGCTTGAACCTCCTCCCTTTTTCGCTAATGTCTGCCTGCGCCAGCAAGGTCAATCCTCATATAACACGACATGAGATGTGACATCCAAATAATGATAACACTGTTCTCTACTGGACGTGACATGCCGTTACGATTTGGCTCAAGCGAAGATGATGGCATGACGTGAGATGACACTGTGACGTGATGTGACTCGGGAACTATTACTCCTTAGAACAGAAACGTAAAGAAAAAGACATGCCCCAAACACAACACACAAACAGGAGGAGCATCAAATCAAAGTTTTCTTTCCCCGCTAAAAGACCAAAAGAAAGTAGGTCTCAATTTTCCCCTATGAAAATATTATGAATTCCTGTTAAGGTTGTTGCAAAAACTTCGCCTAACTTTGACTGCAGGCGAAAGATTATACAAAACATACACAAAGAAACAAACAAAATCATCTTGGTGCAGAGCTCTGTGATAGTTAATTAAACCTGAATTTTGAGTTGTTTCCAAAAGCTCTCAATCATTTTGAAATTCTATTAGCACATTCAGACACACCAAGCCTATCTATTTTGTTCCACTTTACGTATGATATTGTGACCAAGAGAAGCAAAATTTAAACTTGAAATCATTTCTAGATAGTGTGACATCTTGAAAATAAAAAAAAACGGAGACAAATATAATGAACTACAATTATGCCAGTGTGATGATAATTATTATATTCATAGGGTTAAAGCTTACACCATTATTTTGAAAGAATGAAAATAAACTAAAAGTGGATACTCCCCCCCCCAACAAAAAAAAAAATTGGGCAAAATAGTACACATAGTGCTGAAAAAAGCATCCACTGAATATGGTTTTGGGATTTCATAGTTTTTAACAGAGAGAGAGAGAGAGAGAGAGAGAGAGAGAGAGAGAGAGAGAGAGAGAGAGAGAGAGAGAGAGAGACATATACACACACACACAAACACAACACACACACACACACACACACACACACACACACACCACACACACACACACACACATCCACCGATTCTCTCGGAGTAGAGCAAAAAAGCTGCTACTTAACCCATTCCATGCCATCGGTTCGCGTGTTATCAAATTAGCATTGAGACCCTTTCGGACAAACGACTGCAGCCTTAACTCTTTGGGACCCAGGGGACGGGTCGGAAAGCCAGCGGAACAAACATGACACCGACACCGGAAAATTGAAGCCGGCGCTGGAGCAACCAGCAGGTTTAAAACAGGTTGATGGAGAGACACACACTAGCTACTCTGTCACTGAGACAGAGAGAGAGAGACAGAGAGACACAGAGAGAGAGAGACAGAGACAGAGACAGAGAGACAGAGACAGAGACAGAGACAGAGAGAGACAGACAGAACGACAGAGACAGAGAGAAGACAGACAGAATGAGATATGGTGACAGAGATGGACAGACACAGAACAAAGTGAGAGACACAAACAGACAGACAGAGACAGACATCGATCCACCAATGGG
>CM060328.1:47836333-47853833 GCA_030674155.1 Stramonita haemastoma
TGTGTGTGTGTGTGTGGTGTGTGTGGGTGTGTGTGTGTTATTTGTGCCATTAGGAATAATGTGCAGTGCTGCAGTGTGCTCTGTCTGCTGTATGGTGCCGTGCTTGGTTATTAGGCCTATGCACTATCATCTCCCTCTCCCTTTTGTGCTGCACTGCACATTGTTTTTTTGTGGTTGCTTTGTCTTCATTGACTGCTTACACCACACACACACACACACACACACACATCCACACACACCACACCACAACACACACACACACACAACACACACACACACACACACACACTTTCGTAAGAGTAGGCCAGCGTGTGCCGGTGGGAGCAGATGACAAGATTTACAAAAACTGCATACACACGGGGACTGGATGTAAAAAAAAAAGCATATTGAGTGCTTATTCCATTATCCTCGATATAAAAGAATAATAAAAATAATAAATAAAACACACACACTCCCCCACCCTTCTCTTCTCTCTCTCTCTCTCTCTCTCCAAACAAAAATCATTATCACCTTAAGGGGCCCTCTCCATATCAAGGGTGCACAGTTACAATGTTATACACCACTTCACTGTAGCTTAGAGAAGAAAGAGGGGGTGGGAGAGAGGATGCATGTGCTCGCGCGCGCACATGATTGTTTAAGGGACAGGTGCGTGCGTGCGTGCGTGCGTGTGTGCGCGTGTGTGCACGCGCAAACGTTCAAGCGGAGTGGTATAAACACTTACACACACACACACACACACACAACACACACACACACACACACACACACACACCACCCCCCGCACTTTCATTCACAAGGAATGCTGCTGGAAAGAATTTCACATAGCCCGAATGTCTTAAATCTACTTTTCTACGCCGTTCAATATAAAACATAGTGTGTTGCGTTCGCACGCTTTACATCTACTAGAGCACACGTTAAATACTCCATTCACCTTTCGTAAAAGTGCAGACAAGCTATAGCCGCGCCCATAGGAAAGAGGACATAGAACATACCCAGCATGCACCCTGCTACCCGGAGAGGGCTGATTTCTGAAAGGGAAACCTTTCGCTCAACAGATCGCCTAAGACATTCAGGGCAGTTCCCAAACAAGCTTGACACTGAGTCAAGGCAAAGTACCCAAAAAACTAGTTATAGCAATTTCCTGGGGCTATGTTTACCAACTGTCAATGCCGAGTTGGTCTGTCCCAGTTATTAATCTTGAATGAATGAGTCAAATATAGGTCAAAATATTCTTATTGTGATAATGATGTTAAAAGTCAAGAAAAAATACCCATGATGATGTTGAAAAGTTGATAATAACCATAGACCTTGCAGGAACCATCCCTCTTTCTATTAGGTATGTTTCCAAAAGTCCAGCATAGTATATTTATTGTAGGTTACCATATATAATTATCATACAAGAATATCATATTAGGTCATAGTACATTCTGCATTTGTCTACAATTAGGTTAGTAAACTAGGCTAGGTTAGCCTACTACACTGAGATAAATTCATTGTATTCTTTTTTTTAATGAGGGCTTACTTGTGTCTGCTGCCCTGCTATTTGACAAGTTACAACAACATTCTACTAGATAGAGAATATATCATAGAAACTGACCTTACAACACTGACCATTGCATCACACCATGAAACATGCTTCCTTAGAAATATACAGTTTTATCAATTTCACACAAAATATGATATGATACAGTGTAACATAGGCCATAAAAATGGCAGTGGAGAAAATCAAGCACAGGTATCCAATTACAACTTCTCTTTAATTTGAAAATAATTCATCATATATTCAGACAAGCCTTTCAGATTTATATTTTCTAAAAACTCTATTTGAAATCAATGCTTTCAATAAAAACATCTCAAAGTAGTTTTGAGAAGAGGACCATGACATCAGCCTGAACTGGCCCCACTTTCTGTTTCTGCATAAGCTTTAATGAAGGTTTCATTAATTTGGGATTGAACTTACCACCACCACTTTTCATATTATTTATAACTGGGGATAGCATTGACAAAGTATCTGATATTCTTACGCTTATTAAAGCTACCAAAGATTATAAAAGAGATAGAATATATATGTAATAGACTTTATTGTATCGTCAATATAGAATATATATATATATATATATATATGTATGTATGTATATGTAGTATGTATTATTATGTATTATGTATGTAGTATGTATATGTATTCTATCTTTGTGCCTATTAAGGATCCTATTAAAAAGATGTGATGTGATGGAAGTCAAAGGTTTGTATCCAGCCAAGTGGTCATTCTTTGCTAGATAATAACCCAAACATTACCATACACTTATAGAGCAAGCTCAGGCAAAGGGGTTTGCATATGATATGATTGATCATTGATAAAATATAATACATTATTTGTTTATGTTATTAGTATACAAGCCAAAGCTATCCAAAAAAGTGAACAGAACAGTACAATTGCAGTAACTTTGGAAGAGCGCCTTTCGGGCTTTAATAAAAATCATTTTCGGCTTTTTTATGTTGCTAATATCACTGATAATGTGATAAGACACACAACCAATCACCTAAACTGAAATGGTAAAAATGCATTGGAGGATATGCAACCTTGAACCTGTCTATATTTCTATCAGGACGCTTATATTTCACTCCTAATTTAACTCCAATCCTATCATAGTGTTTGCAGCCCCACCAACCTCTGAAGGCCATATCAGGGCTGTCATCCCTTCATTCTACTGCACTTTACCATGGTAAAAATTTAAATCTGTTCCATAATTTTATTCTGCACTAAAAAATATTGGTCATCATTTAGCAATACACTGATAGTCTTGTTGATCTATAATTATTTTCCTCCCATAAAATAGCAAGCATATAGACTATTACAAAGAAAAATAAGTTTTTTTTCTAATGTAAAAGCCTAGAGATTCATAGTATCTTCTCATAAAGCTGATTATGTAAAATGCAACAATTTAGGAAAATCTTAACAAGCAGGAGTGTATGTCAAACCTACTGATGCATCCTAAAATACTGACTCCTGAACTGTTTCTACATGCCTCTCTCTTGTATTTAACAAGGTACAAATTGAAACAGAGAGTAGAGACAGAAGAAGAGAGAGAGAGAGAGAGAGGAGAGAAGAAGAGAGAGAGAGAGAGAGAGAGAGAGAGAGAGAAGGAGTTTCATTCAAAATTCAGCACTCAAAAGCGCCTGCTGACGTGCTTTGCCTTTAATCCCCAAAAATGTCACAGCCTGCAAAGTCTATGACCACCAACATCAATTTGAATGAAGATTGCTGAGCCGAGGCTGTTGAATAGTACATCTTAGCAGCTAAATTGTATGTTCATTAATTTGGTCATTTAAATGATATGATCATCTTCCCTTACCTGCATGAAGAAATTTACTTTTCATGTTGACCGGATCTAAGCTCATTGTTGCTCTGATCATTATATTGTGTTGTGCAACTGTGCAGTTATCTTTCCTTCAAGAAAAACAAAACGGGTTCAATTCAACCAAATTGAAATCGTTTCCGATTCCACTCACTGAAACCAGTTTTAAACAGGACGATGAGGATGTGTGTGTTCACACAATGCACTCTGTCTCTTCCTTAACTGAGAGGGACACAGAAAGGTAGAAGGGCAGACAGAAAATTAAGACAGACAGGCAGACAAGAAGACTAGACCCAAGAGCAGACTTCTTTTTTTAAAACACATAGGCAGACGGCACTTGACAGGCGTATTTTTTCCTTACTTAAAAACAAACTGACAGAGATAGACGTATTTCATGTTTTACATATGACTTATTGAACCGATGGCTTTTTTTATCTCGCAAAAAAAACCCAAGCAAACACCCCCCCCCCCTCACCCCCCCCCCCCCCTCCCATTATATCAGACCCAATGTGTATTAGTCAAGCTGTTTCTCTTTTCTTTCTTTTTTACCCCTTTAGTTCTGTCGCATGTCGGCAGAAACAGATAATCAAATATGTGGCTTTAATTCTGAAGTGTTTCTCTACGATCTGTTTTCTGTGATGATTAATAATGTAAGATTACAATTTTTCGCGTCATGAAGCTCTGTTTGACAGAAGGCATCATACCCTTAATTTAAAAACCTCTCCCCCTACTCCCACCCCCACCCCCCCTATTATCCCCCCTCCTAGCACTCAGTTTTCCGAAAACACCATCATGCACCAAGTATTGATTCGATTTCGTCTCGCAATGAAGGATGTTTCTTAAAATATTACCAACAGTCTCAGTAAAAACCTATACAAAATGGAAAGATGACTGTCACCCGATGAACTATAATGTAGGTTCGTTTAACCACGGAGTATATACTTGTAAAGCGAATGAAAAACAAATCACCTATCACGAGCTTATAGATCTACTAACAGCTTAAAACTAAGAAAAACTTTATAAGCACAAAAAAAAACGGTTTTTGACTTTTTAAAGCATAATAACCAGACTTAAAAAGAAATCATATAAGTTAGTGGAGAACCAAGAAAAATACTTTCGTGGTTTAAAGAATATCAGTAATATATTTCAGGAAAAAAAACAAACTCCCCAAACACCATAAAGCTACAACATGTACACAAAACCAGTTATGAGATTGTTATTGAGTTCTGGTATGTGTTAAATGAGCTGCTAGAGTTCGGACATCTACTTAAAACAAATGAGAAGTCCATTATCAAGCGAGGCCTATATTATAATATTGAATCCTATTTTGTTAAGATCATACAATAATTTTGTGGAAGAAAAGATAGAGAGGGCATGGTATGTTTTGGTACTGCGATAAAACAGTAGTTGATATTACAACAATTAAATTAAACCAGCTCTGTGGCCACCTTTTTCTTTCACCAGTTCCGTCAAGTGGGCCATTCTTTGTTAACGGATTCCTATTCAAAAATGACACGCTTACTGCGCCGAGTTCTCATGTAAAATAGGAGGGCGACTGCAATGAAAAGCTATCAATAGATGTATTCAAAGTAACTTAACAAACCGGGAGGGGGCCAGGAGAGAGAGAGAGAGAGAGGAGAGAGAGAGAGAGAGAGAGAGAGAGAGAGGAGAATAACTTTCTCATACTCCTTACGACACCTGCCCATCGACTGACGGAAAAAAGGGGGAGAAGCAGAGAGCTACCCACTGGAGCCAACATGCGCTTGTCCGGCATTGTGGGTGGGCGGGATACCCGTAATTAAGCGGGTGGGGCTCCTATCCAGGTGGGCTGGCTCTCAACAAATGACACCCGACAAACGACCAGTCGCAGACGGCAGGATAAAGAATGGAGGGGAAGGGGACAGAACTGATAAACGTGAGAACGATACGAGCCAGGGAATAACAACTTAACTACTGCAGCTTTGACAAAAAAAGAGAGAGAAGAAAAGTCAGAAACAGAGAATTAAAAAAAGCTCTTCATAGTGCGTTGCTCACTTTGTAAATGGCACAAGCAAAAGAAGTTATCATGTCATGGTCAGGCTCTATTCCATTCATTATTCCAGACCCCCCACCCCAAGGATATTGTAAATATTTAAACGGAGAACTAGAAAATACTATTAGTGATCATCAAAAATTTTAGATCAGTAGTGATTAATACAATCAGGAAGACCTCGTGACCAAAAATCTCCCACCCAGTTCATGAATACATTCTGTCAAAAGCGACAAGGAAATGAAGACGGTAGAAAAGAAAAAAAAGATAGGTATAAAGACAGACATGCAAGTGATCTTAGAAAGCGTCGAAGAATATAATTGCGTTCATACCTGTACAAGGTCTTTACGTTCACTCTTAGGCCTCATACTACTAGTTCATTCTCGTTTATTCTATTCTGAAAAACCACTCTCAAAATTTTGGTCCCTCCCTACCTAGCCTCTTATGTTTCTTCAGGCGTAAGGGCCTACTTTTATTTTAAATCGAGCAGTTATGCAAGGTTAAGTGTATTCAAAATCCTCTCAGTCACTTTCATATTTCCAGTTAAGTTCGGAAACAATGCATAACGGGTTAAATCAGTCTATCAAAATTCAATACCAAATACATAAACATTATTTCCCTTAATCGAAAATAACCCATACCCAGATTTAGGACTACAAAAGCTTTTATCATATACTCAAAACATGTGATAATTAACGCCCTATATTTTATTCCAAGTATATATAATAATCACATGCATAACTTAAATAAATTTACGCCATATAATCTAGAATACCGAACATGTTGTTAGTTGTCATGCAAAAAAAACAAACCCAACCACCAAAAAACATGTTACTGAAAACACTACCCGTGAATATTATTATAAATACAAGCAAACAAGAAACAAAATGAGAGTTAAATAGAAACAGGAACGTCACTGCCAATAATAATGATAATGATAATGATAATAATAATAATAATAATAATAATAATAATAATAATAATGAAAAACACACGAGTCAAAAACTACAGCAGGGAGCTTACTAGAGGGGTTTTTGGGCTAAACCCTGAAATCAATAAATCAAGTCAATTCACCTGGAGGGAACCTACCTTCCCGTCTCATGCCACTCTTCAGGCACTTCTTCAGGCGGCAGTACTGGCACTGGTTGCGGTGGTGCTGGTCTATGGGGCAGTTCCGCGAGCCGCGACACGAGTACGTCAAGTTCCTGCGGACAGACCTCTTGAAGAAGCTCTTGCAGCCCTCACAGGTGAACTGTCCGTAATGCTTGCCCGAGCTTTTGTCCCCGCACACCACACACTCGATGTGCTGTTTGTTGTTGTTGTTTTCCGAAGACGCGTTGGAGGTCGGGGTGCCGCCGTTCTGGTTCGGGGTGGGGGAGGCCCGGCTGCTGTCCTGGGACGGGTGGGAGGCCGGTGTCACCACGGCCCCCCCTGTGGGGGGTGGGGGGAGGGGTGGGGGGACGGCAGAGACAGGAGGGGGAGCGGTGGTTCCGGCAGGCCCCATGTCGTCGGAATGTTCTCTCCACACGGAAACGGCAGCTGGCTGTGTTGGCGGCATCTCCATGGTGTTCCTCACCCCTACCAAACCCTGGCCGCCACCCCGGGTGGCCGGATCACTACCATGGGTGGGTACAGTCTGTCACCGACTAACAAACACTAGCACACAACAATCTTTTCAACAATTTTGCAGCCCCTTTTAGAAAATGAATGTCATTCTTAAAACGAAGACTATGTCTTTCAACGAAGTTTGTAGAGATCGGTTTGTTAAAAAGCCGTCGATTGATACAAGCTCGTGACAGGTGTCCAAGAAAGCCAACGATAAACAGTCAACGTCAAGGTTATGATTATATTTATCTTACCCAACAATGGCAGATGGTGCGATCTATATTTGCGCAGTCAACTGCAGCCAGTGCACAACAAAACCCACTCGACTTGAACCACACGAGAAATTAAAAAAAAAAGTTTAAACTGTTCACTAACAAACCGCTGAAAGTTGAAAACCAAAAACCATCGACGTTCTGAAAATACTAGCAGGAAGTTAATTTGTCAAAACAAGACGGTCACAAATCCTGACTTTTGTCTGTCGTCTGCTTCTTTCCACAACGAGGTTTTTTTTGTTTCCCCTTTTTTTTTACCTAAGTCACTGTTGACCGTAGACTCAAAATATGTCGGAAGAGAAACAAAGCGAGACGTTTTCTCAGTGACTTGCACTGAAGGTCAGGACCTCTCGACTAACTAACGGCAGTGAAGTCGAAGGCAAGGCTTGCTCCCAGGGCCGATGTTGAGGCAGAAGAGGGAGACAGGAGCTAGCTAGGCCAGGCTAGGCTAGGCCAGGCCAGACAGCGGTGGTGGCGGTAGTAGTGTGCAGTCCGTCCGTCGGTCCGTTGAAGGCGGGGCGGCGCGGAGAAGTGTCAGCGCGGGTTGCCGACAGAGGGGAAGACCCGGAGCGGGGTGTCACTGCCAGCCCTCGGAAAGAGCACCAGCTCGCGACCCGACCACTCAACCACGCTGTGGGGCGCGCGCCCACCACCACCACCACCACCACTACCACCACCGACACCGCCCGGGGAGGGATGGAGGGGGGTTGGGGGTGGGTGGGGAGGGGTGGATGAGAGAGGTTGTCTTTACGGCACTGCCTCGTGGTTAGGACCAGGCGACTGCAGCAGCACAGCAGCGACATCGTGATCGTGGTCTGTTCACCCCCCTTCTTGGCTGCTGCTTGAAGGCAGGATTCGCTTCCACTGACCCCTCCGGCTGTTGTGCCGTTGAAGATCCTGTCCCGGGGTAAAAAAAAGAAAAAAGTCAAGTGCACAGCCCTAGTGGCCCCGTTTGGGCGCTAACTTCGCCTTTCTCTTCCGCTTCTTACACCAGGTTTAAAAAACTGCACACATACACACACACCCTCACTTCCTCCACACAGTTACTATGAATGTAAAACCATCCTCACGTGATCGATGTCTCCACAAACTATCCTAGGGTTGTGGTTATAAGTTAATAACTTTCATCAACTTTTCGAGGCAGAAAAAAACTAAAAGCAAGGGTGGGAAGGCTGGAGAAGTTCACTGGGTCTGGTGTAGTGTAGCTCCTCGACCGCAGTGAACTGAAAGCTTTGTGCAAAGTGTTACACCACCGCTCCTCTCTAGCTCTGTAGCTGCCGAGTCCGCCCTGATGGCTCAGCGGTAAGCAGGAACCGTCAGAGAGAGAGAGGGAGAGAGAGACAGAAGCGAGAGAGAGAGAGAGAGACAAGAGGGCAGATTGTGTCAGGAAGCAGGAGAGACTGCTGGCGGCACCTCTGCGTGCACTCGTGTCTTGCACCCTGACTAAACAGCTCTGCCACACTCGTCTGCTCGGACTGAACTCTTGACACGCGGGGTTGAGAGGAAAGTGGGCAGTTTCTATGGCTACCCCCCTTCCTTATATGGGGTGACAGTGTCAGTTAAACGGCCAGCCCCGTGACGGGCACCGCTGACAGCCGCGGCACCGTGTCGCAACCC
This sequence comes from Stramonita haemastoma, assembly GCA_030674155.1. Taxonomy (NCBI): domain Eukaryota; kingdom Metazoa; phylum Mollusca; class Gastropoda; order Neogastropoda; family Muricidae; genus Stramonita; species Stramonita haemastoma. Next base: position 47,845,213 of record CM060328.1, read on the forward strand.
CCGCCTCCCCAGGGCAGCGGCGGAGCGGCAAAGGCCGCCTTCTATTGGCTGCACGCGCGGGGCGGGTAATGGAGCGCGCGCCAGGCCGCGCCCCCGATCATTGTATCCCTCCGCTCGGCGCGTGCTGAACCCGAGGTCACGGGCCGGCCTGGGCCAATCGCCTTGCCTCCTTTCCTCTCTAGGGCCGCCCTGGAGGGCAACTTTCGCTACACTGCCGAGGGGGGGGGGGGGGGGGGGGGGGGGGGGGGGGGGGGGGTGAGGGGGGGGGGGGGGTGGAAGAAGAAGATGGTGGAGAAACTGGATGCTGCTGGAGGTGGTTGTGGCGGTGGTTGCCGTGATAGCTGCTGCTGCTGCTGCGGTTGAGAGTCTTCATCACGCACGCGCGTCTTGAATAAATCACCGACTTGTGAGAGGAGAAAGAGAGAGAAAGAAGGAAGAGGGAGAGGGGGGAGAGTTGACGATGTGATGAAAACGCGACGTTGACAGGACCACAGGCCAGGGAGGCTGGGGGCTTTGTCGTCTGCATGAACAAGTATTTCTTCACTAATCAACTGTGCGGGTTCACTAACGCTGTCACGGCTTGGTTGATTGATGTACTGTAACGCTGCGTGTGTGGTAAGGATTTTTTTTTTTTTTACGTGTGTGTGGGTTGTCATCTTGAGGATGGTCGGTCATTTTGTGTGGAATGAGGTGCCTGAATGCTGCCGTCTTGAAGAGACAGGATGATGAAGGGGGGGGGGGGGGGTGCTATGAAATGACCGGTAAAGCTGAAGTCATTAGCTTATCTCATTGTCAGAGAGACACAACATGGGAAGAAAGACTAGAGGGAAATGAAGTAATGCTGTTCCTTTTGAAGGGAATTAGATTTATCCAAAAAAGTATATATAAAAAATATATAAAATGAAATATACTTGGAAACAAACAAAAAAAACCTAGCATGCTGTTAAGTGGTTGACTCCAAAGGAACTGTGCATTGTTGCAGAAAATAGCAAATTTGAACAACAACAAAAAGATCACAAACTACAGTAAACACTCATACATCCATATGTTTCATAATAACACAACCTTGATAAAGCCATATGAAAGTCATGCCGCCCTTGCTAATGTTTTATGATGACAGCGATGGTAGTGATAATGATGATGATAACACTGAGTGATGATTGTGACAGCAACTGTGGTGATGATGATGACAGTGATGACGATGTCAATGACTGTGTTGACGATGACATTGATGATGACGACGACGACGACGATGATAACGATAAGGGATGGTGGTGATGGTGACGATGACTGTGATGATAATGATGGCGACGATACTTCAGTTACAATTTCTTGTTCATTCTTCCACTGCTACGAACATAATAATAATACTGCTGTAGCTACTAGGCCTGGCATATCGCTGTTGCTGCTGGCACTTCTACACATGCTTCTACTGCTGCTCCTGCTGGTACTGCTTCTACTGCTGCTCCTGCTGGTACTGCTTCTACTGCTCCAGGAAGTATTATTACTGGTACCGTCTTCTTGTTGCAGCAAGAACCACAACCATGGCTGCAAAACCTAGTATCATTAATTAGAATCACAGTTTTTATCAAGCACTTGCCGTTTTTGTCCTTACTCCTAAGAGGAGACTGCTATGATTGTGGCTGCTACTGCTACGACAACTTGGGTACTTCTTCCGTAACTCCTCTTGTGAAGTCAGTAAGGCACTGAAATGAATTTTCAGGCAATATGTCGTGGGCAGGTTGAACCTAAAGGAGCTCATCTGTCTTCGATAACAAGGAAAGGTGATGCTGAGAATGTTTGTGATAAATTATCATATTCAAGCCATCAGCCATAAACTAGCCTTCTCCTCTACCACAATAGGTTGTGTGCGCATGATGCTTTTTGCATGCGTTCGCACATGGGACACGGTTTTCAGTCTTACCTTAAAGGTTAAGGATTCTGGGGGGATCTTGTTTCAGGAGAGAAAAATCCATCGTCCATGGAAACCCGAACCTGTGCCTTCAGTGAATGTAAGGTCACAACCTTTAATAAGCAGCTCTAGCCACTAGACTATTTCCACCATCCAGCTACTATTGCGTTTTTGAAACACATTCATATTATCATATAATGATTATTAACATTGCCATATTCTTCTACAACCACAACTGTATATATACCTTACTGCTGCTGCGGCTGTATGATGAGCATTCTAGCTCGCAGGAGGATAGTTGCACAGTTTTATTTTGAGATTTAAAATTTTACGAGGTGACAGCCCCGACATGGCCTGTGTGGTGGGCGGGGCTATAAACAACATGAGTGGATTGGAGGCAGGAGGACCTTATGGTTTTGCTCCACGGAGAAGGATGGGCTCTGCCAGCTTCAACTTGTCCAAGACACACTGCCTGAAAACTTTAGGACAGTGCTTCTACACTCCTCAAGGAGTTCAGGAGAAAGTCATGTCAAGTGCCTCTATTAAGAACGAATAAGTAACATTCTTGCTACTGATACTTTACGGCTATTTTCTCACCCCACCCAGGTGTAAAAGGGGTACCAACCTTGTGTTAGGGGTTAACCCTGCGATAGACTGGTGTCCTATGCAGGGGGGAGTCTATGACTCTCAGTCGCTTAACACCACAGAAACAGGGATAAGCACCGGCCTGATGAGCCTTAGGCTCGGGAGAGACTTTAACTTTTTTTTAAATTGATACTTTATGAACTATAACACCAACAATTGTGTAAGGGGAAAAAGTCTAAACTGGAACAAAACTCCATTCATACGGCGGCAGCAGATTCCCCCATAGACATGGAGAAAGGTCACAGAAAAGGCTGGTCCTGGCTGCTCTGGTGGCGACACACTCTTCCGTGGTAGTGCAGCCCCAAATTCTCGCTAAGACATCTCGCTGTGACGGAAAGGGGAAGAGACTACAATACCACAATAATGTTAACAATACAACCCAGTACACAACAGAATGCAGCACAATGTCTCCTGCTGTTGCTTTTAGTGATGGTATATCAAAATCCCAGCAGATATTTCCGATTACAGGAACGACAACTCAAAACTCAACGGGATGTTTTAAACAATCTCATGTGGCTACTGGTTTCTGCCAAGGAGACTTAACCACTGCTAACGCTGTACTAAAACCTCTACCTCAGTTTCGTGTGGTGGTCGTGTGTCCACTTTGCACTGACAGATTGGACAAAACAAGTTAGACTACCCCCCCTCCCCCCCTCCCTCTCCCCATCCCCTAGTCCTAGGGTTAGCAGGAGAGCCAGCCAGAGAGCAAAGACCTGCCTGGACACTCTCAGGGTAGGGCAATAAATGACGAGTGGTCAGTCCAACATCTCCCCTAGGTCGTTGACACCTGACTGCACCTGCTTTACCCACTTGATGGTCTTCAGTGCAGAGCTTGGAGAGTATTTTGACGATGCATGGTACAGGGCTGGTTGGGTAGCTCAGAGATCAGTCTACTGAATGGTCTGAACATTAAAAGCAACATTTTTTCACAAGCTCAGGTTAAGAAGCGTTGCTTGCGTTGAGCGTGATTGCCTCATGGATGGGTGACTGTTGGAGGGTTTGGCTTCAGTATAGAGCCCCACCTCACCCCCACCCAGACAACCCAGCTGTGAATTGGTACCTGGCCTCTCTTAGGGACATGGAAGTCAAAGCAGTGAGGGAGAGGAGGTGGGTGGGTGCCACGCTTCAAGATGATGGCCACTAGAGAAACTGAGGTCTTTGACACCTCACTCTCCAAAGACTGCACATAGTAATTATGAGACATATTTATGGCATTCTAAGGCAGCGAAGAGTCGGAAGAATTAAAGGGTAAAAAGTATATTGGTGAGTTGCTATTGTTTCAATATCTAGAATCCGCGATTTCCCTCTTCCTAGGCAAGAACTCCGAGGTTCACCAGTAGTGCATTTTTTGTGTATGCGACACTTCTTGCCCACCATCAAGGTAGCCGTATTCCGACTTCGGGAAAGAATCGGGTAGGTTATAACAATTATTTACCCCTTGAAATAGGATTACTTTGGTCCAGGCCAATAGATTTCACTGTCCGTCTTGATGTCGTAAAGCGCCAAGGTCTACATTAAATTGTTGTTATGCTTCGAAATGTTCAGTTGAGATTTGGTCTTCAGCCATGTCAGCGACACGCACTTAGCATAACACATGTACTCACAAGTATAGGAACAAAGACAGGCATCGTTGCCTCTGTGGTATAGTACTTGAGAACATACACGCAAACTTCTCCTCTGTGTGCACTTATGGTCTCACAGTCATTCCCAGAAGGTGTGAGTAAGAAGTGCATGTTTTGAGTGACTCCACTACAGGCTATCCCCGACAGAGCCCCCCCCCCCCCCCCCCCCAGCAGCAGCAAAGAATCGAAACCAGCTCTAAGATTTTTGTTCCAATTACTAGTTCAATACAACCAACCATTTGATCTCCTCTCTCTCTCACTCTCTCACTCATCGATCACTCCTCTCTCTCTCATCTCTCTCCTCTCTCTCCTCTCCTCATCTCTTCTCTTCTCTCCTCGGCCCCCCCCCCTCTCTCTCTCTCTCATTAGCCCCCCCCCCCTCCCCCATGTTGTCACGTCAGTCTTGTTTAGCTGACATCCCGATAGAATGTACACGTCCATTCCTCATCACCGCTCACAAGCAGAAGGTAGTCGTGGAACAGGCAACAGGATAGGGGTGACCTGTAATGAAGGCTAATTGTTATGAATAAAGAGAGGGAGGAGGCGAGATTAGGGCATAATCCGCGGGATTGTTGCCTTGACTCTGTGTGGTTGTGTGTGATGTGTGTGTGTGGGTGTGTGTGTGTGGTGTTCTGTGTGTTGTGTCTCGTGTTGTGTGTGTCTGTGTGTGTGTGTGTTGTGTGTGTGTGTGTGGTGTGGTGTGTGGTGTTGTGGTGGTGTGTTTCGTGTGTGTGTGTGTGTGTGTGTGTGTGTGTTGTGTGTGTGTGTGTGTCTGTGTCTGTGTCTGTGTCTGTGTCTGTGTGTGTATGCATGTGGTGTTGTGTGTGTGTGTGTGTGTGTGTGTGTTGTGTGTGTGTGTGTACACGCGCGCATGCGTGTTTGGTTTGACGGGTGATTAGACTATTGTTGTTGGGCCTCCACCACCCCCCCCCACTTCACACTCAGGTGCCGCCCAGAACATGCACTCTGACTCACTCATCTCACCTGGAAATCACCGTGAGACCATAAGTACACACCGGAGGAGACGTTTACCTACAATGACTCTTTTTCCAGTACCTCACTATACAGGCAGCCATACTCTGACTTCAGAGAGGTGTTTTTTCTTCTCCTTCTAGTGTCTATAAAGAGCACAGGTTGTTCTGCTAAGAACTGATCGTAGGTGAAGACACTCTAGACATATTGATGTTGTTATGCTTTAAAATGTTATAGTGAGATTTTTTGTTGTTGTATCTAACATAAGCTTATTGATTAACGTAAGCCTTGTCACTTTGATTCAATCGTATGGTTTCCATCACTATCATGAACGGATGATCCTCACAAAACACACTAGTTGGATGACAATTACTGAGTAATTCGTTACAGTTATTATTCTTATGCTAAAGGTTACCTTCTTTATCGTCACCATCGCGAACAGAACCAGCGACGAACGACGCGATTGCATGAGCATCAGCCAATAACACCAACGTCAACAACGATAACGACGATGAATATGAAGAACACGACAACGATGGTGACGACGACTACGACAACGACGACGATGACGATGATGATGATGAATAATGATGATGATGGATGTAATATACTAATAATACTAATGACAATAACACGACAACGATGCTGCTGCTGTTGATGCGAAACATAAAAATGATGAGACACCAAATGCTACGGCTGTCGCTATCACAACTACTGCTACTGCTACTGCTGCTGCTGTACTACTACTACTATTACTACTACTACTACTACTACTACTACTACTACTATACTACTACTACTACACTACTACTACTACTACTACTCTGCTGCTGCTGCTGCTGCTGGCTACTGCTGCTACTACTGCTACTACTACTACTACTACTACTACTACTACTACTACTACTACTACTAACTACTACTACTACTATTCTTCTGCCAATACTACTACTATTACTTACTACTACTACTACTACTACTACTACTACTACTACTATCTACTACTACTACTACTACTGTTTGTCGGCGTCCAGCGGTCACGAATGACCAAGGCTCTGGCCAAGGAGTCACGATCAATGGGCACTGCACTGTGCCGGCCTCTGGCAGGTGTGGCTTTGCAGGCTGATGCATGAGGAATAGCTACCGCTGTTCATACTGTTGCTGCTGCTAAACTACTACTGCTGCTTCTGCTGCTGCTCCTGCTGTTGCTGCTACTACCACCTCTGCTACGATTACTACTCATTCACTACCATGCTATACAAAAGCAAAATAAAAATAAACTATGATAGAATACAACTAATCAAGCAGGACTTAAAAACAACTACAATTCTAAAAAAAAAAAAGAATAAAGAAATAAAAGCAATTCTGTGTTCTTTATTTCACAGCTAAAATTGCTGTGAAATAGATAACATAGAAATGGTCTAGCCACTACAACTATACTCACTATCACCACCACCACAAGCACCACACCAACCCTCACCACCACTAGTATTGCTGAAACTACTACTACTACTACTACTACTACTACTACTACTACTACTACTACTACCACTACCACTACTACTACTACTACTGCTACTATACCTCCACACCACCACGACTGCTACTGCACTAAGAATAAAGAACAATCACAGTTGTCAGTTTTTCCCACTTTCAGCTCCTCTCAGCTGCTAAAATTAATATCTTAGCCCAGCCCAGCCCAGTTGGGGCCATGGCCAGCTGTACTATTTATAGCAGGAGCTGACCACGCTTGGACTAGGTAAAAGGAAAGGGCTCGTTAAATTTAGCATTCTTGATTGAGAGATGTTGGATTTGTGCACTGCGAAATAGAAATATTTTAGGAAAAAAAAAGATGACAAACACATAAAGACAGTTTAAGACTAGCAAAACGTAGATCTCATGCCCTTCAAAGCACGATTAACAACAACAACAACACAACAACAACGAATCCCACTGCTAAAAGTAGTGTGAGGGAGACACAACACACTCCAATCTAAACATTCATTTATGATGTTTACAGCCCCGCCCACCACCAAGGCCATGATTATCAGGAATGTTGCCTGGTTTGGGATAAAACCTCGGGTTAACACTTTTTTTTTTCTTTTTGGGTTAGAGAGAGAGAGAGAGAGAGAGAGAGAGAGAGAGAGAGAGAGAGAGAGAGAGAGAGAGAGAGAGAGAGTGTGTGTGTGTGCGTGCGTGCGTGCGTGCGCGCGCGCCCGCGCGCGAGCGCGCGCGTGTGTGTATGTGTGTGTGTGTGTTTAAAACTACGATTTCACACGTATGAGAATGTATAGTGGTTGTTTGTGTGTGGTGTGCACATTATTTTGTTGTGTTCTCTCTCTCTCTCTCTCTCTCTCTCTCTCTCTCTCTCTCTCTCTCTCTCTCTCTCTCTCTCTCTCTCTCTCCTCTCTCTCTCTCTCTCTCTCTCTCTCTCTCTTTCTCACTCCTCACTTCCTCTCTCTCTCATCTCTCTCTCTCCTCTCTCTCTCATCCTCCATCCTCTCTACTCTCACCACACACACACACACACACACTACAATCTACCTGACAACACACATACCCACATGCACACACACACAACACACAGCCCTCCCTTTCCCCTCATCCCTTCCCCCATTATGCCGTCCCCCCCCACCCCCCCCCCCCCCAACAACTCACCACACACACAAATCACTCACACACCACCACACACACACGCACACTCACACACACACACACACACACACACACACACACACACAACACACACACACACACACAACACACACACACACACACACACACACACTCACACACACACATACACATACACAATCAACACACACAACACACACACACACACACATCACACACACATACCACATCCTGACAAACTAAACTGAGAGAAACTGACAATAACTAGCTTACTACCATCACACGTCAGAAGAAGAAGAAGAAGGCAGAAATTGACAACCTTGTCAATCTATTCTTCTTGTCTCTTCACCTGTCTAGACGACAAGGACAGACGGGACGTCAGGAGGAAATTGACATGTTTGCGGTGGTCTTGTCAATATCTCTGGAGCTTTGTCAGTTTCAGGAACAGTTTTCTGCCTCTGTACGTACGTACGTACGTACACCCACGCTGTCACAATTCCTGTTTCTCTCTGCTCTCATCTGAAGTCTGTACCTAGTAGCGAGCAGTGAGTCATTCAACGTAGTAGAGTGTTAGTTTTGAAATAACCGTGTCAGATTTGTTTGGGGGGTTGTTTTTTATTTTGTTTTCTGTTGTTTATTGAACACACACACACACACACACACACACACACACACACACACACACACACACACACACACCACACACACACACACACACTACACACACGCGCACACACACACACATAGAGTCTATGTGTGTGTGAGGTGGGGGTTGGGGTAGGTAGTAGTAGTGATGAGTGTGTGTGCGTGTGCGCCCACACACGCACCGGCTTTCGTGC
>CM060328.1:47871333-47883833 GCA_030674155.1 Stramonita haemastoma
AGAGAGAGAGAGAGAGAGAGGAGAGAGAGGAGAGAGAGAGAGTGCGCGCGTGTGTGCGCACGTGCGCGCGCGTATGTGTTGTGTGTGGCGTGTGTGTGGTGGGCGTGTACACGCGCATGCGTATATCAGTTCGCTAACGTGCGTCAGCCTGACTACGTCATTGATTTGATGTTGATGTTTGATGTTGATCCGAACTCCACATGGGTACAGGTGGTATCTACAATGGAGAGGGGAGGGGAGGAAGCGAGTCAAAGGGAGAGAGAGAGGGGGGGAAAGAGAGAGAGAGAGAGAGAGAGAGAGGAGAGAGAGAGAGAGAGAGAGAGAGAGAGAAGGAGAGAGAGAGAGAGAAGAGAGAGGAGAGAGAGAAAAGAGAGAGAGAGAGAGGAGAGAGAGAGGAGAGGGGGATACAGACAGACAGACAGACAGACAGAAAGACAGACAAGCAGACAGACAGACACACATAACAGCCTGTCCGGCCCCTCCCACTTCGCTTTCCACACACCTCTTTTTCTTCTTTTTTTTTTTCTTCTTTCTTTTCTCCCTGTCTTTTGAAAAAAGCCTAGTAGTCCTCCTCCCCTTTTGCCAAGCGCGAAAATGACAGACTTGGAGCAGAAAAACAGCATTTAATTACCCTCACCTTAACCCTTTCTATACCAAGGCGGAAATAGAAATTTTTTCCTTCACATCTTTTAACAATAAGGACATCAGACCAATGGGTATAAACGGGATTTTCCCCATCTTTCATCTCTTGTTCTTTATTTTGTTGTTGTTGTTTTTGGTTTTTTTTTGTTTTTTTGTTTTTACACCCTCCCTCTCTCCATCCCTCATTTAATTTCCGCAAAGAGCTATAAATGCAATCAAACGATTGGCAAAATTGACGGTGTGCCACGTGCCATGCTGTTGGCATAGGATCGCCTGTACACATGTAGGAATACGCGGGCTGGCGCGCGTGCGCGCTAACACATAGACACAGACACAGACAGATACAGACAGACAGACAGACACACGCTGGTGCGCATGCAAAATAACTACGAATATGAAATCTTTCATGTCTCAAAATGGGCGAAAAATTAATGAAACGAGAGAGAGAGAGAGAGAGAGAGAGAGAGAGAGAGAGAGAGAGAGAGAGAGAGACAGAGACAGAGACAGAGACAGAGACAGAGAGACAGAGAGACAGACAGAGATAGAGACAGAGAGACAGAGACAGACATACAGACAGACTGGCAGACAGACAGGCTGACAGACAAACACAGAGGCAGAAATGCACACAGAGAGATGGGAAGAGATAGGAAGACAGAGAGCCAGATTGACAAGGCAACATTATAGAGAGATACAGAGATCGAGAGAGAGACTTAGAAGAGAGAGAGAGAGAGAGAGAGAGAGAGAGAGGAGAGAGAGAGAGAGAGAGAGAGAGAGAGAGAGAGAGAGAGAGAGAGAGAGAGAGAGAGAGAAACAGAAACAGAAACAGAGAGACAGGTACATACAGTCAGACACACAGGCAGACACACAGACAGACAAACAAACCTATACAGGCAGGAAGAGTATTCTAGTGCCAGACTCTTTCAGCCCACAAGAGAACAAAACTGTATGAATTTTCATTCAAGCGTAGAACAAAACTTCGGAGCCGCATTCAGTCAAGGCAGAGGAGAGAGAGGGAGTAAAAAGAAAACTAAAACGATATAAAACTCCCCCGCCTTTTGTCCCTCTCTTCCAACACCCGAAGACCAACCCCCTTCTTTCAAAAAAGGGAGCCCCGGCAACGTTCGCTTAGCATATGCCGCCATGAGCGCTCCCTCCCCACCGCAAACGGTTAGGTAATCAGGAAGCCACGCGTCCCATATGCACCCCTAACAAAGCCCCGCTGCACCCCAAAGAAAAGCTAGCGTAATGCACCCTAAGATACGAACCCTATCCTCATCTGCATATAACCGCAGACCCCCGTAATGCAGATATCCTTCGTGTATTAAGCCCAAAACTTTCTCTTTTTTTTTTTCTTCCTTTCTTTTTTGTGCCTTTTTGTTCAGAATACAGCAGCAGCAGCAGCAGCAAGCAAAAGCAAGCAAGCAAGCCAGCACCCCCCTCCGATCTGGGAACGTATTCTCTTCAGAAGCTTTGCTCCGTTTCCAAACTGCGGTGAGGAAAAAACGTGCTTGGGCAACAGACGACAGCTACCAAGCGCCCCCTCGCTCGGCAAACCACACCGGAACTTCTCTTGCCGACAATTCGCATGGCCCAAACAAGAGCGCTGTCCCGTTGCTGCGCAGGCGTCAAGCTCCCTCCTGTGGGCATTGTTTGCGGTGCAATCAGCAGCGATTAGGGCCCCCCTGTGGCGCTAACAAGCCTCAACTTGGGACAAACGACGTTCATCGGCCCGAGCCAAAGCCGACTATTAACGAAACGAACCGAACACGGGCGAAGAGAGCCGTAAAATACCGTAAAGTGCCGACGTCTGCTGAAGCGGACACTAACGAGTGATGAATGCTTGTGGTTTGGAGGTTTGTGAGAGGCAGGCTTCGTTATCTGTTCCCCCCGTCTCCGTTTTTATCTTGTCATTCTTGGTTTCTGGTTGAGAGAAGACTTGTCAGGACAGAGGAAATATCAGAAGTAAAGGACAGGATCCACAATAAGGATGAGGACAACAAGGCAAGGCCAGGTCCTTTATGTCTCCTTCCATGATTCTTCACATTTTCCAGGAGAATCTTTTCCTAGAAACGATCTTCCCTTTTCAGAACTTTTTATGACCAATGATTTGTTCTTTCAACCCATGTTTTGAGAGGGTATTCCTAATCACAGTAATTATTGCTTTTTTTTTTTTATAAAGGCTTTTGCGTTTTCTTGATAAATGTTGGGATTAGACCATTTAATTTACAAGTTAAGTAACTCTTAGTTTAGAGAAACAAAACAATATGCAACATAACTACAGTGTTACAAACAGATTCAGGGCTCCTAATTAAGCATGTTTCTAGGATTGCAATGAACGACATTCTTTGATTATGACGCATGGAATATTAGTTATTGATACATGTTAATGCCTGTCGATTGCATATATGTTTGTCTGCTCATGGAGTTTCGGGAGTACTTTACAATATTTTAAGAGGTTTTAGAAGTACCAAATCGTTCACAGTATTCTAAGACATTATGGAATCTGTCAAGACGCGTTAAGGCTGTAATCTAAGATGTTTGTGTGAAGTTCCCCAAGCTTCCGGGATGGTTTGGCAGCGATGGTCTGGCAGCGGGCAGTAGAAGGGGTCTGGACTGTATAAATACAAGGGGCTGTTAGCCTATCGCCTCGAGGAGGGAGGAGAGTCGAGGAGGAAAGATGATACTGAGAAGAGGAGAGGAGGGGGATTTCCACGGCGCTGGAATGTTTAGCGGGCAGTAGAAGGGGCCTGGACTGTATATATACAAGGGGCTGCCTTCGCAGTGGCAGAGGAGGGGAGTCCCACGGCCGAACGCCCTAGTGATCGAGCAGGGGAGGCAATGCGGACGGTAGATTTAGGGATTTTTTTTTTTATTAGAAGAAGGGGAGAAACATTGACGGAATAGAAGAAAAGCTATGAGAACTGTGAAAGTGATTAGCGATTGAAATTTGTGTTTAGTGAGCGTAGTAACAGAGTTTTGGTCTAATCCGTGGTGATGTTAGAAAGGAGTTTTCTTGTTTGATTTTATTGGAATTTTTGTACTGGAAACAATACTGTTTTGAAGTAGATTAGTTGAATAAAAGAAATATAACCTGATCTCTGAGTCGTGTGTGCTCTGTTAGATGTGATTCCCGAGAGGTAGGGGAGCAACTCTTGGCACTTCAGTCAGCGTTATACGTCCACTGGAGTGTCTTTAAAACAAAGAGTTTGTTCCTCAGAACCAATAACGTAAGGGTAGGGGAGCAACTCTTGGCACTTCAGTCAGCGTTATACGTCCACTGGAGTGTCTTTAAAACAAAGAGTTTGTTCCTCAGAACCAATAACGTAACATATGGGGGCCAAGCCGGGATACCTCTCAACATCGAACCATCAACACAGTAGCTTCCGACTTTAGATTTCAAGGATATAGTATTGTATTCACTGCTGCGGTTGTGTTTACAATATAGCTATGGAATTTCAGTGTGAAATTCGTTGTTGTGATTCAGGGGGTGTACGTCCGAAAGCGTTGGATGCTTCGGAGTAACCTGGAGTTGAATCTGTGAGGAGACTGCGTAGTCACAACGGGTGTGTCTACGACAGATCTCGGAATTTCAGTGTGTGGATTCGTTTGTCTGCGTATTCACAATGGGTGTGTTTACGACTGGCCTACGGAATTTATGGGTGAAATCCAGTGTGTGGATTCGGTTGTCTGTTTTGTTGAGTAATTCAGACTGTGTTCTAGTAAAGGTGTGAAGCCCAGTGAGCATTGTATATCTAAAGGGACTGTCAGGGGCCGCGGTCTTGCTTTAGCCTCCTGCTGAGTGAGATCTGGCGTCTGATTTAGTTAGTCTGTGGGGCTCACGTGAGTATAACTGGTTTATGTTTTGTGTGTGGCGTCATCACCGTGTAAACAAGGGATTGGAGTGAGACATTATGTCATAACTTTGTAATTCTAACTTATGAAAAAATCAGTTATGGCAGATAGCAGGGAAGAGCTAGAAAGCCTAGCACAACAATATGAAACATTTTTAAAAGAGAAAGATCAGAAAGACAGAGAAGAAAGAGAAAGAGACAGGCAAGATAGGTTGGAAAGGGAAGAAAGAGAAAGAAAAGAAAGAATTGAAAGGGAAGAGAGAAGAGAAGCCCTTGAAAGAGAAGAAAGAGATAGAGAAAGAAAAGAGAGAATTGAAAGGGAAGAGAGAAAGGAAAAGCTCGAAAGGGAAAAAAGAGAGAGGGAGAGGCGTCATGAATTGGAGGTGAGAAGACTTGAATTGGAGCATGGCAGCTCTGTTCAAAGATTGAGTAATAATGGTGATCTAGCTAAAGATACGAAGTCACCAGGGCTGGATGATAAACCAGAGGACCTGAACAGTTTCCTCCTGAGGTTTCGACGTTTTGTTGAAGAAATTGTGGAAATGGGTAAGATGGCATCAAGCAATGATAATGAGAAAATGCTGGAATCTGGAACCAGAAATAGTTCACAAATAGGAAAACATCCAGAGATAAACGCCATTGATGACAAGTTCAATGATGAGGAATGTGCCGTGACCACAAGGGCGCAATCAAAGAAGGAGGGGGAGAGCATTCCCCTGAAAGTCACTGATAGTTCCAAGGCAACTATGGTGGACAAAGGAAAATTGATGGAGCTTCAGAGGGCTGACCCATCGCTTGATAAACATCGTAAACATGAGGAGGCTGTCATGACAGGAAGTGGGGAGGTTCACTTTGAAGAAAAGGGGGGTGTCCTCTTCAGGGTCTTCAAGAACCATGGAGGAGTGGTACGCCAGGTGTTGGTGCCACCTCAACTACGTAACTCTACAGTGGAGCTGGCACATGACTCTATCACAGGGGGTCATATGGGCATGGAATGGGAATCCCCAGGATCTCAGTGTGCTACTCTGGTGATTTTCATCCAAGAGAAAGATGAGGTAGGCGGCATGTGTGTGGACAAAAGAATCGACAGGATTACAGTTTTTGATCCAGGAGGAGGTGTACCAGAGACTGAGCTGTCCCAGAGACTTCATCAAGGATTTCCACATCGGGAGTGATGGACAGGTGCCAAACCCAAAGGACATTTGCGGGAAATTTATGTGGCCAGGGATTCTGTGAACACTGACTTTTGGCACCCAAGGGAAGGACGGTGCAGACAGCATGTGCGTGGATTACAAGAGGGTTGACAGGATTACGCTATTTGATCCTGGAGGTGTCCCAAGGACGGTAACACATCTGCTCAGAAGTGACATTTTAGTAATTCATTGTTTTGTCATGATGAATCATAAGCTTAAAGATTGTGAATTTCATATTTTTGGTCATTTGGTCTTTTGATGGTTTCCTAGCTGTTGAGTTTGACATGTTTGGTCATACAATATCATGAACATGGTTATTATTGTGAGATTGTTGGGTATTATTGATTTGGTTGGCCTAGGCCAGGGATTGTGTCAGTTGTTGATGTCAGCTCATTGCCAAGGCCTACACTAGAACGTTGTAATGTAAAATGTTGTGTTGAGATTGCCTTCGGCCATGACAAGCTCTTAACAGAACAACCTACACTCTCCTTCAAAGGAGAATAAACCCTCTGAAGTCGGAGTATGGCTGCCAATATGGCGAGGTACATGAAAATAGTCAAACACGCGAATTTCTCATTTAGTGTGCAATTTCAATCTCACAGTGATTCCCAGGTGGGATGAGTGAGTCAGAGTGCACATTCTGGGTGACCCCCATAGAGTGTTAAGCTGGGGAACAACAACAACATTGATTCGTTTTGAGTAAAGGTTTGATTGTGTGGGATTTTTGGTATGGACAAGTGTTGATTCCAGAAGACATTTATGGGGCAATATGTGTGTCTCCTGATGGAATTTAAAATAGTTTGAATTTTGTGAAGTGACAATATTGGAACTAATTGCATGCTCATGATCATTTTTTGGATTGAAATGATTTATTCGTTTGATTTAATCTTTAGTATCGAGGGTGATGGAATGGGCACTCTTGTGCTTCTTTACATCCAGTTTCCGTGTGTGTGCGGTTTTGTGGATGTACGATGGCCTGATCTTGCGAGGGGCGGAACGGGAATTGACGTGTGCTGCATGGTGTTGTGCGTGCGTTCGCACACGTGGCCTCGGTTTGAAGTCTCTTCCGAGGGATTTTTGGGGAGAGTGGAGTCTGCACTGATGTAAACTCCCGGAGGAAAATATCCCCGACCGGAATCGAACCTAGGTCGTCAAATTGCCAGCGCAATGTTCTGACCACTAGGCTACCACTATTTCCCCTGAAATGTGCTAATGCTGTATGTTGAACGTGAATGAGCCACTATGAACCTTGAGTTTCAAAGTTGAATCTGTTTGTTGTTTTGGAAACAAATGTTGGGAAATTTGTTCTAAGTGGGGGTAATGTTACAAACAGATTCAGGGCTCCTAATTAAGCATGTTTCTAGGATTGCAATGAACGACATTCTTTGATTATGACGCATGGAATATTAGTTATTGATACATGTTAATGCCTGTCGATTGCATATATGTTTGTCTGCTCATGGAGTTTCGGGAGTACTTTACAATATTTTAAGAGGTTTTAGAAGTACCAAATCGTTCACAGTATTCTAAGACATTATGGAATCTGTCAAGACGCGTTAAGGCTGTAATCTAAGATGTTTGTGTGAAGTTCCCCAAGCTTCCGGGATGGTTTGGCAGCGATGGTCTGGCAGCGGGCAGTAGAAGGGGTCTGGACTGTATAAATACAAGGGGCTGTTAGCCTATCGCCTCGAGGAGGGAGGAGAGTCGAGGAGGAAAGATGATACTGAGAAGAGGAGAGGAGGGGGATTTCCACGGCGCTGGAATGTTTAGCGGGCAGTAGAAGGGGCCTGGACTGTATATATACAAGGGGCTGCCTTCGCAGTGGCAGAGGAGGGGAGTCCCACGGCCGAACGCCCTAGTGATCGAGCAGGGGAGGCAATGCGGACGGTAGATTTAGGGATTTTTTTTTTATTAGAAGAAGGGGAGAAACATTGACGGAATAGAAGAAAAGCTATGAGAACTGTGAAAGTGATTAGCGATTGAAATTTGTGTTTAGTGAGCGTAGTAACAGAGTTTTGGTCTAATCCGTGGTGATGTTAGAAAGGAGTTTTCTTGTTTGATTTTATTGGAATTTTTGTACTGGAAACAATACTGTTTTGAAGTAGATTAGTTGAATAAAAGAAATATAACCTGATCTCTGAGTCGTGTGTGCTCTGTTAGATGTGATTCCCGAGAGGTAGGGGAGCAACTCTTGGCACTTCAGTCAGCGTTATACGTCCACTGGAGTGTCTTTAAAACAAAGAGTTTGTTCCTCAGAACCAATAACGTAAGGGTAGGGGAGCAACTCTTGGCACTTCAGTCAGCGTTATACGTCCACTGGAGTGTCTTTAAAACAAAGAGTTTGTTCCTCAGAACCAATAACGTAACATACAGTTTTGTTCCGATGTTAAAAGTTTTCCATATGCATTGTAAGCATAATTATTATAGACATGCACCCAGGCGTGCAAGCACACAGGCACGCAGGCACACACGCACACACACACACACAGAGAACTTGATGGACCCAGCCGTGGCCAGGAAGGGTGCATGCTGGGTATGTTCGTGTGAATCATTCCACAGGCCATAGCTGGCCTATTTTTTTCCTATGAAGGCGAATGGAGTGCCTGTAAGATGTTCGCCATGCCCACGCACACAGGACTTCAGTCTATTATCTCCTCTGAAGCGCTGTGGGGGGAGTGTAGTCAGAGGAAACTTAGATGCCTCAGCAGAATTTTGAACCCGAGTTCTCAGTTACTGCTAGGTCTGATGCTCTAACCACTCAACTACTGTGTCTCCTGGGCTTTTGTGATTTCTGCTGGTATACTAGTACTATTAGTGTTGTCAGTGTTCGTGGCGATGCTTTCAATTCCTTGCTGCTCCTACTGCTGTTGTTTCTGCTGCTGCCACTATTGCTAGTCTTGCTGCTGCTGGTACTGCATCTACTGCAGCTGCTGTTCGTTATAACTGCTGTTGCTGTTACTACTTATTTCTGCTGCTGCTGCTGTTTACTACTCCTTGTTGTTGACACTTTTTACTGCTACTACTACTTTTTGCTGTTGTTGCTGCTGCTGCTGTTGCTACTACTACTTCTCTTCTGTTACTGCTTCTGCTGCTGCTGACGATGCTGCTACTACTACTTCTACCACTACTACTACTACTACTGTTGGTGCAACTACTACTACTACTACTACTACTACTACTACTACTACTACTACTACTACTACTACTACTACTACTACTGTTGGTGCAACTACTACTACTACTACTACTACTGTTGGTGCAACTACTACTACTACTACTACTTACTACTACTACTACTACTACTACTACTACTACTACTACTACTACTACTACTGTTGGTGCAACTACTACTACTACTACTACTACTACTACTACTACTACTACTACTACTACTACAACTACTACTACTACTACTGTTGCAGCAGCTGCTGCTACTACTACTGCTTCTGTTACTACTACTGCTGCAGCTGCTGCTACTATTGCTACTACACTTCTACAAGTATACTATTACTGCTGGTGCTGTTGCGACTTCTCTGTTGCCACTGCCGTTGCATTTTATCATTTATTTATTCTTTTCTTTTCTTTTTTATTATTATTTTCTTTTATATCGTAAGCACTCGTGTGCTTTTTTTCATCCAGTCCCCGTGTGTATGCAGTTTTGTAAATATTGTCATATGTTCCCAATGGCACACAATGGCCTTATATGGAACAGGATTTAACGTGTGCTCAAGATGCTCTGCGTGCGTTCGCACACGGGGCCTCGGTTTATAGTCTCATCCGAAGGACTTTTGTGGAGAGTGGATGGAATCTGCACTGATGTTAACTCCAGGACAAAAATCAACTCGAATGGGAATCGAACCCGGGTCGTCAAATTGCGAGCGCAATGTTCTGACCACTAGGCTATCCCGTCCCTATCATGCATCATGTAGGTACCGGCATTAAGATGCAAATAACGATCACGGTACAAATCTGTCGCTGTTTTATAATCAAATGCACCTGTTCCCTCGCTTATAGTCTCAGTGCCGCATCTGTTTAGACTCTTGGCATTTACAACTCCTATAAGTTTCTCTGTGTGTCTGAGTGTCTGAGTGTCTGTGTGTCTGTGTGTCTGTGTGTCTGTGTGTCTGTCTCTCTCTCTCTCTCTCTCTCTCTCTCTCTCTCTCTCTCCTCTCTCTCTCTCTCTCTCTCTCTCTCTCTCTCTCTCTCTCTCTCCCTCTTCCTCCCTCTATCTTGTTCTGCGTTTCTGTTCCAGTTTGTGTGTCCCCCCTTCTATTTTTTCTTTCCCTTCTTTTCCTCTGTCTTACTTTTTCCCCTCCCCTCTTCCAATCAAATAGTGTATATTATGACTTAAAAGTGCGTTTTCTTGTCCATGTCAAAGTCAGCGTTTAAAGAAAATGATGAAAACCACCCCCACTGCCCATTCCCCCAGTGTTGTTTTGTCTCTGTTTCTGTCTCTCTGGCCCTTCGTCCGTCCGTCCGTCTCTCTCTCTCTCTCTCTCCTCTCCTCTCTCTCTCTCTCTCTCTCTCTCTCTCTCTCTCTCTCTCTCTCTCTCTCTCTCTCTCTCAGTTAAAACCTTTAGAGAATCAAACCAGAAAGCACATTACAATCCATTTTGACAAAGACAATTATCACTTTATCCGAATCTGTCTGGGTTTAGAAAATGACACTCAGACCCCGCTGCTCTCACTCACACCTTACTTGACTAATGGCCGACAAACGTAAATTTAAAAAAAAATCACTGGTGTTCATTTTGTTGATTTTACCAAAGCGTTTGATTTAACTGACTACTCAGTTCTACTGTAGAAATTTACACTTTACCGTCTGTTTGATAATACCAGAGAACTGATGCCATAATTATTTGATAAAAGGAAACAGCTAGTATACATCAATGAACAAAAAACTATTGCATTACAAATCAATTATGATGAACATCAGGACTCTGTCTTAGGTCCCCAACCTTTTTTCAGTCTACATTCATTGCGATTTACATCTGTACTTGACAGTTAACTGTAGCATATTGTAGGACGATACACTTGTAGATGCTAACCATTGTACAGTGGTTGAAGTCATGCTATCTTTGCAGAGAAAACATGCATCATGCAGAAATACTCTGAACAAATACGAATCCCCACCCACATAATTGCAAGTGTTTGATTGTGCTGTTACCCTTGTTTTGTATGTAGAAATGGGTGACGTGTTAAAAAGGGTCTGTGAATGTGTGATTGGAGGTGTGGAATGTCATATCTTTATTTCTTTAATTATGCATTGCATTGATCTATTCGTTATTTCTTTCTTGTCTGATGGCAAGATTAAAAAAAACCCAGCTTGTCCTTTTTCTTTTCACTTCTTTAAAAATGATGCGCCCATACACCACACACACTCTCTCTCTCTCTCTCTCTCTCTCTCTCCTCTCTCTCTCTCTCTCTCTCTCTCTCTCTCTCTTCTCTCTCTCCAGTACCTATAGAGTAGCACTGGCACGTTTTCGAATTGGAATATCAGAAATTAATTGTCATAAATTGAGATCTGAGAAAAGAAACTGTCCATTCTGTAAAAACGTGTTAGAAGATGAAGTGCATGTGATATTTTTCTGTACTATATAGATCTATAAAGATATCCATCAGAAATATCTTAGTATGGCTGAAAACATACCATATGATATCCATCTGGAAAAGATATTGAGCAGCAGAAATGATGATGTCATCTTTAATTCTAGTAAATTTATATATTGTATGACCAGGAGTGCCGGAAACAACTAAACAATATTTTTTTTACACTTTGTTGCATTGTAAGTGTAATCTTGTGTTGATGGGGGCCCTTATCTAAACTCACTCCCCCCCCCCCCCCCCTGAGAACTGACTAAAACAAGAGCTATAGTGTACGCTTAATCCAGCCCTTAAAAATCCCAACTCATTAATTTATCCTGTCTGTCTGTCTGTCTGTCTTTCTTGTCTGTCTGTGTCTGTCTGTCTGTCTGCTTGTCTGTCTGCCTGCTTGTCTGTCTGTTGTCTGTCTGTCTGCTGTCTGTCTGTCTGCTCTTTTCTTCTTCTGTCCTCCCCCCCCCCTCTCTCTCTCTCTGCCCGCCTGATCAATCTGTTTGTGACAGACATAGACCATTAAGGCACTGTAATAGCCTCCCCACTGAAGGATGTATCGATGATGAATTACTGGCCACGCTAAAATAACGAGATGAGACTGAGAGAGAGGAAGTGAGGATGGGGGGAGGTAGGGTTGGGAGGATGGGTAGAGAGGATGGGTAGAGAGGTTTCATATTGGATAAAGGGGAAGAGGGATGGTGGAGGGTAGGGTGAGGGTAGTGAGAGAAGAGGTTTAGGTTCATGTAGAGGTTTGTTTGTTTGCTTGTTTCTTTAAAAATATTTTTGATGGTGCAATTAAAACGAAAAGGGATTTCTGCTTTGTTGTTGTTATCATTAAACTTACTATTATTTCCAGATTTCTTTTTGTTAATTTCAAAACACGTTTGCATCACATATGCGTGTTTCAGTCATTTATAAGAGACCGTGTCCCAGGCATGGTGAAAGAGAGCAACTCCATTTTCTTAAGCTTCCAGATGATTTCAGTTTTCCTATTAATCCCATAATTCAATCGAAACTAAATGTTTACTTTAAGCTCTGTTTCCTTTAGAAATAATGTTCGAAGTTCTACATTTGAGTACTTTATTCAAGCCTTGGATTGTTTTAGTCATTATTCTCATTCAGTCGTAAATATCTTATGTATTAAAGAAATCTGTTGAAACAATGTTTTGATGCTAAACACAAAATATGGGATTTCCACAAAAATTAAGAAAATAAGAAC
>CM060328.1:47888833-47891333 GCA_030674155.1 Stramonita haemastoma
CGTGCGTGCGTGCGTGGTGCGTGCGTGCGTAGTATTGTCAGTGTGCTTAGACAAAGTAAATTAAAAAAAATTAATAAGTAAGTCAGTGAGTGAGTGTCTAAGTTTACGTAGTTCTGTGACTCACGCGCATTAAATCGTTAATTTTTAGTACAGATGTAAGTGTAAAAGTTGACATCTCTAGGACTTGTTTTCAATGACATTCGGAAACATACCCGATTATGGATTAATTTCAATGACTAGATGATCTTGAATTTTGTTTCGATCTTTGGAACGTTTTGACATTTAAATTTATTATTGTTAACACCAGAGAAAGGAAATATCAAACTACGATTATGTTGTTATATAAGGTCAACCAGACAAACGCCCTGTAACAGTCTCCGGTAATGGTAGCTATCTCTGTCTCAGAGTGGTTTCAGTCACTTTAACCTAACTGAAAATGGTACTTTAATGGATGTTATAGGCAGTTTTTCGGTCGCTTTTTTTCTCCTTTGTTGGTCGAAATCTTATTTTATTGTTGTTATTGTTACTTTATTATCATCTTTTTCATCGTCATCATCGGTATTATTTTCTTCATCACCACCATCACCGCCTGCTACTCACCATCACGACTACCACCACTATCATCATCATGAACCACCACCACCACTCCCACCACCATGATCATCATCACCGCCACCACTACCAGCACAATCATCGTCATCACCGACACCACCACCACTACCACCACCACTATCATCATCATAATCATCACCACCACCACCACCATATCATCATCACCATCATCACATCACTCACCATCACCACCACCACCACTCTCACTACACCACCACCATCCACACCATCACCATCACCACACCACTATCACCACCACCTGCCACAACCATCACCATCACCTTCTCTTTTCCCCTCCTTCTCCCCCCCCCCTTCTCTCTCATCTGTGCATGTGTGCTTGCACTATGTACGTGCATGTGTGTGCGCTCGCGCGCGCGCGCCGCTGTGTGTATGAGTGTGTGTGTGTGTGTGTGCGAGAGAGAGAGAGAGAGAGAGAGAGAGAGAGAGAAGAGAGAGAGAGGAGAGAGAGAGAGAGAGAAGAGAGAAACAGAGACAGGAACAATACAGAGACAGAGACAGAGATAGAGAGACAGTATGAGACAGAGAGACAATTATAATTCAATAAGCTTTAAATCTACCAATGTTTTTGGAGGTGTTTTTTTAGTACTCCATACGAAAATTTCACCTTAACTACCGCCTCCATACCCCCCCCCCCCCCCCCCAAAAAAAAAAAAAAAAGAAAAGAAAAGATAAAAGCAGAAAAGAACAAAACAAACCCAAATAAGAAAACTAAAGAAAAAGGATAAAAGACCCCCCCCCCCCACCTTAAAAAATTGTCAAACCCAACAACAACACACCAACAAAAATCCCAGGACAACTTGAAAGGAAGACACTAAACTTATAACCTAAAAAAAAAAATCCGAAAAAACCCAAACAAACAAAAGAAAAAAGAGAAAACAAGCCCTAGATATTTTTTTCAGAACGTCTAGATATGAACTTTGAGCGCTGTTGGATGAACTGTTACAAGCTAATTCTTTTTTTTATTTTATGACAGAAAAGGAAAGTCAACGTTAAGCGTTTCCTCTGATCAATAGGTTGTAAGAATTTTCGTGTTAAGATTTTTTTTATTAAGCAAAACGTTTTCAACATGATTCGGAGATGTTTTGGGCTTGAAGTTTTCTTGGAACTGTTTTAGATTGATGGAATCTAACATCATCATCATCATACATCATCATCATCATCATCATCATCATCATCATCATCATCATCATCATCATCATCATCATCATCCACCACCACCACCTACATTACATATGCTACTTCTATTTCTTTTGTTCTTGTTCATGCTGTTGATGCTCTTCTTGTTTTTCTTGCTGTGGGGGGTGCTTTTTGTTGTCGCTACAACTGACATAGGTGTTGTTGTTGTTGATGTTGTCGTTCATGTTTCTTTTTCTTGTTGTTGCTCTTGTTGTTGCTGGTGTTGCTGGTCCCGTTTCTACCATAACTCTAACTACCGTCACCCTTATTTTCTTACTGCATTCAAAACTTCTTTTTTCTATTTTTAATTTACCGGGCTGGGACCAAAAAAACAAGGGGAGGGGTACACTATCTCCCATGCATCACCCACTTCGCTGTAAGGTCACACCTTTCCCCATAAGTCTTGGACGGCGCGTTCAGATTAAGGAGTGATTTAGAATTATGGCCGGCGTTTTTGGGCCTTCTAATTGCTTGCTTGCTTGCCCGTGTTACGTCGGAACATGGCTATTTGCCGATGACGTCTGATCTCTGTTTAATTAGTTCTGTGAAGGCACGAGAGAGGTCGACACGGAGAACGCGCGTTTCGGGGCGGCAACCCGCGCCGCCATGATATGCAAACGACCCCAGCTAGGCTCGTGACGTCTCTCTGGAACTGCCTTCAGTTGGGGATGCTTTCAAAACCGCGTTTTAT
>CM060328.1:47893833-47895377 GCA_030674155.1 Stramonita haemastoma
CAAAGACGTAGATGATTCGATTTCTAACCTAAATAGCTTTAAACAGAAAAAGAGACAAATTTTGTACGTTTCTTGTGTCTAACAGATGACAGGAGTAAACTGAATTTGAAAAGACATGGCTGTCCGAAATTTCAATTTTTATCTTTTTTAATGTCTTGATAGGCTGAAACAGCATAGCACAAAGTTATTTTCGTCATCATTATTGGTCCCTACATAATAAACAAGTTGAAGCATTATCTTTAAGGTCTCTGTATCTAAAAATAATGCATTGCCAAATCAGGCGCAACTAAGCTTAGCCTGGTTATAATAAAGATCATGTTTTTAAGTGGAAATCCACATAAAGTGTTAAAATATGGTTTTAATTCTTGTGATCTGGAAAATGTTTCTAACTGATTGTATAGTTCATATTTTGAATATGATCGTCCGGATCTTGCCATCTGCTAGGCCTATTCAATTAATTATTGTCGAAAACATTACTATTTGTTTACACTCACTTCCAACATCTGTATTTAACTACACTCACTTACTCATGTACAACGTAAATTACCCCGCCCGTTTGTTTTTTTCTTTTTTTTCTTTTTTTTTCCATTGGTTTTTAATGTCCGTTCACTAGAAGGTGATTTAGACAAGGTACATTCACGTTAGCCTAAAAATCACTAAAAGGGGAGTGGAAAAAAATAAAAAGGGTAAAGAATGTAATGAAAGTGAAATTTTTTACAATTTCATTTTAGTAACTGACCTTTCTGGGGACCAAATACTTTCTGAACTGATACTAGGGCCCGCACTCGGAATCACAGAACACTTTTTAATTTCCTTTTTTGTTTTGTTTCCCCCCATGTTTATTTTCCCAAAAACAAGGGGGTTAAATATCACCATAAACCATCTTCCTCTCATACTCAAAATGTCCCCCCCTTTTTTTTGACCAAGACTTTAAAATTTTACCATATTTTGATTTTAGCTGAAGAAAAAATGGCCCCGCAGGCCCGCAGGTTTTTTCGGTGGGTCCCTGCAAGCCAAAAAACAGTTTTGAAATGAAATACACCATCATCCCCCAGCAAAAAAATTCCCCCCACATCAAAAAAGGTTGGGAAAACCCTGTCATCCCAAAATTTAAAATTTTTTTTCACAGCAAGATCTTTTTATAATCAAAAAAAGAAAAAAAACAGACAGGGCTCAACATTTCCTTGTTTTTACTTCAACAGCCCAAACAAAAAAAGACACAGACAAAACCCGAACCCAAAAGACAAAAAGTAAATTTCAAAAGGGCAAAAAAAACTTTTTTATTTCCCATGATGGGCAATTACAAAAGTTCAAAACCCCGACAGACAACAGAAGGCAGACATAAAAAAAACGCGACACACAAAATTAAGGGGAAAAGAATTAGCCAGCCAACCATCCACCTAACCAAACACACAAACAAGCGACAATTTTCCCCTTTTCCCCCCCCCCCCCCCCCCCCCCCCCCCTTTCTCCTTTTCTCACCTCTCATCCCTCTTCTCTCCATAACGTTTCAAAAAACTAGAAAAAGGAGCAGCGGGGGGTCA
>CM060328.1:47895477-47910477 GCA_030674155.1 Stramonita haemastoma
ACCAAAAATGGGTAAAAAGGGGGGAAAAAAAGAGGGGAAGGGAGGAAGGAGTAAAGGAGAGAAGAGGAGAGGAGAGAGAGAGAGGGGAGAGAAGAGAGAAAAGGGGAGAGACAGACAGACAGAAAGACAGAAAGCAACAACAGACAAAAACAACATAACGCCGCCCGGGCCCCCCCTCCCACTTCGCTTTCCACACACCTTTTTTTCTTCTTTTTTTTTTCTTCTCTTTTTTTTCTCCCTGCTTTTGAAAAAAGCCTATATCCTCCCCCCTTTTGCCAAGCGCAAAAATGAAACTGGAGCAAAAAACCATTTAATTACCCTCACCTTAACCCTTTCTTACCAAAGGGGGAAAATAAAATTTTTTCCCTTTACATCTTTAACAATAAACATCAACCAATGGGTATAAACGGGTTTTTCCCCATTTTTCATCCTTTTCTTTATTTTGTTTTTGTTTGTTTTTTTGGGTTTTTTTTTGTTTTTTTGTTTTAAACCCCTCCCTCTCTCCATCCCTCTTTTTTAATTTCGCAAAGAGCATAAAGCAAAAAACGATGGAAAAATTTACGGTGTGCCACGGCCATCGTTGGCATAGGATCGCCTGAACACTTTAGGAAAACGCGGGGCGGGCCCGGGCGCAACACATAACACAGCACAGAAAAGACAAAACAGACAGACAGACCCCCGGGGGCGCACAAAATAACTACGAATAGAAATCTTTCATGTCCCCAAAAGGGGCAAAAAAATTAATGAAACGAAGAAGAGAGAGAGAGAGAAAAGGAAGAGAGAGAGAGGGGAAAGGGGAAGAGAAGAGAAGAAAGAAGAAGAGAGAGAGAGAAACAGACAGAAGACAGAGAAACAGAGACAGACATACAGACAGACGGCAACAGGCTGAAAGACAAACACAAGGCAGAAATGCACAAGAAGAGGGGAAGAGATGGGAAAGACAAAAAGAGCCAGATTGACAAGGCAACATTTTAGAGAATACAGAATGGGAAAAGGAGACTTAGGAGAGAAAAAGGAGAGAGAGAGAGAGAGAAGAGAGAGAGAGAGAGAAGAGAAAAAGAGAGAGAGAAGAGAGAAAGAGAGAGGAGAAAAAAGGAAACAGAAAACAGAAACAGAGGACAGGTACATACAGTCAACCACACGACACACAGACAGACAACAAACCTATACAGGCAGGAAGAGTATTCTAGTGCCAGACTCTTTCACCCACAAGAGAACAAAACTGTATAATTTTCATTCAAGGGGTAAACAAAAATTCGGGGCCGCATTCATCCAAAAGGGAGAGGGGAGAGAGGGAGGGAAAAAGAAAACTAAAAAGATATAAAACTCCCCCCCCCCTTTTGGGGCCCTCTCTTCCCCAAAACCCGGGAAACCAACCCCCTTTCAAAAAAAGGGAGCCCCGCCCAAAGTTCCGGGTTAGCATATGCCGCCTGAGCGCTCCCCCCCACCGCAAACGGTTAGGTAATCAGGAAAACCAAAGCGTCCCATATGCACCCCTAATAAAGCCCGCTGCACCCCAAAGAAAAGCTAAACGTAATGCACCCTAAGATACGAACCCCACCCCCAAACTGCATATAACCGCAGAAAACCCCCGTTTAAAATGCAGATATCCTTCGTGATTAAGCCCCCAAAAATTTCTCTTTTTTCTTCCCCTTTTTTTTTTTGTTCCTTTTTTTTCAGAATACCCGCAGCAGCAGCAGCAAAACAAAAACAACCAAACAAGCCAGCACCCCCCCCGAAACTGGGGAAAGTTTTTCTCTCCAAAGCTTTACTCCGTTTCCAAAAATGCGGGGGAGGAAAAAACTTTCTTTGGGGAACAGACGACAGCTACCAAGGGGCCCCCTCCTCGCCCCGGCAAAACCAAAAACCGGAACTTCTCTGCCGACAAATTTGCCCTGGGCCCCAAAAAAGAGCGCTGTCCCTTGCTGGCCAGGGGCGTCAAGCTTTCCCCCCTTTGGGCCCCCTTGTTTCGGTGGGGAATCAGCACGAATTTTGGCCCCCCGGGGCGCTAAAAAAGCCTCAACTTGGACAAACACGTTTCCCCGGGCCCCAGCCCCAAAACCGACTATTAACGAAACGAACCGAAAAAAACGGGCGAAGAGAGCCGTAAAATAACCCTAAATTTTCCGACGTCTGCTAAGCGGACACTAAAAGGTGATGAATGCTTTTTGGTTTGGAGGTTTTTTTTAGAGGGAGGCTTCGTTATCTGTTTCCCCCCCCCTCTCCGTTTTTATCTTGCATTTCTTGGTTTCCCGGTTTTAGAAAAAGACTTGTCAGGACAGAGGAAAAATCAGAATTTAAAGGGCCCCCCACCACAATAAGAAGAGGGCAACAAGGCGAGGCCCAAAGGTCCTTTATGTCCCTTTTTTTCCCTGAATCTTCACAAATTTCAAGGAGAAACTTTTCCCAGAAACCATCTTCCCTTTTCAGAAATTTTTTTTGACCCAAAAGCTTTGGGCTTTTAACCCCTGATTGAAAAGGGATTCCCAATCCAACCCCCCGCCGCTGTGGCCTAGGTTTTTGGGCTTTTACCGAAATCTAAAGGTTGGGGGTTCGATCAGCTTTTTTCCGTATGGCGTTGTGCCCCTTGAAAAGCACTTTAACGGCTTTTTTCCCCTCACCCCACCCAGTGTAAAAGGTACCAACCTTGTGTTGGGGGGTTTAACCCTGCGATAGACTGGCGTCCTACCCGGGGGGGAGTCTATGACTCCAGCGTTAACGCCACAAAACCGGAAACACCGGCCTATGGCCTTATGGCTGGGGACAGACAGAGACTTATTCCCTAACCAGAATTTTTGTTTCCCTTTTTTTAAAAAAAAAAGGCTTTGTGTTTTTTTGAAAATGTTGGGATTAGACCATTTAATTTACATTGAAACCTTAGTTTAAGAAAAAAAAACAAATGCAACTAACTACATTTTGTTCCAATGTTAAAATTTTTCCCCACAGCACTGTAAGCAAAATTTATTATAACATCACCCAGGCTGCTTGCACGAAACGCACGCTGCACGTTCACAAAACACACACCCACACCACACACACACCACACCCCACACACAGAGAACTTGATGGCCCCCAGCCGTCACCGGGAAGGGGTGCATCGGGTATGTTCTTGAAATTTTTCCACCGCCATAGCTGGCTATATTTTTTCTAGGGAGGGGGAGGAGTGCCTGTAAAAGTTCGCCAGCCCCGCACACAGGACTTCAGTCTGTTATCCCCAAGCACTGTGGGGGGACTGTAGTCAAGAAACCTTAGATCCCTCAGCAAAAATTTTGAACCCGATTCTCATTACTGCAGTCTGATGCTCAACCACCACCGACTGTTTCCCTGGCTTTTGTATTTCTGCTAGTATACTAGTACTATCAGTGTTGTCAGTGTTCGTGGTGATTTTTAATTCCTTTCTGCGCTACTTTTCGTTTTTCTGCTGCTGCCACATTCAGTCTTGCTGCTGTTGCTTGCTGCTGGGAAATGGGTTTTACTGCACTGCTTTCTGTTATAACTGCGTTTTCTGTTACTACTTATTTATGCTGCTGCGCTGTTTTTCTACTCCTTGTTTGTTGACCCCTTTTTACTCTACACTACTTTTTGCTGTTTTGCGCTGCTGCTGTTGCACACACTTCTCTTCTTATTGCTTTTCTTGCTGACGATGCTGCTACTACTCTTTTAAACCCTACTACTACACATGTTTGGTGCAACCGCACTACTACTACTACTACTACAACACTACTACTAACCCCTTTCAAAAATTGCAAACTGGGTGCTACCCCCTACCCCTTTTGCCCTTCCCGTTTTTTTCAAATTGCCGGGAGCTGATCTACTATTGCTACTCTTCACAATAACTATTTCTGCTGGTGCTGTTTCAACCTTTTTCCCGTTGCCACTGTCGTTGCAAATTTTAAAAAATTTTTTTTTTCCCTTTTTTTTTTTTTTTATTAATTTTCTTTTAAATCGTAAACCTCGTGGCTTTTTTTTTTTATCCATCCCCTGGATGCATTTTGTAAATATTGTCATCTGTTCCCACCGGGAAACCCAAGACCACCCATGAAACCCGGATTTAACATGTGCTCAAGGGGTTTTGCGTTTTTTGCATACGGGGCCTCGGTTTACAGTCCATCCAAAAAGGGGCTTTTTGGGGGAAAAGGGGATTTTTTCACTTGGGGGAAAAACCCCAAAAAAATTTTTAACTCGAAGGGAAAAACAAACCCCCCGGGGCTCAAATTTTCGAGCGCAATTTTCTGACCACTAGGCCCATCCCCTCCCCACCCCCCATCATGTAGGTACCCGGGAAAATTAAAAACCCCAAAAAACGATCAGGGGAAAAAAACTGGGCGCTGTTTTATAAAAAAATGCACCTTTTCCCCCCCGCTTATACCCCCAAAAAGCCCCCTTTTGTTTAGACCTTGGCATTTACAACCCCTATAAGTTTTTTTTGTCTTTTGGGGCCCCCTTTTTTCTCTCCTCTCTCTCTCCTTTTCTTTTCCTCTCTCCTCCTTTTCTCTCTCCCCTCTCTCTCTCCACCCCTCCCCTCCTTTTTTCCCCCCTTTTTCCCCCTGTATCTTTTTTTTACGTTTCTTTTTTCCCTTTTGGGGGGGTCCCCCCTTCTATTTTTTTTTTCCCCCTTCCCCTTTTTCCCCTTTCCCTTTTTTTTTTCCCCCCCCTTTTCCCCAAAAAAAATAGTGTAAAAATTTTGGGAAATTAAAAATTTTCGTTTTCTTGTCCCCTGCAAAAACCCCGCTTTTAAAAAAAAAAGGGGTAAAAACCCCCCCCCCCACTGCCCCAAATTCCCCC
The DNA here is from genome assembly GCA_030674155.1 of Stramonita haemastoma. NCBI lineage: Eukaryota > Metazoa > Mollusca > Gastropoda > Neogastropoda > Muricidae > Stramonita > Stramonita haemastoma. Next base: position 47,900,263 of record CM060328.1, read on the forward strand.
CCGTTTTTTTCGTCCCCCGTTTTCCCGTCTTTTTGGGGCCCTTTTCCCCTTCCCCCTCCGGCCCCCCCCTTTTCCCTCTCTCTTTTTCCTCCCCTTTTCCCCCCTTTTCCCCTTTTCCCCCCCTCCCCTTTTCCCTCTCTCCCCTCTTCTCTCTCTCAGTTAAACCTTTAGAGAAACAAACCAAAAAGAACTTTTCAATTAAAAATTTTAAAAAAGACTTTAAATTTTCCCCCTTTAAAACCCCAATCTGTTTTGGGGGTTTTAAAAAAGACACTTTAAACCCCCAAAACTCCCCCCCACCCCTTAACCCTTTACAAAAAGGGCCCCAAAACGAAAATTTAAAAAAAAAAAAAAAAGGGGGGGGTTTTTTTTGGGTTTTTTTTTACCAAAGCTTTTATTTAACAAAAATTTTATTCAAAATTTTAAAAAAATTTTTCACTTTACCGTCGGGGGTTTGGGTAATACCAAAAACTGAGCCAAAAAATTAAATTTTAAAAAAAAAAACAGCATTTAAAAAATCAATAAAAAAAAAAACAAAAAGAAAATTTCAAAACCCCCTTTTGATAAAAAATCGGGGTTTTTGGGGTTTTTTAAGGGGTTTTCCCCAAACCCCTTTTTTTTTTTTAGTCTACTTTTATTGCGATTTAAAAATCTGTTTTTGACAGTTAAAATGTACAAAATTTAGGACGAAACCCCTTTTAATGCTAACCATTGGACAGGGGTTTAAGTCATCTATCCCTTTTCAGGAAAACATGCATAAAAGCAGAAATACCGAAAAAAATACGAAACCCCACCCACAAATTGCAAGTGTTTGTTTTGGGGGGGTTCCCCTTTGTTTTTTTTTTGTAGAAAAAGGGGGACGTTTTTAAAAAAGGGGCTGTGAAAGTGTTTTTGGAGGGGTTTGGGAAATTTTCTTTTCTTTATTTCCCCTTTAAAATTTTTCATTTTTTAAAATTTTTTTTAAAATTCCCCCATTTTTTTTCTTTTCCCCCTGGGAAAAAATTAAAAAAAAAACCCCGCTTGTCCTTTTTTTTTTTTCCCCTTTTTTTAAAAATTGGGGCCCCCTTTCCCCCACACACACACCCTTCCCCTCTCTCTCTCTCTCCCCTCTCCCTCCTTTTCCCCTTTCCCCTCAAAACCCCCTCCCCTCTCTCCATACCTATAAGTAAACACGGGACGGGGTTTTTGAATTGGAAAATCAGAAATTAATTTTTCATAAATTGAAATCTGGGGGAAAAGAAACTGTCCATTCTGTTTAAAAAAAGGGTTTGAAAAAAGAAGTGGGGGGTTTATAAAATTTTTTTTTAAAAATAGAAAAAATAAAGATTTCCAAAACAGGGAAAAAACCCTTTTTTATTTTTTGAAAAAAATACCATTTTAAATCCAATTTTGGAAAAGAAAATTTAGCAGCAGAAAAGATGGGGTCCCCCCCTTTTAAAAAAAGTAAATTTTTAAAAATTGTAAAAAACCAGGAGTGCCCGGGGAAAAAAATAAACAATTATTTTTTTTTTCCCTTTGTTGGGGGTTTTTAAGGGAATCTTGGGGTTTATTGGGGGGGCCCCTTTTTTTAAAAATCACTCCCCCCCCCCCCCCCCCGAGGGGAAAAAACAAAACAAAGCCATATTTTACGCTTAATCCACCCTTTTAAAAAAAAACCCAAACCCTTAATTTAAAAAGGGCGTCTTCTGTTTCCCCGCTTTTCTGGGCTGTGTCTTTCTGGCTGTCGCCCCTTTTTTGCCCGCCCCAAACACAAAATAGGGATTTCCAAAAAATTAAAAAAAAAATGTTGTTTTGTAAATGAGGGGGGAGGGCTTTTTGGACCTTTTTCCTTTTTCTTGGGGGGAAACTTACAAACCCAAGGCGGCTTAACAGTTTTTCTTGTTGTATCATCATGATCTCAGATCATCAACATCATAAACACCACACCTCACCATCACACATCACATCATCAAGCATGATTATGATATTTCTTTATGTACCAAACAATGGAAGGACCCTAGCGTGACTAATAAAGATTTTTCAATTTTCCCTTCCACCTAAAAAAAAATTTCCGAGTTTGAACAAGCTCATCTTGGGGAAAACTCCTAAATTTATCATTTGTCCCATTAATGAAGAAAAACCCAAAAAAAACCTTTCCCACGGTGCCTGTTAAACTAAAAACCCCCCCCAAAAAAACCCCCCCTCCCCCCCTCAACACCACACACAAAACACAACACACACGCCGCCGCCCCCACGGGGCGCACACACACACACACCACCTCACACCACACACAAGGGGGACGGAAAAGCCAGTGGTCAGAAAAATTGAGCCCAATTTGACAACCCATTTGTTCCCGTTGAGGGGATTTTTCCCCTGGAGTTAACACCCTGCTGACTCCCCCCTCCCCCAAAATTTTTTTCCCAGGATTTTAAACCAAGCCCCGGCACGAAAAACACACAGAAGATCCCCCTTCCACACGTTCAACCTTTCCACTTTTCTAAGGTGGGGCCCCCTTGTGTCCGGGGGCAGATACAATAATTAGTACAAAACTAGCATACATACAGGAACTGGAGAAAAAAAAAAAACACGAAAACTTTTTCTATTATCCTCAAAATAAAAAATAAGAAATAAATAAATAAAATTTTAACACCCCGGGGCGCGCAAAACAACCCCACACACACACACACAACACAACCACAAACAACCCCCAAAACCCCACAAACACAAAAAATTTTTTCAGTTTGTATATCCTCCTGTAATCAAAAAGAAAAAAAATCTAAATATCTGCGAAAAAAAAAAGATTTATTTCTGCCTAACACTACACTTTAAGTACACAAAAAAATTCTTATAAGAAAAGGATTCTGGAGGGGGCCGGGGGCCATACAACATGCCGTTTACCAACGTTCAATCCCCCCCTTCCCCCCTTTTTTGGGGTCAATCGGAAATAGTCTTACTTTGGGCACTGAAATTAGGGGTCAGGCAGGACCCCCCGTGTCTGGCACCTTGTTGAGCCCCTGCAGAAAGGGGGCCCCTATTTCGTCAAGGGGCCGCCGCAAAATTACTCCCTTTTCAAGGGGGTTTTTTTTCCCCCAGCGCGGATTGTTCGCAGCGGAAATGAGGAAACAACACTGAAAAACGCCACAAAAGCAAAAAGGCAAACTCTTTTTGGGGGGTTTGGGGTAAATTTCTGAAATTTTTCCCTACGGGGTTGGTCTCCAACTGAAGGTGTTGGGGGGGAACCCCGAAATCACACAAAACCCCCCCCCCCGGGAGAATTAGTAGAGACCGTTTACCCCCTGCACAAACCCCCCGGTTTAAGTAGAGCGTTAAAAAAATTGCGGCCTTTTCTTGCGGAAACTAGATAAAAGGGGCTTAAAGAGAAAAAAAGGGGAAATGGCGTGGTTAAAAATTTCTTTCGGACCGAACAACCGCTTTCTCTCCCCCCAACAACTTCCGCCACACCCCCCCCCGGCCCAGTTTCGATGGGGACATTCCCGCTTTTTCCCCCGCCAGAGTGTAGGCGAATTCCGGTCCGGAAAGTTGGGGGCGAATCCAAAAAACCCTTTTGCCATTTTTTTCTTTTGGTTTTTTGGGGGGGTGGGGTGGAATTGCACGCGATTTGCTTGCAAAGAAAGGCATTGGAAATGGGGGTGGATCTAGAGTAGGGAGGTACGAGAGCAAATGACAAATTAACACCATTGTGGCCCGCAAAGGCATCGGGAGAATAGGGAGTTGTGAGAGATATCAGTTTGAGTTCGGAGGAACTTTTTATGATCAGTTTCTTCTTTCTTTCTTTCCTTTCTTTCTTTCTTTTCTTTTCTTTCTTTCTTTTTCTTTCTTTCTTTCTTTCTTTCTTCTTCTTCTTCTTTTTCTTCCTTCTTCTTCTTCTTCTTCTTTTTTTCTTTCTTTCTTTCTTTCTTTTTCTTTTCTTTCTTTCTTTCTTCATCATCATCATCATCATCATCATCATCATCATCATCATCATCACATTTTTCTTCCATCATCATCATCATCATCATCATCATCATCATCATCATCATCATCATCATCATCTGTTGTTGTTGTTGTTGTTGTTGTTGTTGTGTTGTTCTTCTTCTTCTTCCTTCTTTCTTCTTCTTTCTTCTTCTTCTTCTTCTTTCTTCTTCTTCTTCTTTCTTCTTCTTCCTCCTCCTCCCCTATTAAAGGGGATTGCTCCCTCCTCCACCCCCCACCCCCCCCCATTTCTCCAGGCTTTGCTAGTCTCTGACTCCTTTCTGCGCTGTCTTCCTGTGCCCATCCTCTTTGTGTCTTTGTGCAATTCGTTGTCGATATGATTATCGCATTTTTTATTTCATCTGTCTGCTTGTGGGATTTCTACTCTCAGTCTGTCTGGCTCTGTCTTTGTCTGTCTGTCTGTCTGTCTTTGTCTGTGTGGTGTTTTATGTTTTTATTTATTTATTTATTTTATTCTTTTATATTTATTTATTCTTTTATATCGAGGATAACAGAATAAGCAATCATGTGCTTTTTTTTTCGTCCGGTCCCCGTGTGTATGCAGTTTTTAAATCTTGTCATCTGTTCCCACCGGCACACGATGGCCTACTCTTACGAAAAGCGCAACAGGATTTAACGTGTGCGCAAGATGTTCTGCGTACGTTCGCACACGGGCCTCATTTTAAAGTCTCATCCGTGTGTGGTGTGTGTGTGTGTGTGTGTGTGTGTGTGTGGTGTGTGTGTGTGTGTGTGTGTGTGTGTGTGTGTGTGTGTGTGTGTGTGGTGTGTCTGTCTGTCTGTCTGTCTGTCTGTCTGTCTGTCTGTCTGTCTCTCTCTGTGTCTGTATCCTCTCTCTCTCTCTCTCCTCTCTCTCTCTCATCTCTCCTCGTCCTCTCCATCTTCTCCTCTCTCTCCTCTCTCTCTCTCTCTCTCTCTCCTCCGTGTGTGTGTGTGTGTGTGTGTGTGTGTGTGTGTGTGTGTGTGTGTGTGTGTGTGGTGTGTGTGTGTGTGTGTGTGTGTGGTGTGTTCAGAATTCACTTCAATCTCTTCAGAAGTTATGATATCAGACGGATTTGATACCAACTGCACTCTTTTTTGTTTGAATGGAAATGAAACATTCTCCCTCTCTTTCTCTCTCTGTCTCTCTGTCTCTTTGTCTCTGTCTTTGTCTCTGTCTCTGTCTCTCTCTATCTCTCTCTCTGTGGTGTGTATGTGTGTGTCTGTGTGTGAGACAGGAGGAGGAGGAGGAGAGAGAGAGAGAGAGGGGGGGGGGGGAGGGAGGAAGAGAGAATATCAAGATCAAAAAGTAAGTCGGAGAGAAATAAAGAACAAAAATAAAAAAGACAGAAAGAAATGGACAAAAAAGGAAGACACAAGAACGAGGAAAAATGACAGGGGAAAACCCCCAAAAGAAAAACCCAACTAAAAAAGAAAACAGAACCCCAACAAAGACAGAAAAGCTGACGCACCATTGCCACTCTGCCACCCGCCACCGCCCCCCCAAAAAAAACAAAAACAAAACAAAAAAAAACAAACCGAAAACAAAAAAAACCAAAACAAAAAAAGAACAACAACAAAAAACAAACAAAAGAGCAAACATCAAGCCAAACATCAACAACACAGAAAAAAACCACCAAATAACAGAAAGCAGAAAACAAATACCCCCCCCACCAAAAATAATAATAATGACCACACAGAACAAAAAACCGAAACCAAAACCGAAACATAAGAAAGTAATAATAACCAAAAAAACAAACAAACAAACAAAAAAAGAAACCCACCCAAATGGTTCCTGCCCTCTGCCTCACAACTTCCCTTTACAAATCATTACCTCCCTCCCTCCCTCATCACCACCAACCACAACCACCACCACCACCATCACCATCACCATCAACAACACCAACATCACCACCAACCAATCCAACCCTCTCTCCCCCAACACCCCGACCCCCCAAAAAAAGCCCCGTCCATCCAACCCCCACCCCCTCCTGCTCCACCCCCATTCGTAGGTTCTCTGTCTCTTTGTCTGTCTGTCTGTCTGTCTCTCTCTCTCTCTCTCCCCTGTTTCTGTCTGTCTGTCTGTCTGTCTGTCTGTCTGTCTGTCTGTCTCTCTGTCTCTGTCTCTGTCTCTGTCTCTGTCTCTCTCTCTCTTTCCTCTCTCTCCTCTCTTTCTCTCTCTCTCCCTCTCCTCTCCTCTCTCTCTCTCTCTCTCTCCTCTCTCTCTCTCATCTCTCATCTCTCTCTCTCTCTCTCTCTCTCCTCTCTCTCTCTCTCTCTCTCCCCTCTCTCTCCCCTGTTTCTGGTCGTCTGTCTGTCTGTCTGTCTGTCTGTCTGTCTGTCTGTCTGTCTGTCTCTGTCTGTCTGTCTGTCTCTGTCTCTGTCTCTGTCTCTGTCTCTCTCTCTCTCTCTCTCTCCTCTCTCCTCTCTCTCTCTCTCTCTCTCTCTCTCTCTCTCTCTCCTGTTTCTGGTCGTCACCCTCTCTCTCTCTCTCTCTCTCTCTCTCTCTCTCTCTCTCCTCTCTCTCTCTCTCTCTCTCTCTCTCTCTCTCTCTCTCTCCTGTTTCTGGTCGTCACCCTCTCTCTCTCTCTCTCTCTCTCTCCTCTCTCATCTCCTCCTCTCCTCCTCTCTCCCTCTCTCTTCTCTCTCTCTCTCTCTCTCTCTCTCTCTCTCTCCTGTTTCTGGTCGTCACCCCTCTCTCTCCTCTCTCTCTCTCTCTCTCTCTCTCTCTCTCTCTCTCTCCTCTCTCTCTCTCTCCTCTCTCTCTCTCTTCTCTCTCTCTCTCTCTCCTCTCTCTCTCTCACCCTTTCTCTCTCTCTCTCACCCTTTCTCTCTCTCCTCATCCCCCCCTCTCTCTCCCCCCCCCCCTCTCTCTCCCTCTTTCTCCCCCACCACCCCTGTTTCTGGTCGTCAAACAGACATTGTGTAGTGTTCAATCAGAGAAAGTGAAGGCCTGATGCCATCACAGGCAAAAGCTCAAAAGACGGGTAGGTCAGCGGTGCCCATCGCCCCTGGGAGCTAACCCCCCCCATGACAAATTGGCTTCGGGGTGGCAAGGCCACCCCACCAAACGTGCACTGCTCGCTAACAACAGCACTCACTACCTCCCATACACACACCCCTCCCCCTTCCCAACCTCCCCCTCCTCCTCCCAACCCTGCCTTTTCCCCCCAAATCGAACCATACCTTCACCCCCCCCCCCACACTCCCCTTCCCCCCAACCCCTCCAATGCCAAAACCCCCTCCTCGTCTTCTGTCCTGCCTTCTACCACCAGCTTTGCAAATTCCCAGGCTTGGGAAAATATGGTGTATTTTTTTTTTCTTTTGCATGGTGAGTTCGTAGGTTGTCTTCAATCTCTCTCTGTCTCTGTTTCTGTCTGTCTGTCTGTCTGTCTGTCTCTGTCTGTCTCTCTGTCTGTCTCTCTGTCTGTCTCTGTCTCTCTGTCTCTCTGTCTCTGTCTCTGTTGTCTGTCTGTCTGTCTGTCTGTCTGTCTGTCTGTCCTCTCTCTCTCTCCTCTCTCTCTCTCTCTCTCCTCCTCTCCTCTCTCTCTCTCTCTCTCTCTCTCTCTCTCTCTCCTCTTGTGCGTGCGTGCGTGCGTGCGTGCGTAATATTGTCAGTGTGCTTAGACAAAGTAAATTAAAAAAAATGAATAAGTAAGTCAGTGAGTGAGTGTCTAAGTTTACGTAGTTCTGTGACTCACGCGCATTAAATCGTTAATTTTTAGTACAGATGTAAGTGTAAAAGTTGACATCTCTAGGACTTGTTTTCAATGACATTTGGAAACATACCCGATTATGGATTAATTTCAATGACTAGATGATCTTGAATTTTGTTTCGATCTTTGGAACGTTTTGACATTTAAATTTATTATTGTTAACACCATAGAAAGGAAATATCAAACCCCGATTATGTTGGAAAATCAGACAGGACACCCTGTAACAGTCTCTGGTAATGGTAGCTATGTCTGTCTCAGAGTGGTTTCAGTCACTTTAACTCTACCGTAAAACTGAAAATGTTACTTTAATGGATGTTATAGGCAGTTTTTTTTTTCGGTCGAAATCTTATTTTATTGTTGTTATTGTTACTTTAATATCATCTTTTTCATCATCATCATCGGTATTATTTTCTTCATCCCCACCATCACCGCCCGCTACTCACCATCACGCCTACCACCACTATCATTATCATGAACCACCACCACTACTCCCACCACCATCATCATCATCACCGCCACCACTACCAGCACAATCATCGTCATCACCGACACCACCACCACTACCACCACCACTATCATCATCATAATCATCACCACCACCACCACCATCATCATCATCACCACCATCATCATCATCACCGCCACCACTACCAGCACAATCATCGTCATCACCGACACCACCACCACTACCACCACCACTATCATCATCATCATCACCACCACCATCATCATCACCACCACCATCACCACCATCACTGTCACCACTCACTATCACCACCACCACTGCCACAACCATCACCATCACCTTCTCTTTTTCCTCCTCCTTCTTCCCCCCTTCTCTCTCATTCTGTGCACGTGTGCTTGCACTACGTACGTGCATGTGTGTGCGCTCGCGCGCACGCGCGCGTGTGGTGTGTGTGTGGGGGGGGGGGGTGTGGGGGGGGAGAGAGAGAGAGAGGAGAAAACAGACAGGAACAGAGACAGAGACAGAGATAGAGAGACAGTATGAGACAGAGAGACAATTATAATTCAATAAGCTTTAAATTTACCAATGTTTTTGGAGGTGTTTTTTTAAGTACTCCATACGAAAATTTAACCTTAACACCCACCTCCATACTCCCCCCCAAAAAAAAAATTTTTTTTTTAAAGAAAAAAAGAAGAAAAGAACAAAACAAACCCAAATAAGAAAACAAAAGAAAAAGGATAAAAGACCCCCCCCCCCCCCCCCCTACTACACACACACCCCTTAAAAATTGTCAAACCCCAACAACAACACACCAACAAAAACCCCAGGACAACTTGAATAGGAAGACACTAAACTTATAACCTAACCCCCCCCCCCTCCCCCGAAAAAACCCAAACAAACAAAAGAAAAAAGAGAAAACAAGCCCTAGATATTTTTCTCAGAACGTCTAGATATGAACTTTGAGCGCTGTTGGATGAACTATTACAAGCTAATTCTTTTTTTTATTTTATGACAGAAAAGGAAAGTCAACGTTAAGCGTTTCCTCTGATCAATAGGTTGTGAGAATTTTCGAGTTAAGATTTTTTTTATTAAGCAAAACATTTTCAACATGATTCGGAGATGTTTTGGGCTTGAAGTTTTCTTGGAACTGTTTTAGATTGATGGAATCTAACATCATCATCATCATCATCATCATCATCATCATCATCATCATCATCATCATCATCATCATCATCATCATCATCACCAACCACCACCTACATTACATATGCTACTTCTATTTCTTTTGTTCTTGTTCATGCTGTTGATGCTCTTCTTGTTTTTCTTGCTGTGGGGGGTGCTTTTTGTTGTCGCTACAACTGACATAGGTGTTGTTGTTGTTGATGTTGTCGTTCATGTTTCTTTTTCTTGTTGTTGCTCTTGTTGTTGCTGGTGTTGCTGGTCCCGTTTCTACCATAACTCTAACTACCGTCACCCTTATTTTCTTACTGCATTCAAAACTTCTTTTTTCTATTTTTAATTTACCGGGCTGGGACCAAAAAAACAAGGGGAGGGGTACACTATCTCCCATGCATCACCCACTTCGCTGTAAGGTCACACCTTTCCCCATAAGTCTTGGACGGCGCGTTCAGATTAAGGAGTGATTTAGAATTATGGCCGGCGTTTTTGGGCCTTCTAATTGCTTGCTTGCTTGCCCGTGTTACGTCGGAACATGGCTATTTGCCGATGACGTCTGATCTCTGTTTAATTAGTTCTGTGAAGGCACGAGAGAGGTCGACACGGAGAACGCGCGTTTCGGGGCGGCAACCCGCGCCGCCATGATATGCAAACGACCCCAGCTAGGCTCGTGACGTCTCTCTGGAACTGCCTTCAGTTGGGGATGCTTTCAAAACCGCGTTTTATGTCGGATGAATTTTGGTTTCTATCTCTTTTCCGCCTCCCCCCTCTCTCTCTATGTGCCTTTCTATCTACACACACACACCACACACACACACACACACACACACACACACACGCACGCACGCACGCACGCACGCACGCACGCACACAACACACACACACCACTCCCCACCTCTCTCTCTGCC
>CM060328.1:47912977-47920477 GCA_030674155.1 Stramonita haemastoma
TCATTATTGGTCCTACATAATAAACAAGTTGAAGCATTATCTTTAAGGTCTCTGTATCTAAAATAATGCATTGCCAAATCAGACGCAACTAAGCTTAGCCTGGTTATAATAAAGATCATGTTTTAAGTGGAAATCCACATAAAGTGTTAAATATGGTTTTAATTCTTGTGATCTGGAAAATGTTCTATACTGATGTATTGTTCATACTTAATATGATCGTCGGATCTTACTGTGCTAGGCTATCAATTATTATTGTCGAAAACATTACTAATTTGGGTTACACTACTTCCCACATCGATTAACTACAGTCACTTACGTCATGAACACGTAATTTACCAGTCCCTTGTTTTGTTTCCTTCAGTGTTTGATTCCAATAACATACTGGCATTAAGTATCACCATATAACCATCTTCCTCTCATACTCAAATGTCCCCCTTTTCTGAACACAATGACATTCATGTTTACACATATTTTGACTTTTAGCTGAAGAAAGGTGGCAGCAGGCTGCAGGTTGTTCAGGTGGGTCTCTGCAAGCCAACAACAGTTTGAAATGACAATACACCATCACTCGCCAACAAAAGAAGAATCATCCACAGCCTCAGAAGAGATTGTGGCACCTGTCTCCATTAAGTTCATTTTCACAGCAAGTCATTATTATCAAAAAGAGAAAACATCACAGGGCTACATACCTTGTTTCATTTCAGACAGACAACAGACAGACAGAGACAGACAGACAACAGAGCAGACAGACAGACAAAGTCAAATCAGGTCAAAAACACTTTAATTATCCCATGATGGGCAATTACAATGTTGACAGACAGACAGACAGACAGACAGGCAGACATGAGAAAATAAACGCAGACACACAGAGTTGAAGGCAGAGAATTAGCCAGCCAACCATCCACCTAACCAAACACACAAACATAGCGACAATCCCTTCCTCCTCCTTCCCCCCCCCCCCCCCTATCTCGCTCTCATCACTCTCTCATCCCTCTTCTCTCCATAACGTTTCATAAACTATGCAAAAAGGAGCTAGCGCGGATCATCATCATTTGCCGCGTCAGAGCCTCGTTATCGTTGGGGGCCAAGATGGCGCCACGCGATGAGAGATGGGAAGGGTGCGTTAGTACGTCACGATAAGCTGCTGAGTGACATGTCACAGACGTGGCTGGCAGGTCACGGCGCTGCCAATGCCATGTCAAAACAAATGCCCTTCTTCTATCAGTCCCTCGCTGTTCTTTTCTTCTTCCAGACTGTTAATGACATGCACGTGGGCATGCACGTGCATGCACGTCCGCACACAAACATAAGCATGCGCTCACAGACATTTACAGAGAAGTGTGTGCGTGCGTGCCTGCACACACACGCTTTGTTTTTTCACTTTGTTGTTTATAATGTGTAGCCCAACGGCCACAATGGCACACGCAGAGACAGACACACAGGCACACACAGATGTAAACACGCAGACACAGACATACAGACACACTCATACACACGCGCGCGCGGACACACGCACACTCACACCACACAACACACACACAACAACACCACACATACACACACACTCTCACACTCTCTCTCTCTCTCTCTCTCTCTCTCTCCTCTCTCTCTCTCTCTCTCTCTCTCTCTTCTCTCACTCTCTCTCTCTCTCTCTCTTTCCACACACACACACGTGCGCGCGCGCGTACGCACGAACACAGACGTTTTTTTTCCGTTTCATGCTAACCCTGCAAACACACAAGCACATAAACACACACACACATACACGTAAACACACACACATACACGTAAACACACATACACATGCACCCACACACGCACGCACTCGCGCGCGCGCGCGCGCGCGCACACACACACACACACACACACACAAACACACAGATGGTGTCTCCTAATCTTTCCATGGTATAAAAGCAAAACTCTGTGTTCTGGCAATACAACATGTCAGTGTTCATGAGAAAACTGATACTGGCAGAGCCCCTTTCTCTCCAAGTAGCACGGTGCGCGCGTAGTGGGTAATGTAGTGTCGTCCATACCACCGGCCTCCTGTGGCAAGAAAGTAGAATACAGGGTGTAGAATGCAGGTTAATGTGAATGGTGGTGTAAAAAGTGTAAAAGCAAATCTCCAGTCTTTATTATGTTTGCTTTGTGTGCAAAGATGGTTGATGTAACGGGTGATATTTTCAGCAGTAGGTACATCGTTGAACGAAGAAGAAGAAGAAGAAGAAGAAGAAGAAGAAGAAGAAGAAGAAGAAGAGATGATGATGATGATGATGATGATGATGATGATGATGATGATGATGATGACGACGACGATGATGATGATGATGGTGGTGGTGGTGGTGGTGGGTGGTGGTGAGGGTGATGATAGAGAGAAGAGGAAGAAGAAGAAGAAGAAGAAGAAGAAGAAGAAGAAGAAGAAGAAGAAGAAGAAGAAGAAGAAGAAGAAGAAGAAGAAAGAAAGAAAGAAAGAAAGACCCCCAAACCACCCACATCGAAACGAGCACATCAAGAAGTTTTGAAGTACAACTAGTCTTGGAGGCTAGGTTTTACAGTGAAACTAAAACAGCCATACATTATACGTCATCCAACTTCCACTGATGACCTCATCGTTCATGACATCAGAAATGACGCCAGGACTGTCTGGGGGGTGTCCAGTGGAAGATATCTAATGCCCAAATGATCACCCAGACTACAATAGCACAGACAAATCCCCCCCAAAGTTCCAAGCCAAGGACAAGTCCAATGCTTCAACCGTCACTGATCCAGTTCAATTCAGTCTGAAGTATCGGGCTGGGTCCAGCGGGCCGACAGAGGAGAGGGCCGAAGAAACGAAACGGAAAAGACCGAAGTGTTCAAAGCATGAAACCGGTACGCCGTGGCCTGTCGTGTTATTTCGGAGTGTAATCAATCATGAAACGAGTCGGGCCCATGCCTCTTGAGCCGCGTCTTCTCACCGCCATTAGCTCTTTCGGCGTTGTCGGGCACACTTGATTTACACATCGTGTTCTCCCTGGCTGGACGCGACTAATGGGCTGCTTTGTGAGAAGAGGCTGGCCGTGCTTGATTTACACATTTTATATTTTATCTGCCGTTGGGTTTGTTTTGTGGGGGTAGGCTAGATAGGCCCTGTGCTGGGTGGCTGGAGGAGGGGGGGGGAGGGGAGGGTAGGGGGCTCTGTGGGGGAAACAGGAATCAGACCAAAGGCTGTGGCTGCAGATGTCATTTCTCATCATACATCAAGATTAAACAACAGTCTGCCTCTGCCCCTGTTTCTGTTCCCTCTGTCTGTCGTTGTGTGCACGTGTGTGTATGCATGTCTGTGAGCACGTTTCTTATGTGGGGAGCGAGGCAAGCGGCAGTTAAAGTGATAATCCAAGAGCTTGAGGTGACAGTGAACTGAACAAGAAATTCTAACACACACCGGTTCGGGGGATCCAGTGTTTCTATGAAGATAGCCTTTCTCATCATTCATTGAGATTTATAGACAACAGTCCGCTTATGTCGTTTTCATATGTCTGTCTATTATGTGTGTATGCATATGTGAGAGCCTTAGGGTGGATGTTGACATTTAAAATGGTGATTCAAGAGCACGGGATTAAAGTTTAACAGGCTTGAAGCTAACAGCAGTTCATGGAACAAGTGTTCCTTTGTGGCACAGAAACATGGTCAGCAAGTGTCACTGCAGGTTTGAAATCTAAGACGCTTCAGCTTTTACTCTCAGGAATAAGTTATTTCACTGGAATTAGTCAGGGGTCGAAATTCTTTTAGGTAGAAGCGGAAGATGGAGTGAAAAACTCATCTTTCTGACGTGAAAGGACTGCGTGCAGCACTCTGAGGGAACCCAAATTACTGTTTCTCAATTTAAGAGGGTCATCTGTTTGTGAAAACTAAAATAGATGTATTGTTCCAATTTTGGTGGGTTTTTAAAAATATTTTTATTGTTGCATTGCATTGTTTTTAAGCATTACAAATGAGTTTCACAGATATTCACTTATCTCCTAGGTTGTTCTTTTGTTTTTGTTGACTTTTCTGTTATTGAAAAAAAAAGGAATGATTGTGTGATATCCACAATTTTTTTCTTCTCATATCATCCATTATTAGAGGCAGATTCATCAGTCTGACATTAAGCCTTGGATCCAATGCCACAGCAGTAAAGATCCATCATGAATCCCTAATGCCTTCTTACAATTTAACGGCCAGTAAATTTACACTGTTTCCAAGACGCTTCTGAATATAAAAAGTAAATCAAGTAGGTGTTGCAAAAAGATTCCTATTAATAGTCATAAACATGACGTTTAAGACAGAAAGCGGGAGTATCATGGGACTCCTTGCCTTACCCTATCTTAAAAGCAAGGGGGGGGGGGGGGGGGGGAGCGGTATAGCCTGGTGGTTAGCTGATGCACAGTGCGCTGGTGATCTGCTGACCCGGGTTCAAATCTTGTTCATGAGGATTTTCGGAGCAGAGACAAGGCAGCCGGGATGACGTGGGCCAAGCTGAAGAGGATCTCCCAGAACGGAGTCTGTTGGAGGAGTGTTGTTGCAGCCCTTTGTTCTCCAGGGAATTCATAGGCATAAATCAAGTCAAGTAAGATCAATGCCGACTCCACTCCCTCCAAAAGTCCTTCGATGAGACTATAAACGAGGTGCATGTGTGAACAAGCAGGACATCTGTGCCCACCGTTAAAACCAGTTTCACTCTTCGGAAGAGTAGGTCATTGTGTGCCAATGGGAAAGGATGACAAAATTGACAAAGACTGCATACACAGTGGGGCTGGATGTGTAAAAAGCACACGAGTGTTTATTCAATTATCCCTGAAATAAAATAAAAATAAAAGCCAGCTAGCTACAAGACACTGCAAGGAACTGACGTAAAATGAAGTGGCCAGTTTTCAAGTATGGATTCTAAAAACATGCAAGTCTGGCTAGGCCTATACAGATAGCTCTTGTGGTTGTAACGTTTCTTGTTAATGAATGGAGCATATTTTTGGATAACTTTTTTGTTTGTTGTTTTGTTTGTTACATCTCTGGATAACGCAATGCTATGGATGACTTCTGATCTTTTTGTTTTTCCATATTCATTTTGTATTCCTTTATTTTCTTTTCTCTTCAGACGATAAAGGAAGCAGGACGACTGACAACTCCAGCACACCATACATCAGGACCTGACTTCTCCCTGAACTTCCAGAGGAGCTGTTGGGGCACTGCTCTGAAGTTTGGTGACAATGTATCGTGGGGAAGATGAATCTGGTGGAGCCCAACCCTGTCCAGATAGCAGGTGGGTGCATGCTGGGTCTATTCATGTCACCCATCCCACCGACCATAGCTGGTCCACGACGTACTTACGTCTCCGGAAAGTGGTTAGATCATGATGTTCTGTTTGTTGTATGTGAGATATGATTGTAATTAGTAAATTATATCAATGGTTGAATAATGATTGTATCAATGGTTGAGATAATGATTGTATCAATGATGAGATAATGATTATATAATGGTTGGAATAATGATTGTATCAATTTGGTTAGATAATGATTGTAATGAATGACTGGAATAATATTGTATAAATGGTTGAGATAATGATTGTATGAGATAATGATTGCATCAATGATTGTAAAGTATAATAGATAGTATCAATGGTTGAGATAATGATTGTATCAATGGTTGAGATAATGATTGTATCAATGGTTGAGATAATGATGTATCAATGTTGAGATATGATTGTTCAATGGTTGAGATAATGATTGTATCAATGGTTGAGATAATGATCGTATCAATGGTTGAGATATGATTGTTCAATGGTTGAGATAGTGATTGTATCAATGGTTGAGATAGTGATTGTATCTTTGCCTTTTCATATCCTTGCCTCTTCAAATTAATGATCAGATGGCTTAACTCTCTTCAGATAACCAAATGGCTTGAATTTGCCACATCTAATAATCAGACGGCTTGACTTTGCAGCTTTAAATAATCAGATGGCTTGACTTTGGCTTTTCAAATCATCAGACGATGGCTTGACTTTGCCTCTCTTCAAATAGTCGTATGGCTTGACTTTTCCTCTTTAAATAATCAATTGGCTCGACTTTGCCTCTTCAACTAATCAGATGGCTTGAATATGGCTTGACTTTTCCTCTTTAAATATCAGTTCGCTCGACTTTGCCTCTTCAACTAATCAGATAGCTTGACTTTGCCTCTTCAGCTAATCAGACGGATTGACTTTGTCTCTTCAACTAATCAGATGGCTTGACTTTGCCTGCCTTGAAATAATCAGATGGCTTGACTTTGCCTCTTCAAATTAATGATCAGATGACTTGTCTTTGCCTATTCGAATAATCAGATGGCTTGACGTTGCCTATTCAAATGATGAGGTGGCTTGACTTTGCCTCTCTTCAGATAATCAGATGGCTTGACTTTGCCTCTTCAAATGATCAGGCAGATTGACTTTGCCTCTTCAAATGATCAGGCAGATTGACTTTGCCTCTTCAAATGATCAGGCGGATTACCTTTGCCTCTTCAAATGATCAGGCGGATTGACTTTGCCTCTTCAAATGATCCTCTCAAGATCGGCGGATTGACTTTGCCTCTTCAAATGATCAGGCAGGATTGACTTTGCCTCTTCAAATGATCAGATGGCTCAACTACCCCATAAAATTCCTGAGGAGAAGTAGGGGGACTGCACTCAATTTTTCAGGCAATGTGTCATGAACAAGCTGAACCTGGTGGACCTGATCCCTCTCCGTAGCTGGTGCATGCTTGGCATCCTGTCCCTGCTGAAAATTGTATAAGTACATTATAAGACTTGACATTTCTATTCCTGAAACTTTGAATCAGGTGGTGAGGAGCATCCTCGTTATTTACCTCTTATGTCTGTCAGTCCTCAGTTCAGTCTTTTTAATACAAATGATCTCATTGGCCTTCTGGCCCTGCAAACCACGTGTCATCAAGCCAATAAATTTCAATCATTTTCACGGAAGCCCAGCAGAATGATAAAAGGGACTTTATCACACACACAGATCACATCTTTCAAGGCAGAAGCAGACCGTTGTCTTGGGGCTAAATGAGAATAAACGACGCCCCCCTTGACTTCCAAACCACCAATTAGCGCTTTGGGGAAGAGTTCTGATAGAGGTTTTGGGGGAGTGGGATGGGGTGGGGGGGGGGGGGGGGGGGGGGAGGCTAGAATCATTTTTTTTCTTCTCTCCTGTGATTTACTGTCCAATTTGTGCGGCCACTTGTGCGTGCAGTGTGCTGCTCCCTTTCCTTTCCTTCTCTGCGGGTCCGTGTTTCATCTGTGGAGTGTGTGATGAGGTGGGGGGGGGGTTGTTCGCCCCTGAAGGAAGCTGCCCGGGGCACCATTAATTGTCGCCCTTGCTCTGATAAACCAGACATCGGATCTGCTTGTTGCGTTGTGGCGACCCACCCTTACCTTCTTGCTCTTTGCCCTCTGATCTGACCTACACCTACTTCTCTGTCTGGTTTTCTCTCTCTTCTGTCTCTCTGTCT
>CM060328.1:47946347-47951347 GCA_030674155.1 Stramonita haemastoma
CGTGACCCCTCGCTCTCATTCCGTCGCATGGCGCACCCCGTGAAATATTCATCAGCGTTTGACCGCTAATTACAAAATGAGCTATTTGCTGTGCGCAGGGGACCTAGCTCGCCTTTGCGTGCGAGATTGCTTGTGCACTTGCGCATGCCCAGGCGCTGAGTGACATCACGTGATGGAGAGGGGCAGGGGCCGTAACAGGGGAATGAGAAAAGGTTAGAGGTGGCTTTTTTGTGTGTTTTTTGGGGTTGTTTTTTTTTTGGTTTTTCTGTTCTGGAAACTTTTTGTTCTTTTATGGCATATTCTCTGTTTTTTTCGTCTGTCCTTCTTTCTGTCTGTCTCTCCCTCACCCCCCCCCCCCCCCCCCTCCCACACACACACATCATTCTTATATTCAGGTTTTCTTTGTTTTAATAATTATGTTATATGGAAATGAATCATTAAATTTAGTTGAACCATATCTAGTCACAAAATAATATGAATGATTTCGAAGGTGTGCATTTAACTAAGTTTACCCAGAATGTATTGATGTTGTGTTACACTGTCAACAATTAATTCTCTGGCTGTAAGAAATGACAGAGGATTTGGGTTGCAAATTAGCTAGGAAAGGCAAGGCTTATCTAGAATTATGTTGCCCTGCATAGTAAGGTTCCAAAAAGAAATGTGTATAGGCATGATGGACAAAGGCTAGTGAGATTGATGAAGATGGAGGTTACGATCCTGACGCCAGAGAACTTTGGCCTCCAGGTGCTGTTTGGACTTTGGTAAGGTTTAACCTCTGGCTTTCCATTCTGTTTGGACTTTGGTAAGGTGTAACCTCCAACTTTCCATTCTCTTTGGACTTTGGTAAGGTGTAACCTCCAACTTTCCATTCTGTTTGGACTTTGGTAAAGCATAACCTCCAACTTTCTATTCTCTTTGGACTTTGGTAAAGCATAACCTCCAACTTTCCATTCTCTTTGGACTTTGGACTTTGGTAAAGCATAACCTCCAACTTTCCATTCTGTTTGGACTTTGGTAAAGCATAACCTCAAACTTTCCATTCTGTGTGGACTTTGTAAGGTGTAACCTCAAACTTTCCATTCTGTTTGGATTTTGGTAAGGTGTAACCTCAAACTTTCCATTCTGTTTGGATTTTGGTAAGGTGCAACCTCAAACTTTCCATTCTGTTTGGACTTTGGTAAGGTGTAACCTCAAACTTTCCATTCTGTTTGGACTTTGGTAAGGTGTAACCTCAAACTTTCCATTCTGTTTGGACTTTGGTAAGGCTTAACATAAAACATTCCCTTCAACAGGTAGATAGTTCACATGCCAACAGAAACTTACATGAACAGCTCAAGGGTAGCGAAATCTCTCCTCATGGGGGCAGGACTACCAAAGTCACCACCTCTTTGAAGTCCCTCTGGCAGCACCAGCTGGACACTGGTCTCTCCCCTCTGCCATGGTTGAGCGCCAGACTTGCTAAACTCACACAGATCACACTAGTCTCTCTCTGCCATGGTTGAGCGCCAGACTGGCTAAACTCACACAGATCACACTAGTCTCTCTCTGCCATGGGTGAGCGCCAGACTGGCTAAACTCACACAGATCACACTAGTCTCTCTCTGCCATGGGTGAGCTCCAGACTTGCTAAACTCACACAGATCACACTAGTCTCTCTCTGCCATGGGTGAGCTCCAGACTTGCTAAACTCACACAGATCACACTAGTCTCTCTCTGCCAAGGGTGAGCTCCAGACTTGCTAAACTCACACAGATCACACCAGTCTCTCTCTGCCAGGGGTGAGCTCCAGACTTGCTAAACTCACACAGATCACACTAGTCTCTCTCTGCCATGGGTGAGCTCCAGACTGGCTAAACTCACACAGATCACACTAGTCTCTCTCTGCCAGGGGTGAGCTCCAGACTTGCTAAACTCACACAGATCACACTAGTCTCTCTCTGCCAGGGGTGAGCTCCAGACTTGCTAAACTCACACAGATCACACTAGTCTCTCTCTGCCATGGGTGAGCTCCAGACTGGCTAAACTCACACAGGATCTCAGAGGAGCAGGTCCGCCCTCTAGACATTATATGCAGGCTCTTCCCTGAAGCCAGAATACTGCTAGCTAAATAGTGGGTAAAAACGGGTACGTCAAAACTTACCATTTGTAGACTTCGGAGATCCGAACGAAAAAACAAACAACAAAAACAGATATATAAAGGGTCATTGTTGGTGTAGACAACTTGCCTATCCATGCCCAATAGGGCACATAGTACACGGATAAGAAAGATTCATCAGCATTGGTAGGCTCTCTCTCTCTCTCTCTCTCTCTCTCTCTCTTCCTCTCTCTCTCTCTCTCTCTCTCTCTCTCTCTCTCTCTCTCTCTCTCTCTCTGTCTGTCTGTCTGTCTCTCTGTCTCTGTCTCTCTCTCTGTCTCTCTCTCATATTATCAGAGGGAAAACTCTGAATTCGAAGCACACCTTCCCCTGGAAGGTGATACTCCTGAGCCTTAGGTGGCTAGCAAGTAAGTCACCTAAAAGAAGATGCTAAATAAGAACACGAGAATGAATCTTGAGGGAAAAGACTGAGGACAGTAGCACTGACAGATCACGAGGATGATGCAGTGCATTTAGCAACTATTGTTAACAACAATGGGGCCTTTAATCAAGCTTGCAGTATTCATTAACAATTTTTCTTTCGGGAAACATTATCATGATGTTTCGGAGTTGTTTTGTTTTATTTTAAAGGATAATTTGGTGGTGTATTGAAAGTAAGTTTGCAAATGTGTACATAGATATAATAAAATGTGTGAGAGAGAGAGAGAGAGACAGAGACAGACAGACAGACAGACAGACAGACAGACAGATGAAGACAGAGACAGAGGCAGAGAGACACACATACACAGAGCTAGAGACAAATAAACCAACAAATAACCAAACAGAGAGACAAGTAGACACAGAGGCAAAAAAGATAGACAAAATGATATGCAGGCAGATCATTAAATTATGTGGATAAAACAGATAGCTGACACTAAATAAGCAGAAACAGTTGAATGTCATATTGTATCAGAGAGCAAAAAATGCGGGTACAGAGACAGAGAGATAGACAGGCAGACAGACAGATAAAAAGACAAAAGCAGCATACAGCCACACAGACAAGCCGGGTACATTCAATAAACAAAATTAAGTCCGAACGTGGCGGAAACAGCGATGACATGACCCTAAGTGACCCCAAACCAAACAAAGTTACATCACTGTCATTTCAATCATAATTATCTCCCATACACAGACCCAATTATACCCCCTTGTTTATACCAGAGTGGAGATAGGGCGGTGAAGTATTAATTTGTTGATAACGCCTGTCACACAGTATCCAAAGATAGAGGATGGAGGAAAAGGAGGAGGAGATGAGAGAGAGAGAAAAAAAAAAGACTAGAAAAAAAATGACGGTGCTATATAGTGTACAGTGATGGTAGAGGAGAAACAAAATGATATGGAGAAGAAAGAGGAAGTGAGGAGGAGGAGGAGGAGGAGGAGGAGGAGAAGAAGAAGAAGAAGAAGAAGAAGAAGAAGAAGAAGAAGAAGAAGAAGAAGAAGAAGAAGAAGAAGACGAAGAAGAAGAAGGACAAGAAGAAGAAGAATTGCAAAGAAGAAGAAGAAGAAGAAGAAAGAAGAAGAAGAAGAAGAAGAAGAAGAATTGCAAAAAAAAAAAAAAAAAAAGAAGAAGAAGAAGAAGAAGAAGAATTGCAAAAAAGAAAGAAGAAGAAGAAGAAGAAGAAGAAGAAGAAGAAGAAGAAGAAGAAGAAGAAGAAGGAGTAGAAGGAGTAGAAGGAGTAGAAGAAGAAGAAGAAGAAGAAGAAGAAGAAGAAGAAGAAGAAGAAGAAGAAGAAGAAGAGGAAGAAGAAGAAGAAGAAGAAAAAAAAGAAGGAGTAGAAGAAGAAGAAGAAGAAGAAGAAGAAGAAGAAGAAGAAGAAGAAGAAGAGAAGAAGAAGAAGAAAGAAAGAAGAAAGAAAGAAAGAAAAGTAAGGGCACAAAAATGAAAAGAGGGAAAAAAAGAAGAAAAAAAAGAGACAAAAAATGTAGTGTGGAAGAAAGAAAGAGAACGAGAAGGAAGAGGAGGAAGAGGAGAAGTAAGGAGAGTAGGAGGGGAGGAGGAGGAGGAGGAGGGGAGGAGGAGGAGGAGGGGAGGAGGATGGAGGAGACTATGAAGTTGGAAGAGAGAAGAAAATGATTAGATAGGGTGGTTGATAACTGGAGAAGGAGAAAAAAAAGGAGAAAATTGACACAATATGAAAAAAGATCTGACGGTGTCTGCCTGTCTATCTGTCTGTCAGTCTGTCTGTCAGTCAGTCTGTCTGTCTGTCTGCCAGTCTGTCTGTTTGTTTGTGTCTCTGTTCATTTTTGTCTGTCTTCCCCTCTTTCCATGCCCACCATCCCAGCATCTCACATCTCTTGTCTTTTTTCTTCTTCTCCTTCCTCTTTTTCTACTTGTTCTTTTTATTTATCCGTTTTTCCTTTTTTATTTTGAGGATATTGGAATAAGCACCTGTGTGTGGTTTATTTTTGTGTGCATCTAGTCCCTGTTTGTATGCAGTTTTGTGAATTTTGCCATCCCTTCCCACCACCGACACACAGAAGGGAACAGGTTTTAACGTGAGCACAAGATGCTCTGCGTGCGATCGCACACACGGGACGTCGGTTTATAGCCTCATCCGAACTTTTTGGGGGAGTGGAGTCTGCACTGATGTTAACTCCAGAGGAAAAATCCTCTTGAACAAGATTCGAACCCGGGTCAGCAGATCACCAGCCTATCCCTCTAACCACCCGGCTACCCAATCCCCCTAACTGTCTGTCTGTGTCTCAGATCCTGTCAAGTTTCATCAACAAAATATTTGCTCTGTGGCTCCACTCCCACTGTCAGACGAAGGGGTATTTTTTTTGCAATACCCGCCCCTTTGGTCCCCCCCCCCCCCCCTCTCTCTCTCTCTCTCTCTCTCTCTCTCTCTCTCTCTCTCTCTCTCTC
>CM060328.1:47963847-47973847 GCA_030674155.1 Stramonita haemastoma
CCAAAAAGAAGACAAAAAGATGGCCCACATGCACATAGAGACAGAGAAAGCTTATATTGGTTAGTGTTGTGGTTGTCATTTGACTAGGACTGGGAATACAAGTGTGATCGAATCTCCACAATGGAGTCCATTCGAGGGGATTTCAACCCCTGGAGTTAACATCAGGACTGACTCCAATCCTACTCAAGTCTGATGACTGAGCCTATAATCTGAAGTCCTAAGTGTTCACCTATGCAAAACATCTTGCGTTCATTATCAAAAGCTGACCAATTTTTTATTTGAAGAGTAGGCCAGTAATGGTTGGTGGCATCGCTGACACAAACATACCCAGCATGCATCCAGCTCATTGGAGAGGGATAGGGTCTGCCCGGTTCAACTTTCTCTTGACATACTCTGAAGATTTTCTGCAGTGACCCATCAATATCTTCTTCTTCTTCTTCTTCTTCTTCTTCTTCTTCTTCTTCTTCTTCTTCTTCTTCTTCTTCTTCTTCCTCCTCTTCTTCTTCTTCTTCTTTTTCTTCTTCGTCTTCTTCTTCTTCTTATTCTATCCCTAGTCTATTTAGACCGTAGGGGCGCCACGGAAGACCTCGCAACCAGCTCTCTCCATTTCCTTCTGTCCTCGACCTTTCTCAGGGTGTCACTCAGCCTGAGGCCCGTCCACTCTGGATGTTGTTCTCCCATCTCTTTCTCTGCCTGCCTCTCCTTCTCCCGCCTTGCACAGTTCCCTGCAGAATCGTCTTGACAAGCTCTGTTAATCTTGCGACGTGCCCATACCACTTCAGTTTGCATTTTTTGACTGTGGTCAGGAGATCTTCAAAGGGCCACATGGCTTGACCGATTCTGATTAATATCTAAAGAGTTTTAAAGGACAAGTGACTCCAGTCAAGTTTGTGATGTCAGGTGGGTCACATAAACACAACAAAATTGGCCACTATGAGCTCATTGGTCAGAGCACTCGCTCTCCCCAAGCCAAGGTTAAGCAGCATTGAGCGTGGTTAGCAAGGAGATGGGTGACAGTTTGCGTGCCTTGCCTTCAGTACAGTCCCCCAGTTCACACTGGTGTAAATGGGTACCTGCCAACCTTAGGGTCAGGGTGGGTAAAGCAGCGAGAAATGGGCACCGCCCTTAATATGCTGGCCCCTGGAGAAGCCTCTTTGATGCCTTGCTCGCCTATGACCACATAGGTTATGGGACACCTTTACCTTTTTACCTATGATGCTACGGTGTAGGATGCTATCTTGTGCAAGCCTTATTAATTCCTTAGGACATTAAACACCCAACAGTGCTGAACATTATATTGCAGTTCGCCACAGGCCTGGTGTGGAATTGTCTTATGAACATGCTGCAGTGCTCTTTATCTGTCTGTCAGTGTGTGTGTGTGTGTGTGTGTGTGTGTGTGTGTGTGTGTGTGTGTGTGTGTGTGTGTGTGTGTGTGTGTAGCTGTGCATCTCTCTGTCTGTCTGTCTGTCTGTCTGAGTCTGTCTGTCTCCCCTTCTCTCTTCCCGCCCCTCTCTCTCCCCAACTATACATCTCACTAGCCAAAAGTAGCACAAAGGCAGAGAACGTTAATTGTAACACTACCGCCACCACCAAAAACACATCCTCTAACCTTCCCTAAAGAAGCTGTAACTCCAACATAATGTCCACACTGATTCACTCCGTCTACTTTTCCTTACAAAGTATATCACCTCCAACTGAACAATGGGCTCCCTACGCCTCCTGTCAGCCCTATACTGACCTTTTTCACATTTTGTGTTTTCTCGCTGTATCTGCCCAGGCCAAAGGTCATGACCTATGTGTTGACACAAGCCGCACGTGGAGGTCACTTGGGGTCACTGGTCAAATGGCGACTCTGTGCGTGTGTGTGTGTGTGTGTGTGTGTGTGTGTGTGTGTGTGTGTGTGTGTGTGTGTGTGTGTGTGTGTATGTGAAAGGGTTTCTTTCTTTGCCCTTCTCTTTTTACTGTCAGTGTGGCTATGAAAGGTGATCGTTCTTTTTTTTTTTTTTTGCTTATGGGGGTGGGTGTTATTTTCTTTGGCTCATGGGGATGGATCAGTGGGTTGTTGAAAAGGAAATGCACCTGTCTAGAACGTAATATTGTTTTGTTTTTGTTCTTTTTATTTTTTTATTTTTTTATTTTTACAATCTTCCCAATCAGACTTGTTACTATAAGCCTTAACTTCTTTCATGTACATACACATTTTACCTTTTTACTTACACATTAATTAGAAAGAAGATGATCAAGGATGAGCAATTAACGGTCTCATTGACAATCTCTCCTCGGAGATCTGTAGCTGAAGAACGAAAGTAAAAAGATATACCCAAAGAAGAACTCATATCATCTACACCAGCATTCTTCAACTTCCAACTTCAAAACTTCAAAAACACTTTATTATCTCACAGGCAGAGAAATATTCTCTCTGTGGGTTATGGGAATTAAAAAAAGAATACCCAGCATGCACCAAGTACATGATGGAAAGGGATGGATGGGCTCCGCTTGGTTTAACAGACTCAAGAGACGTGGTCTGGAAAATTTTCAACGCAGTGCCTCAATGACCCCTTAAGGAGTAAAGGAAGTTCAAGAAAAAAGGGAGAAGTCACTACCACACACACACACACACACAACCACCACACCACACACCACCACACAACACAACACACACAACCCCACCCCCACCCCCACCCCAACTACACACAACACACACACACAACACACCAACACACCCAACCAACACACAACACACACACACACACACACACAACACACACACACACTCACACACACACACACACACAACACACACACACACACACACACACACACACACACACACACACACACACACACTCCTACAGAGTAGGCTGTATTTATATACATCATCATTCACGCCTTCTATAAATCCCACACTAGGCTATCCTGTACGCCCGTGTAGATAAATCACAGAGACTATACACACGGCCTCCGGAACATTAGACACACGAGGACGGGTGAAGCGTTTATGGTCAGGCCCATTAGGAAAGGGTTAAGCCAGGGTGACCTTCTGGGCCCACCTCTTTTTGCCCTCCGCCCTGTACTGTTGGCTAAGTCTTTTCACTTACTTTTTTTACTCTTGAAACATTTTTGTGAATGGGTGTGATAGACAATGTTGTGAGATTCTTGTTCTGGTTGATGTTCTCCTCCTCTGCTTTCTTTCTTTTTCTTTGTTTTTTTTTTTTTTTTTTGTTTGTTTGTTTGTTTGTTTGTTTGTTTCTTCTTCTTCTTCTTCCTTCTTCTTCTTTCTTTCTTCTTTCTTCTTCTTCTTCTTCTTCTTCTTCTTCTTCTTCTTCTTCTTCTTCTCTCCTCCTCCTCCTCCTCCTCCTCCTTCTTCTTCTTCTTCTTCTTCTTCTTCTTCTTCTTCTTCTTCTTCTTCTTCTTCTCTTCTTCTTCTTCTTCTTCTTCTTCTTGTCGTCGTCGTCGTCCTCCTCCTCCTCTTCCTCATATGCCTCCTCCTCCTTCTTTTCCTCCACCCTGCTCTTTTTCCTTTTTTGTCATTGTTATCATCATCAGCCTCTCCATCAACTCCTCTTACTCATCCTCAACATCATTACCGTCTTCATCATTTGTTTGTTTGTTTGTTTGCTTGCTTCTCTCTCTCTCTCTCTCTCTCTCTCTCTCTCTCTCTCTCTCTCTCTCTCTCTCTCTCCTCTCTCTCTCTCTCTCTCTCTCTCTCTTCTCTCTCTTCTCTTCTTCTTCTCTGTCTGTCTGTCTGTCTGTCTGTCTGTCTTCTCTCGTCTCGTCTCTCTCTCTCTCTCTCTCTTCTCTCTCCTCTCTCTCTCTCTCTGTTTTCTTTTTTTTTCCCTTGTCCGTAATAATATCCACCCTCGTTTTCTTCATCAAGAGGAGAAAAGAGAAGAAGAAAGAAGAAGAAGAAGAAGAAGAAGAAGAAGAAGAAGAAGAAGAAGAAGAAGAGATGATGATGATGATGATGATGATGATGATGATGATGATGATGAAAAAGAAAAGCCCAGTTGCGATCATTTCATCTGGCACCTTTTGGAACAAAGAGGGATACAATCGTTTAAAGAAATTAAAATAGCAAGATATGGGATAAACTTGATCTGTCACCATCACCATTAGATAAGCTGGATTTGTCACCATTATCACTGGATAAGCTGGATCTGTCACCATGATCACTGGATAAGCTGGATCTGTCACCATGATCATTGGATAAGCTGGATTTTTCACCATTATCACTGGATAAGCTTGTTATGTCACCATTATCACTGGATAATTTTGATTCGTCACCATTAGGCCTATCACTGGATAATTTTGATATGTCACCATTTTTATTGGATAAACTTGATCTGTCACCATTATCATAGGATAAGCTGGATCTGTCACCATCATCAAATTGACTTGACTTGACTTCTCCCTTCATTTCTGGAAGAGTCCTTGGAGCTCTGCTCGGATATCTTTAAGCCATGCGTCGTGTGTGTTGTCCTTAAATGGCTTTGCTTGCCGCTAACTGGTTTGAGGCATTAAACTGCGCAAACCCGGTCCAAAAACTGGAAATTATTTTAAAATTGCGTAACACCTCATTTGTGATGAACACGCATTAGATTTCACCACCACATCATGTCAGTGAAAAGATATTACATATACAAAAACTCAGTCGAAACTGCCAACATAAACTATGTTCTCCCTCTTTAGCTTTCTCTGAAAAAAAGCCGTTGTTTTACCTGATTCACACACTCACAAAGACAATAGGAACTGTGAGGTTTGGAATCGTTTGTTCTGCAATTTGAAGTTTGTGCATTGGCAGCCTACCCCATGAAAGAAAGGAGAAGGTAAATTTTTCCGAGGAAGTTTCAAGACCCAGGGAGAGGAGTTTATAATCTCCATTGAGCAAGTCTAATACTACACGGCAACAACCAACCAACCACTTTACGACCTCAACCACGTAAGGACACGACAGTCATAAGGGAAGTTGAGGCTTTCACAGCCCATCTGTCTGCACTAGCGGAAGATGACAAGAGAGCTTTTTGGGGAGGGGGGGGGGGTGAGTGGTGGATGGTGGATTGCAAAGGCATCACTGCTATCTCCCCCTTGAGACCCTTAGCTTAATTACTAAATTAATGGATCGATTGATTGGTTTGGCGATGAGTGGGCGGTTCACATGAAGCCTACCTGTAATATTTCCATCGATCAAACAAACAGGGAGAGCAGAGCAAACAGAGGTGGGTGTGAAAAGCCTGTGGGATCGGAATGGCCTCGTGGTTAGAGCGTAACACTCCTGATCGGATGCTATCTGGGAGTGGGCAGGAACAGCTGAAAGTTTTTGGAGGGGGGTGAAGAGGGAGGGTGGGGGGAGGGGGGGGGGTAGCCCAGTGGTCATTAGAGCGTTGCACCCGAGATCTGACGGCTGGGGTTGAGCCATCATACAGGCATCCTTTTTATTTATTTTTTGGGTGGGTGGAGGGGGGGGGGGGGATTGTTACCTTGGAGTTAACAGCATTATTGACTCCCCTCGGTTAAAAGTCCTTTGGGTGAAACTATAAACCCAGGCTCCGTGCACGAACACACGCAGAACATCTTGTGCACACGTTAAAATCCCGTTGGGGATTTCGCAAGGTAGACCATTCGTACTGGTGGGAACGGATGACAACATTGACAAAACCGTATGCACACGGGGACTGCATGTAGTAAAACAGCACAGGAGTGAGTATTCCATCATCTTGGAAATGAAATAATTGACAAATATAAATAAAGAAAATAGTAACTAAGAGCGTGGATACTTATCGAGAATTTATAGAGACTGAACAACCTAGTGGTATGAACGTGATACTTCTGATCTGGCTGTAATGGGGGTGTGGGTTCCAGTCTCCAACGTAATGTCTGTTGGAGGAGATCTCTACTCCAAAGTTCACAGAGGCATTCAGTCCACACTCCGTCAAAGTCCTTCCCCTGTTACCTATTCCGTAGTCTGGCTGACCGTTCGGGCACCACTGAAGATGTTGCTACCAGCTTTCTCCGCTCCAAGCGGTTTTCAGCTCTTTTCAGTTGGCTATGTCTTTCCACCCAAGGTTAGACCAGGCAGTTTCTCTAGCTCTGTGGAAAGCATCCCGAATTTGTTGCAAGAGAAATCAGTTGTAAGTGAAAATGGTGTATCGTACCCTGCCCTACCCTACCCTACCCTACCATGCCATGCATGCCATACCATACCATACCATACCCTACCCTACCCTACCCTACCCTACCCTACCCTACCCTACCCTACCATACCCTACCATACCATACCATACCATACCATACCATACCATACCATACCATACCATACCATACCAT
Source organism: Stramonita haemastoma (assembly GCA_030674155.1). Classification (NCBI taxonomy): domain Eukaryota; kingdom Metazoa; phylum Mollusca; class Gastropoda; order Neogastropoda; family Muricidae; genus Stramonita; species Stramonita haemastoma. The sequence goes on from CM060328.1 coordinate 47,970,172, forward strand.
ACCATACCATAACTCATCACATCACACTATAACATAGCACAGCATAGCTTAGCACAACATAGCACAGCATAGCATAGCATAGCATAGCATAGCATAGCATAGCATAGCATAGCATAGCATGGCATACCCTACCCTACCCTACCCTACCTACCTACCCTACCCTGCCCTACCCTACCCTACCCTACCCTACCATACCATACCATACCATACCATACCATACCATACCATACCATACCATACCATACCATACCATACCATACTTCTTTCTTAACTCTGGCCTGACAAATACAAACACTCACAAGTACATGTCAGGTATTGTCAAGAGCAGTCAAATTTGCTTACATGAAGTGAATCATTCTTGACAGATTTGTGCCACAATACAATACAATACAATACAATACAATACAATACAGTGCTACACAATACAGTGCAATGCAGTGCAATGCAATACAACAAACGCTTTACAATAAAATACAATGCAATTGACGCAGTTACTGACGATCTACAGCACCCAAAATGTGAAAGAAAAACACTTGCAAAATGGCGTTCTTCTTCTTTGCGCGCGCGTGTGTATGTGTTTGTGTGTGCGGGCGCGCGCGTGCGTACACATGTGCGCGTAGGGATTAATTGTCAGTGTCCTTACTTTGAACCTCATCATCGTCGTTTCCATTGTCATCACTGCAGTGCAGTCTGTACGAGGGAAGTAATGAAATCATTAACGACAATCCGCCCTGCCTGTCCACACCACGGCATCCTAATTCACACCCTCACCCCACCGCCAGCATCCTCCTCCCCCCCCCCTCACCCCATCCTCGACCCTCTCCATCTTCTCCCCTTCACCCCCCACCCCCACCCCCTTTACCCATTTCATCTGTCAGGCAGCTTTTTTTTTCTTCATATTTTTGCATTTGTTCTCTCTTTCTCTCCTCTCTTCGCTTTAGCTATTCACTAGTGTAAAGTGGGGCGGCACAATGCAAATATCTTATGAATCATCATCGAATGCGGTTTGATGCCGTCAAATGTCGGCTTGGATGCCCACAGTTGGCCCACAATGGAACCGCTCGTTACCGCCGTGCGATATCCGACCACTGCGGCGAAACCGAAGGGGGGAAACGCCGTAATAGGAGAGTGCGGCGGAAACCGCAAGGTCCGATCAGCAAGGGAAAAAATAGGGGCAGATTAACAAGAGGCCTGAGAATGTGTAAACATGGGCGTTTGATTTCAGGGTAAGTGGATGCACAAATTATGTAATTGGATCGCCATTTGTCCAAACGCGTTTCAATGGCGTAGTGCGTTTGGATACGAAACTGCGGAGCTAGAAAAAAATAACAGCTCATTCATCAATCCACGTGACAGGCACGGCGCTTGCGCACGTCATGCGCAGTCGTGCGGGCGTTTAACTCGGTATGAAATTCACGCAGATACTTTTTTTCCCTATGTTTTTACACCCACGAATCTGATCTCATTTAGGTCCCGGTTTTCCTTTTTCTCTCTCTCTGTCTCTCTCTCTTTTTTTTTTTTGGTTGTTGTTGCCTCCCTGGCTCCAGATGAATTAGAATCGCCGAAAACAGGCCAGGCAACAGCCGTTACTGAGCGGTTTCTTTGCTTTGCATAATCATCACAATTAGGCTTGATTTGAAATTGATAAAGATTTGATGTCGGCTGTATCGATTGGCTGGCGGTGTGTGATTGTGTTGCGGCGGAGCGGAGTGGAGAGGTTTATCGTGTCGTAATGATGCTAGGCTGCAGGCTTGTCAACAGTATAAAACTGCAGCCTGTCATACGTATCAAGAGCGCTCACAGCTCCACGGGGTGTGCCTGCCTGCCTGCCTGCCTGCCTGTGCCCAAACGCTTGCCTGCCTTGTGAATAGACGAAGCAGGGAAGAGGCGGTTATTATTTGCCTTCTGTTTTCCATCAAAACTGCCATTAATCAGTTGATGGCTAGATGCTTTTTTGGTTTTTTTTTCTATAGAGGATTTTTGTTTTGGTTGATTTGTGTGTGTGTGTGTGTGTGTGTGTGTGTGTGTGTGTGTGTGTGTGTGTGTGTGTGTGTGTGTGTGTTTTGTGGTCTTGCCTTTTTAAAAATAAAACTTCTAGCGTTTTATATGCATCTCTGTCTCTGCTTGGGTTTTATTTGAAGCTGTGTGTGTGTGTGTGTGTGTGTGTGTGTGTGTGTGTGTGTGTGTGTGTGTGTGTGTGTGTGTGTGACTGTCATTCTGTCTGTTTGTCTGTCTGTCTGTCTGTCTGTCGGTCTCTCTCTCTCACTCACTTACACACACACACACACACACACACACACACACACACACACACACACACACACACATACACACACACACACACACACACACACACACACACACACACACACACACACACACACACCAGTGTTAGTATTCTGTATCTGTGTGTCTGTGTCTCTGTCTGTCTGTTTTAGATATAAATCTGTCTTTATCTCTGTGACTCTCTGTCTCTCTCTGTGTGTCTCTCTCCTCCCCCCTCCCCAGCCCCCTCTCCCCCCATCTCTCTCTCTGTGTTGTTTTTATGACAATTGTTGTCATGTGGGGTTTGATGGCGTTTTTAGAGTTCACAGCAATGTTGGAGGGTGTGCATGTTTTTATGGTTAAAGAGTTGATCAGTTGAAGCCGAGGCTGTTTGTCATTTGGGGCAATTCTCACTGTTCTGATTTCTGCTGATATCTTTCATTACTGCACCATGTTCATTAGTTTTATTGTTTGTTTTATGTTTTGTGGCTTTTTCTTTTCGTTTTTTTTCTTTTAATATGGGTAGTTATTTGATACCAAAACTTTGTGGTTAGCTTTTCATTGTGTGTTTTTTTCCGAGATGTTTTTAGTGCTTGTTTTTCTTTCTTCTTTATGTTGTATGGGAAAGTTTCTTTTTTTTTCTTTCGTGCTTTGTTTGTTTCTTTTTATAAAAAAAAATCGACATTTTTCTTGTTTCTGTTTTTCATTCCTTTTATTGATTTCTTTGTCTTTTGTTTCCTCAGGCTCTTCTTCACAATCTTTCTTTCTTTCTTTCTTTTTTTTTGACATTAAAAAGGGCTTTTTTCTTTGTGTTAGTGAAGACAGCTTAGTCTATGTCTTTTTTTTGGTCATTAAAGACAGCTGTTGTTATCACTAAGGACATCTGTTTTCATTTTGTTATTAAAGACAGCTGTTTTTTGTGCTTGTCATTGAGTCGGCTGTTTTTTGATTTATCAGTACAACCAACTGGGTATTTTTTCATTAAAAAAAAGTTATTACAGACAACGGTTTCTCTTTCTTTTTGCTAGTAAAGATAGCTGATTTTGTTTCTTATTAATGATAGTTGTTTTGATTTTGTTATCATGAATAAACATTTTCGTGTTTTTGTTATTAAAGACAGCCGTTTTCTTTTTTTTGTTTTTATCATGACAGAAAGTTGTCGTTTTTTGTTTTGTCAATAAAGACACCTGTTTTCGTTTTTGTCATCGAAGATAATTGTTTTTGTTTTTTGTTATTACAAACAGCCGTTTTCTTTTTTTTTGTCATTACATACAGCCGTTTTCTTTTTTTTGTCATTACATACAGCCGTTTTCTTTTTTCTTTTTTTTGTCATATCTGAAAGCCGTTTTCTTTTTTTTTTTTTGTTATTACAGCCTTTTTCTTTTTTTTTGGGTCATTACATACAGCCGTT
>CM060328.1:47981347-47988847 GCA_030674155.1 Stramonita haemastoma
GATCTTGTTTCTTTACACCTCCCCTCTCTCCCAACCCGTTTGCCATCTTGTCACTTTTAGCTGTCTGTCTCTCTTGTGTCCATGTCTCTATCTCTGCCTCAGTCTCAGCCTCTGTCCGTCCGTCTGTTTGTTTGTCTGTCTGTCGATCTCTCTCACTTACAGACACAGACACAAAGACACAAACACAGACAGACAGACAGAGAGACAGACAGACAGGCACACACATACACACACACTCTCTCTCTGTGTCTCTCTCTGTCTCTCTTTGTCTGTGTCTATGTCTGTCTGTCTGTCTCTGTCTCTGTCTATCTCTCTCTCTCCATCTCTCTCTCTATCCATTTTGTCTGTCTGTCTGTCTGTCTGTCTGTCTGTCTGTCTGTCTGTCTGTCTGTCTGTCTGTCTGTCTGTCTGTCTGTCTGTCTGTTCCTCTCTCTCTTTCTCTCTCTCTCTCGTCTCTCTCTCTCTCTCTCTCTCTCTCTCTCTCTCTCTCCTCTCTCTCTCCTCTCTCTCTCTCTCGGGCCGGATGAAAAAACGTATGTAATGCTTACTCTGTAACCCTTGAAAAATAAAGATTATTCATTCATTCATTCATTCATTCATTCATTCATTCATTCATTCATTCTTCATTCATTCATTCATCTCTCTCCCTCTCTCTCTCTCTCTCTCTCTCTCTCTCTCTCTCTCTCTCTTCTCTCTCTCTCTCTCTCTCTCTCTCTCTCCTCTCTCTCTCTCTCTCTCTCTTCCAGCTAACCCTAATGTTTTTGGCAATATCCACTTACATTCGCTGGGGAGCACTGCCCTAAGTTTTCTCAGGCAGCTTTCTTGGGCAAGTTGAACCTGGCAGAGCTCATTCCTCCCCAGGTAGCTGGGTGCATGCTGGGTATGTTTGAGCTGGCCAAGCCAATCCACGTGGTTTTATAGCTGGCCGGCTCTTCTACACTAAGTGGTGGGCTTCTAAAAGTGCAGGCAAGATGTTTCGCTTGTATCATTCTGTTTTACCCGAGACTTGGTTTTCAAAAGTACAACAGTTTAATCCGAATGACGTTCTGAGAAATGCAGTTAGTACCCGTGTTTTGGGGTTTTAGTTGCTAGGGTTTTTTTTTTTTTTGGGGGGGGTTTGTTCCTCGGCTAGAGCACAGAAGGTCACCAATGGTGATACTTTTTTGTGTACGCGACCGTTTTTGCCCACCATTAAGGTAGCCGCATTCCGATTTCAGGAGTTATGTCTAAAGACACCAGTTTGCATGCGGTTCTTTATTTATGTTTGTTTGTTGTTTGTTTTTGTTGTTGGTTATTGTCATTCGTTCTTACCGACATAAATGGCTTACTCTTTTGAAAGACAGAACAGGTTTTAACATGACTGTGCGAGATGTTCTGGGTGAATTCGTCCTCGGGACCTCAGTTTATAGTATCATCTGAAGACGTTAAGGACTTTCAGGAAAGTTGAGTCATTACTGGCGGTAACTCGAGGAAAAAAAATCCCATTGAACAGAAGTTTCGGTAGTGGCTCGATCCTGGGCCCTCAAATCCCGGAACAACGCTCTAACCACTACACTACCCATCCCCGTGCCAATATAAACCCATTTCTTAAATCCCTCCAAAATGAATACTCTGTAGAGATTCGAACGCATACCCTCAGTAACCACCATATCACGAATTTGACGCTGTAACCACTAGGCTCTTCCGCCTGCTGTTAATGTTGTGTATCAAAATTACCGTCAAAATTACACACCAGCCCAACAATCTGGCTGGATTCCTCACATTCCTATCAAAATGTCTCCCTCCTTTTTTTCAGCATTGTTAGAGACATAATTCAGCCGTCACTTTCAAATCTGACCCCAAATCACCAACATTTTCTCTCTCCCTCCCTCCACCCCCTTCCCCTCCTCCCGCCCCTTTTCTCCGCCCGCCTCTTGTGAAAAATGAAAACATCTTGTTTGAAACAAACTTTTAAAATGACACCCTGTCCCTCCAGGGCTGAGAAGAGGAAGTTATCATTATGCAAAGCCTTTCCCAGCATGCCCCTATCATCATGGCCGCCAGTTCTGGCGTTATGGCGACAAGAAGAAGGACCACAGGAGACAAAAAAACACCCATCCCAGCAGGAACAGATGGCGCTGGACACTGACCGTGTTGATGTGTTGATGCGTTGATGTCCAGCTCAGTCGGCGTCAACAATCCTAATGTGGTGTCTTTTTTCTAGAAACGCTACAATGTCAGAGTTTTTACAGTGTTGTTTTTTTTTTTCCTTGGCCGTCAATGTGGTCTTGGTGGTTGAAGTGGACAGATTGAAAGCATGTGTGGTTGAATGGGGAGAAGATGAAAAGGAAAAAGACACAAAAAGAGATAAAGAAAAAGAAAACAAGAAAAAGGAGGAGTAGAGAAGAGGAGGAAAGGAGGAGAAGAAGAAGGAGGGGAGGAGAAGAGAGGAGGAGGAGGAAGAGAGAGAGAGGAGGGAGGAGGAGGAGGAGGAGAGGGGAGAGGAGGAGGAGGAAAGAAGAAGAAGAAGAAGAAGAAGAAGAAGAAGTAGAAGAAGAAGAAGAAGAAGAAGAAGAAGAAGAAGAAGAAGAAGAAGAAGAAGAAGAAAGAAAAGAAGAAGAGGAAGAGGAAGAGGAAGAAAAAGAAAAGAAGAAGAAAAGAAGAAGAAGAAGAAGAAGAGGAGAAGAGAAGAGGAAAAGAAGAAAAGGAAGAGAGAAGAGGAAGAGGAGAAGAAGAAGAAGAGGAGAGAGAGGAGGAGAGAAGGAGGAGAGGAGAGAGAAGGAATGGAGAGGAGAGGAGAGGGGGAGGAGGAAGAGCACGAAAAAGAGGAGAGGAGGTGAGCAGGAGGAGGAGGAGGAGGAGGAGGAGTGAGAAGATGGAGAGAAGAAGACAAGACGAAGAAGAAGAGAGAAGAAGAAGAAGAAGAAAAGAAGAAGAGAAGAAGAAAAGAAAGAAAGAAAAAAAAAAAATGACAGAAAAAGAAAAGAAGCTAGAACAAAGTGAACATGACTGAAACAGAATGACAAGAAAAGAGAAAAACAAAACAAAAAGGAGAAAAACAAAAACAACAAAGAAGCAAACAAACAAACAAACACAATAGAAAGAAAAAGAAAGAAAGAAAGAATAGAGACAGCAACCCACCCCAAACCCAACAAAGTGGGAGTTGTCATAGAAAGAAAATCAACAATTGTAGATGAACACCACAGAAGCATGTAGAAGATGCCAGACAGATGAAGTTAAAAAAAGCCCACTACAGTAAGAGAAAGAAGAAAGAAGAAATGAAACCAAGAAATGGGATGATAGTTAGAAGAAAGTAAAAAGCAAAAGAAAGAAAGAAAGAAGAAAGAAAGAAGAAAGAAAGAAAGCATGCAAGCAAGAAAAGTAGGAAGAAAGAAAATAAGAAAGAAAGAAAAAAAGAAAGAAAGAAAGAAAGAAAAAGAAAGAAAAAAGACAGACAGAAAGAACGAATTTAAGAAATGAAAGGAAAGAAAGAAAAAAAGATAAAACTAAAAGGACAACGAAAAAAAAGAAAAAAAGAAAAGAAAGAGATGAAAGAAAACAAGAAAAGAAAGACAAAACTAACAAAAAAAAAGGAGGGACAAGACAGACAAGCAGAAATGAATAAAAAGAGAAGAAGAAGAAAAGAAAGAACAGAAAGAAAGGGAAAAAAAGACAAAGTAACAACAGAAGCAGCAGAAATACAAGCAGACGACAAAACACTCAACCGACTCCCATTAAAGCCTCCCCACCTCCCTGCCCCATCTCTCCTTAACTCTACCCCCCCCCCCTCACCCCTCACCCACCATCCCATTATCCCAAGACAGAACCACAGCACAATACAGTCAAGACAGACCATTCCCCCCCTAACCCCCACCCCAAAACCCTTGCATCATACAGAGAGAGAGAGAGAGAGAGAGAGAGAGAGAGAGAGAGAGAGAGAGAGAGAGAGAGAGAGAGAGAGAGAGAGAGAGAGAGAGAGAGAGAGAGAGAGAGAGAGAGCAAACCAAATCATATCAAGCTACATGACATCGAAATATTTTATTTAAAGGTAATGAATAGGCACCCATTCACTTTTACACACACAACACACACACACACACACACACACACACACACACACACACACACACACACACACACACACACACACACACACACACACACACAGACGAGACTAAGAAAGAGACAGAGTAATTCCAGAAAAAAAATCTTTTTGGTACATGGAAATGCAAACACAAAACCATGTAAATCATCATTAATCGAAGTTGCGATCATCTACCCACAGAATGATCACCCTCTACAACAGGAAACTACATCCGCAAAACACACACACACACACACACACACACACACAACACACACACACACACACACACCACCACGCACACACACACACACACACACACAGCAACAACGCAACACGTCATCAAACAAACATATACACAGCGCATACTACTACACGCATGCACGCACGCAATACACTGCTCACACTACCCACCCACCTATTCCTTCTGGTTGCATTTTCTACATAATCTTTGTCTTTCAATGCCCATGAACCTGCCATGAACCTGCCTTCTTGTACTGGTAATTAGTAATTCAATGATAAAAATTTAATGCAGGGACTCTCCTCAAATCACCTGGAAGTATGGTAACATATTTTTCAAAACAAAAACTTTCTTTGTATAGCCGATAGATTATAAGAAAATGCTGTACGATGTATTTCAGCATTCTAGCTTTTGCATAATATTGGTCTTGCAGTCTACCTTTTACTTCCAATTCGAACTTTTTTTTATAGCTTAGACGAGCACCCTTTCCAGGGTGGAAAAGACAGATATGAGATAGATAGATGTATGATGATGATGATGGTGATGATAATGATGAGTGAGGATGAGGATGACGATGAGAGAGAGACAGACAAAGAGACTGAGAAAGACAGAGATTAGATGATGATGATGACGACGACGACGACACGACGACGACGACTGATGAGGGAATGAATGATGATGATGATGATGAGATGATGATGATGATGATGATGATGATGAAGAAGAAGAAGAAGAAGAAGAAGAAGAAGAAGAAGAAGAAGAAGAAGAAGAAGAAGAAAGAAGAAATGATGATGATGATGATGATGATGATGATGATGATGATGAGAGAGAGACACAGACAGACAGACAGACAGACAGACAGACAGACAGACAGACAACAGACAGAGGCAAACAAGGCAGACACAAGAACACCCCCCCCCCCCCCAAGAAAACACGTTGAAGAAGACCCATCAGTCCTCTCCTTCCCCCTGCCCCCCCCCCCCCCCTTACCCCTCTCTCCTCCACCTCCCCATCCTTCTCACCCTCCCTACCTGTCCATTTCATAAATCACCGTCTTCATCAGGCTTCTGTCCGATCAGGTCAAGGTATCATACAATGACCATCTCCCTCCTCCCCCTCTCCCCACTCTTTCTCTCTCCCCTCTCTCTCCCTATCCCCCCTTCCTCCTTCAAAGAATTGACCACTACCAACAAACTGGACTTCAAGTGGCAGAAAGGGCGGGGAACCCAGTGACATCTGAAAAGAAAAGCCGAGAAAATGGATCAGAGATTCTAAAGAAACGAAAAGGATGGAGGAAAGGGCTGGGGTGGGGTGGAGGTGGGTTGTATGTGCAAAGAAGATGGGGTGGGAGATGGGGAAGAAGGGGGACTAGGAGGAAGAGGAGAGAGAAGGAATAGAAGTTCCTCACCACCACAATGGAAAAAAGAAACAGACAACCGACACGCAAACAGACAGACACACAGACAGCGCAGGGAAAGAAAAGGGAACGAACTCCCAGAGCAAGAGTGGGAACAAAAAGAAGCAAGATGATTGGTCAATGGAGCGAAAAGTTGGAGAGCGAATCCCGCCAACAAAAAGAAGGAGAAGGTGATTGGTGGATGGCGCCTCTCATAAGTCACTGGTTTCCATGCCATGGTGATGACTCTCCCCTCCCCCTCTCCCCTCTCCACACCCCACCCCCCCCCCCCCTCCTCTTCCACCCCAAATGTGTTTATCATCCTCGGGCATCATCTTTATAGGGGGAAGCAGGTGACAGTGATGATGAGAAAGACCAGGGGAGATCTGACTGCAATTCTTGACTTGACTTCTTCCTTAACTCCTTGAGAAGTTGCACTGAGGGCGATGCACTGAAGTTTTTCAGGTAATGTTTCGTGGGTAAGTTGAACCTCGAAGGGTTTACCCATCTCCAGGCAGTAGGGTGCATGCTGGGTATATTTCTGTGTCATCTGCAACTACCTGGTCATATAACTTGGTTGTACTGCATTCTTTTACCAAGAGTGGATAAGTTTTAACGCACGTGTGTGTAAGATGTTGTATGTGCGTGCGCTCGCACACAGGATCTTGGTTTTAGGTTTCATCTAAAGGACTTTTAAATGAATGGAGTCAGCACCAATGTCATCTCTAGGGTAAAGAAACTCCCCTTGAAATGGACATCTCACTCAGTCTGGCTCTGCAACTGACCTATTCCTGTCGTCAATAGGAAGTTGATAGACGGTGTTTTGCGTAAGTTACCTTAGAGCAGGCACTCTGAACACCACTAAAGTGACCCAGCAGCAGTGCGGGGCTTCTCTGGTTAGCGGTTCCATGGCAGCCTCACATTGATACAATATGTGCTCTCTGTGGACTTCCGACTTTGAGGATGCGACAAACAAATCTGGGTACGGCTAGAGCAGAGAGATTGAATTAAGTGGCGTGGGAACAACAGGACAGGAACGTCACAGAAGATGAGACAGCCCAAACGAACAAAAAATCTGAAACGGACATCGCGCAGAGACTGCAACCTAGGCCCTTAGTTATCGTTAGATCACACGGCGAACCATCCAGTGGATCGATGGTCAAGAGGTAAGCACCTGTCTAGAAAGCGAGAAGTCCGGGCACGAAGTGTGCGGTAGTTCAGTCCATGTATGGCCCTGAAACTTTTCCTCCATCCATTAGACTATGAGTGGTGGTTTGGGTGCTAGTCTTTCGAATGTGACAATAAACCAGAGGTCACGTATGTTACACATTTTCAGCGCGCGTAAAAGAACCCACGGCAACAAGAGAGTTGTCCCAGGCAAAATTTTGTGGGGAAAAGCCACTCTGATAGGGACAGAAGTACAGTTGCAAACAGGAAAAGCAAAAAATTATGGGTGGCGTTGCTTTTATGGAACGTGTTCTCCCCTGGGAGAGCAGCACGATTTTCACGAAGAGAAATATGCCGTGTTTTAAAGTGGTATACAATACAATGGTCACTACTAGGCTTGCTCCGCTCCCAAAGGACAAAAGATTCTCCTCCTCCTCCTCCTCCTCCTCCTCACTACTACTACTGCTGCTGGCTACTACTGCTGCTGCTGCTGCTGCTGCTCTGCTACTGCTAGCTGCTCTACTGCTACTACTACTACTACTACAAACTAACTACTACTACTACTACTACACTAACTAACTACTACTGTATTGAATTTATATAACGCTCAATCTTGTAAAACAAGAAATAAAA
>CM060328.1:47993847-48021347 GCA_030674155.1 Stramonita haemastoma
TACAAAAGGTGGGTAGGGTTTGTACGCGTAGGATGTTCTGCGTGCGTGTTTTTTTTTTGGTTGTTTGTTTTTTACAGAGGGGCCGGGTCATCTTCTGGTATCATTTATTATTATTGTTGGAGTGTGAAGGGTGGGTGTGCTTTGTGACTGTCTATCAGTGTGCTTTTTTTGTTTGTTTGTTTGTAGATGTTGGAATGTCTGTTCATCTCCCTGTCTGTCTGTTCCTGTCTGTCCATCTATCTGTATGTCTCTCTTTTTTTCTCTCTCCTTCTTTCATTCTCTCCCTATGTCTTTCTGAGTTTTTGTTGTTGTTGTTGTTGTTATCTGTCTGTATCTATCTTTCTGTCTGTTAGTCTACCTGTCTCCAAGTCTGTATGTGCCTGTCTGTGTTTTCCTGTCCACTCCCTTCCTCAATGGGTGAGTTGCCTGTTCTGACTACAATAGCACTTGCAGTAATTTTGCAGCCCCCCCCCCCCTTTTTTTCCCCCTTTCTCTGCTTACAGTGGAGAAGCTGTAATCGTGATAATTGGAGTAGTGATGGTGGTGATTACAATGATGGATTCGATTATCCACTTGGATGGAAGGATAAATCAGGGATCTTTCGACACCTGCATGTTAAAGAACACACAGCGACCTGACCGTTGTCTCTGGCAATTCTGTTGTTGCAGATATGTTCAATCCTTTTAAACCAATAAATAGTTCTGCAGAAAAAAATGCAAATAGTCAACGAAAAGGATTGGCTGCATGATAATCTCCTTAGTTGCAGCAAGCAGACCAAATCTGGCTGAATTATTCAATTGTTTGCACCCCCTGTAATTCCCCTCCCAATCATCCCCACCACCTAAAAATCCACCCACACCACCAAATCCCATAATTATAACATAAAGCAATACAAAATAAAGCAACAAAACAGAACGTGTAACAAACTAATGCAATACAATGCAATGCACTGTAATACAGTGCCAAACATTTCAAAGCAACACAACCCACGTAATTGAACTACACTAGGCTACGCTACGCTACGCTACACTACACTACACACTACACTGTGCTACGCTACACTACACTGCGCTGCGCTGCGCTACACTACACTACACTACACACTACACTACACTACACTACACTACACTACACTAACACTATGATACAATACAATGCAAAACAAAAATCAAAGTACACTCACCAGACACAGAGACATGACAGACAACACATACAGTACAGACACACATCCACAACAGACATATATATAGAGAGAGACAGACACTAACATTTATACAACAATCCCACAGTCTACAAAGTGTAGTCACAACTGGCCTTTTCATAACTGCTAGTTTCTCAACAAATATCTACCTTATTTTTTCACCAGAGAGAGAGAGAGAGAGGAGAGAGAGGAGAAGAGAGAGAGAGGAGGGAGAGTGGGGCAGTTATTGGGGCCAAAGCAACAGCCAACTTATTTATCCATCGATTGATTGTGTCACTCGATCACTTGAACTTACAGATGAGGCTTATCCATGCTTGACAAATGGACTCACTCAGGTGGAAAGTGCATCTGAAGGACATGGCCTATTCCCTCCCTTTACCTGCTGAGATAAAATGGCAGTTATCGTCATAGCGTTACTGGCCGTATCTGCGGCAATGGGTGGGGGATAGTGGAGGGTGGTGGGTGGTAATGGTGGTGGTGGTAGTGGTGGTGGTGGTTGATAGTGGTGGTGGTGAAAGTAAGGGATGGGTTGATGAGAGATGGAAGGGTTAGGAAAGTGTGTGTGTATGTGTGTGTGTGGTGTGTGTGTGTGTGTGTGTGTGTGTGTGTGTGTGTGTTGCCACCATGCACTTGTGGGCGCACACGATCTGGTGCCTATGTGTTTGTGCTAAGGGATGGGGTGGGTGCAGTTTCTGACCAAGTGTCTGTCTTCTATCCTTGTCTCCTCTTTCAGTCTGTCTGCATGTCTGCATGTCTGTCTGTCTGTCTGTCTATCTGTCTGTCTCTCTGATGATGATTTTGTTTGCCTTTTGTTTTTGTTGGATTTTGTTGTTTTGTTTTGTTGTGCTAGTCCCTAATCAGAAACATGGAAACACAGAAACATTGCCAGGGCCAATGAATTGTTTATACAACAGTCACACACTTCTAGATAACCTTGCCTACACATGACCTTCTTCTGTTAGCAAAATCTGTCAACAAATATCTATACTGTTCTGTCACCTCACACTCAACCCTGAAACAAACAAGTAAACAAACAATGCAGGAGGTGAAAGTTGAAGGGAGAGAACTAGGGGGCTAATGAGGGAACATAATGGGGAAGGTAGGGGAGGGGGGGTAAAGGGAGGTGAGGGCAAGGGGGGAGGATAAGGCATGAAGTCGAAGCAACAGCTAACTGGGTAATTTATCCTATGATCAATCTTCACTTGAACTTACCAGCTGAGGCTTATCCATTGCTTGACAATAATGGACCCACTCAAGTAGAAAGTGCAGACAAGGACATGGCCTATTCCTTGCATTTACCTGCTGAGATAAAACTACAGTTATTGTCATCACAGCTACTGGTGATATGGATGGTGGTGGTAGTGGTCGTGGTGGTGGTGGGGTGTGTAGATAGTGGTAATGATGGTGAGAGGGGTCCTTGACAGTAGGGTAGTTGGAGTGTGATAAGTGATTGAGACTGCTGGAGAGAATTGATATATATATATATATATATATATATATATATATATATATATGAAGTTGTAATGGTTACCTGCACTTGTTTTCTCCACTATATTTTCTCAGTTATAAGATTGGTTAAGTGGAGAATAGCATCTCTTTTTGAGATCCAAGTAAAGGCCATTTTTCTTCAACTTCTACTGCCTGTGCCAACACTGAAAGTGTCTGGTAATGTTTGGGTTATCATTGAAATCCAGCCGGGATTAGCCTATCAGCTGGGTACGAACTTTATGATCTCCCTTGCATCCTTTCTTATAAAGGATCCCTGAACATAAGGCACAAAGATTCACTAGGTGCATATTATTTTTTATATTCAGTTTTTTTACAACATTTTTTCCAAACATATTTTCTTTCTCTTTCTATTTTCATCTTTTACTGGCAGCAGTTGTAGGCAACAGGAATATTTACCTATTCCTAGGCTGCAATGGACACTTCTGAATTCTAAAAAGTGTCTTGCCTTACCACAGATGGTGAGTGACATTGTGATCATTGCTGAGACCTCTGAAGAGTGTTTAATCAGGAACTGTAACTTGAGTCAAGTCAGGCCTAAAGCATTGTTCATACTCAAGAATTGCCCAAATGCTGCCTATATAGACTTGTAATAATATATAATGTTTTTGTTTTGTTTTTTAAAAAAATTGGAATAACATCAATTCATTGATGAGAATGAGGTGGTAATTGGTTACCTGCAATTGCTGTCTCTATTTTTATATTCATAATATATATGTAAAAATCTATAAAAATCTGTAAGAGAAAGACAAACATTTCAACAAACAGGGTGACAGACAAACTGGCTGATCCACTGGTAGACTGAACAACAGAGACACAAACTGGCAAACACACAATTCATTTTTTTTTCTTAATAATAAAAATAAGAACAAAAGTGATGTCAATTTACCAGAAAATTCCTTCATTGAAACAGAATGATATTAATTTCTGTATGAATGTATGTAAACCAGAGTGGGCATCTATTGTACCAGAATACTATTCCACAGGAAACCATGGGAGTATAACAGACTGATTTGAAAATATCCACTTTAGAAAATGGTAATACGATTTTATGTGTACGTTGTTATCCTTTTATTGGAAACTTGCTCTTAGTTGCTGATGGGGGACGGCCAGACATAATCCTGAACATAAAAAGTGCTTCCTTATGCTTTAAAATTTTACAAGGGAGGGAACATCTTAAAAAAAAAACACCCAAACACAACAAAAACAAAAGACAGTAATGGGCGATTGTTAATGATCATGATTCATTAAAGCAGTTTAGAAGTTCAATACAGACTTATTCTTATTATCATCATAATTATTATCATCATTATTATCATCATTATTAGAATTCTTCTTATTCTTATTATTATTATCATTATTATTATTATTGTTATTATTATTATTATTATTATAGTAGTAGTGTATGTATAGTAAGTAGTTAGTAGCAGCAGTAAGTAGTAGAAAGAAGTAGTAGTAAGTATCATCATTATCACCACCATGATGATGATGATCGTCATCATCGTTACTGTTGTCATGTTGTTATTTTAGCAGAATCACCTTTACAGCACACTTGTGAAGACTGTTGTGTTAAACACCAAGAGCAGTTAACATTTGCTGTCATTGTGTGACATGAATGTCTTCTGTTAGGTAGCACATGTATTTTAAACGGTAGTTCAAGTGACAAACATACGTAGAATATTCACTATTAGAGCGAAACATTTTTATATGCTATCTATGTGTAAAGGCAGGGTGTCCTGCCCTTGAGACTGTCACTGCCCTCCCTGCATTGCTTGAGAAATCTCATGGGGGAGGGGGGGGGGTTGAATAGCTCATCCCTGTCTTCCAGGTGAATGCATGCACTAGGGGGAAGATCTATGAAAAGGGGGGTGGGGTGAGAGGGGATAAAAAGGTTAGGGCAAAGAAGGCTCTATACCTTTACAAAACTATTGTATACACTTGGGTGGCTAGGTCATTAGAATACCCCCAAAACATGGCACTGTAGCCACCCATAAATACCCTCCCTCACCCCCCTTTTCAGTCCTTTCTGTCTATATGCATTACTGTCGGAGATATGTGCACACTGCCTACCCTCCTTCTTAAGTTTTTTGCCCCAGCTAATTCGATTTTAAGTCAGGACATGATGTGAGCATGAAGGGGATACAAAAGGTATCAAATAATGGATTTGATGCATAGTTTTTCAAGGCATGAATACAGGTTTGTAAGACATCTTTTGGTCTTTGTAGAACCACACACCTAAAAGTTTACTTTAGGGTGTTGCATTTAAGAAATACATGCACATTATTTTAGAAATGTCAGGTACTTTTCCCTCTTTTTATAGAGCAAACAGCATCCTTGTTTTTGCAAAATCTCTTGCCCATCTCTAAGTCAGTTTGCTGTCTGCCTTTTTATCCATCTGTCTGTCCAGAACATGTTAGCTGCATTTAAGAAGAGATGAGAAAAAAAAAACCAACAACAAAACTAAATACAACCTCTCTGTGTGAGATTTTTTGCTTTAGGAGGATGGTACCATGTAAACCATATTTGAAATCTTTTATTCAACTTCAATAATGGTTTGGGGTTTGCCTACTTGTGTTTTGTATTCTTCTTCTTCTTCTTCTGCTTCTGCTTCTTCTTCTTCTTCTTCTTCTTCTTTTCTTCTTCTTCTCTTCTTCTTCTTCTTCCTCTTCTTCTTTGTTAAACGTTCAGACATCAAGACTGGAGGCCCTGACAAAATAATACTGTGGTATATTCAAGGCCCTCTAGAAGTTTCAAGAGCTTGTCCGTCATGGGGATATCTATATATATATATATATATATATATATATATATATATATATATATATATATATATATATATATATATATATGTACATTGTTTTACTTCTTTATTTCTCTGATGTAATGTGATTTTTCCCTTCTAGACTTCGTAAGGCTTTAGTAAGCCCTTCACAAGACAAAGACCCTGTGCAATATTGTTAACTTTTGTCTTATTCCAATGTCTGATATGATTATTACCTAAAAAAAAAGCATTGGAAAGCAGTGTTACTAGCATGGACATAAACATACTTTCAAACTAGGAAATGAGAGTACCATGAGAATAGGGGAAATCCATGGGCTCGTTTTGATTGGGGTACATTTTTTAGTATGGACTGACAAAAATTTGTTTTGCTGTTCCACCTGAGATATATTTTCAACCCCCCCCCCCCCCCCAGTCTTCCTCTGTCTGTGTCTGTCTGTCCTCACACAACACACACCACAACACACACACACACACAACACACACCACCAACACACACACACACACACACACTTTTTTCTCCACCCTTTATCTCACATCACCCCCCATCTTACTCTTTCCATTGTCAACACCACCATCAACATCACCACCACCATCACCACTACCAGCCCCCCCCCCAACACACACACACACACACACACACACACACACACACACACACACACACACAACATAATAAACAACTAAAACATATGGGCAGTAACGTTATGACGATAACTGTCATTTTATCTCAGTGGTAAAGGGAGTGAAAAGGCCGCGTCCTTGGTATGCACTTTTCACATGAGTGGGTCCATTGTCAAGCAGGGATAAGCGTCAGCTCTAAGTTCAAGTGAAGATGGACTGGATGGATAAATAACTAGCTGGCTGTTTGCTTCAGACTGATGGCTGCACCTTCCACACATCACCACCACCACACACACCACACACACCACACACACACACACACACCACCACACACACACCACACACACCACACGAACACACACACCACACACACCACCACAACACACACACACACACACACACAAACACACACACACACACACACACACACACACACACACACACACACACACACACACACACGACACACACACAACACACACATCACACACACACCTTCAAGCCTTTCCTTCTCCCTTTTCCCTCCCCATCCCTCCCTCCTTCTTTTCCAACTTTTTCACACACACCTCTCCCCCTTGTTCCTTCCTTTTGTTTACTTGTTATCGGGGTGAAGATAAGGTGAATAAACGTGCAGATATTTGTTGACAAATTAAAGATTATTAAAAGTCAATGTGTGGGAATACTGAGGTAGTTCGAATCCAGTTTGGCGGGCCCCAACTTTTCACCCATCCATTAGACCATGAGTGGCGGTCTGGGTGCTAGTCTTTTAGATGAGAAGATAACCAAGGTACCGTGTGTTAGCCATCTTTATTTATGCACGTAAAAGAACCCATGGCAGCAAGAGCGTGTCCCTGGCAAAATTCTGTAGAAAAAGCTACTCTGATAGGGAAAAAATATAGTTGCAGACAGGGAAAAAAATGGGTGGCACTGCACTAGTGGTGACGCCTTCCCCAGGGAGAACAGCCCGAATTCATGCAGAGAAATCTGCTGTGTTATAAAGTGGTAATAAAATAATCAATAGACATTCTCTAGGCTGTACCACTGATAGTGTCTGCCTGTCTGTCTGTGTTGCTGTCTGTTTGTCTGTCTGAACTGTTTTCTTGGATCAGATTGGATTGCATTAGCTTGGATAAGATTGGATTGTACTGTATATCTTGCCTTGCATTGGTGTGTGTGTGTGTGTATGTGTGTTGGTGTGTGTGTTGTGTTTTAAATTGCTTTGTCACAGTGGTGCATGTGTTTCATTAATTTGTAATGTGTTCTGCCAAGTTGCCTTGGTTGCATGGGCTTATGCTATGCTTTTTGATTGGTTGTTTCATTTCTTTTGTTTATGTTTCCTCACAATTTTATAATTTATACTAACACTGCCAAATTTGGTCTGCTTGATGCAACTACAGTGATTGCATTGACACAGTCCTTTTCATTCTGATTTTCTATGTCTCTGCAGAAATACTTATTGGCTTAAAGGGATTAGACAAGATCTGCACAAAATTGCCTGAGACAATGCTGACCTTGCTATGTGTGTTATTTTTTTTAATGTTCAGGTGTCTTAAAGTGCCTTGGTTTATTATTTCATACACCTGAAAAATCCAACCAATGATTGTAATTACCACCATCACAGGTACTATTATCATGATTGCCTGTGCCTCCACTGTAAATGGCTATAAAACTGGGGCAAGTGCTATTGTTTACAGAACAGGCAATCTGACTGCTGAAGGAGGGAGGAAAAGGGAGAGAAAGAGACAGCGAACATAGATACAAAGACAAGCAGACAGAAAAAACAGACAGATAAAGAAGCAGAAAAAGAGACAGGAGATTGTACACAAAGAGAAAAAAAAGATAAAGACAGACATGTACAGACAGATTAACAAACAAGCTGGAATCATCTTAGACAGAGAGGTGAGCAGGCACCCAGACACAAAGTATGTCCATCCTTCATGCTCCAATTCCAAAAATGCCCTCACATTCAATACTTCACAACACTGCTCCAACACTTTACACCATCCAATCCTCTCTCCTCTCTCTCTCTCTCTCTCTCCTCTCTCTCTCTCTCTCTCCTCTCTCTCTCTCTCTCCTCTCTCTCTCTCTCTCTCTCTCTCTCTCTCTCCAACAAACACCCACAGACCATTCCAAACCCTTGCCCTCCCTGACCACAAAGACTTGCAATCTTCCAACTCATAACCCCAAGGTCTACAAAGATGTCCCCCCCCCCCCAGCCGGCCATCCTGGCCAGCCCAGCAAGGGGCAATTTTCCAGCCAAGACAGCCATCAGGGCAGATGTTTTATGAGGGAAGAGTTTCCTGGTGGAGAATGTGCCACAGCTCTTCAGCTGGTCATCATAAACATGGTGACGGTAAGGGTTTTGGGGGGGACTCATCCACACCACAGAATGATGATGGTCAGTATACTCAAGTGCTGGACTGACCTTTTGCACCTGGGTAGCTGTGGTGTCTTGAATGGAGGGACAGTGGTTATGGTTGGGTGGGTTTTTGTCTTTGGATTTGTAATCCGAAGACAGCCCTGGTGGTGTTTGTTTCATTTTGGAGATTTTAAGGTTGTAGAAACCATTTGCTATAAATAGCGTGGTGTAAGATTATTGATGCGGTGATTGGTTATAGCTTAAAATCAAGTAATCTCTGGAAAAAGAGATGCAGAAACGATGCAGGAAGAGCCAAGGAAGTAAAGATAAAGCAACAGACAGATGGATAGATGGAGAGATCAATACACATATGGGTACACACACCCATGCTCACAGACACACACAGACATGCTCACAGGCACACACACACACACACACACACACACACACACACACACACACACACACACACACATAGACACACAGACACACACACCATTACTCTGTCCGTCGGTGGGTCTGTCTATCTGTCTGTCTGTCTGTCTGTATCTCTCCTCTCTCTCTCTCTCTCTCTCTCTCTCTCTCTCCTCTCTCTCTCTCCTCTCTCTCTCTCTCTCTCTCTCTCTCCTCTCTCTCTCTCACACACACACACACACACACACACACACACACACACACACACACACACACACACACACACACACACACACATTTCCAACCCTCTCATCTCTCCTCAACACTACTCTATTTCACCACCACCACCAGCACCACCATCAGCCATGACCACACAATAATTATCAGCAGTTAGGTTATGACGAAAACTGTCATTTCATCTCAGTGGCTATGTCCTTCCTCTGCACTTTCCACCTGAGTGAGTCCATCTGTCAAGCATGGATAAGCAGCCTACAGTAAGTTCAAGTGTTCAATAAATGGCTAGATGATAAGTCGGCTGTTGCTTTGGCCTCCTGACACCCTGACACCCCCCCACCTCCCCCCTCTCTCTCTGTCACCCCCCACCTTGCCTCTCCCTCCCTCTCGCTCCCTCCCTAAACCTGTCTCTTCTATGTCTGCCCCGTTCCCTGCCTCTTTCACTTATTTTCCTATTTGTCTGAGGGGTGACAGGAAAGGGGATTGAACAAGGTAGATATTTGTTGAGAAGCCTGCAGCTGTGAATGGATACATGTTTCTGGAGTGTGTGATAATGATTGTGGTATCTATCTATCTATCTATCTATCTATCTATCTATCTATCTATCTATCTATCTATCTATCTATCTATCTATCTATCTATCTATCTATATCTATCTATCTATCTATACAAGGATCTGTATGTCTCTTGGGATGTCTGTGTGTGGTTATGGTGTGTGTGTGTGTGTGTGTGTGTGTGTGTGTGTGTGTGTGTGTGTGTGTGTGTGTGGAGATAGAGAGACCTCCTTTTGGATTGTATGGTACTGTATCATAATGCATTGTATTCTATTGTACTGTGTTGTATTGTATTGTATTGCACATATCTTATTGTACTGCATTGTCTTGCGTTGGGTGTCTTTGTAATGTATTGTACTGTGTTGTCTTGTGTGGTATTGCTTTATGCCGTGTGGATTTTTTTCGTAACAGATTGACTACTTCTGACACATTTGTGTGTTCCATCTGAAAGGAATACATTGTAAACAGTCCCTTTATCTCTTTCAAAAAAAATTAACAACTGGCTTAAACGAACTGGGTTTTTTTCTGCACAGATTTGTCCAGACTACACTCTGGTTGCTGTGTCTTATTTACCATGCAGGTGTGGAAAGATCCCTGGTTTATCATCTCATCCAGGTGAATGATCAAATCAGTTATTGCAATCACCACCATCGGCAAATCCAATTATCATGATTACATCCATTCTACCGTTAAAGGCTGTAGAACCACAGGAAACACTTTTGTTGTCAGAATTGGCAATCTGCCCATAGAGGAAGGGAAGGAAAGGGAAAGAAAGATACACAGGCACAGACACAGAGACAAGTAGACAGACAGACAGACGGACAGGGGTAGAAACATATGATAAGAAACAGAAAAAAAGAAACCAAGAGACACAGAGGGATATAGTTATCCACTGAGAGAGAAAAAAAGAAGACATTGACCAAGACAGACAGACATACAGACAGACAGTCAGACAAACAGATATATTGATACACAGACTGGATCAGATAGATAGGGAGATGAACACAAATCCAGACAAAGCCACACACATACAAAATCACACAGACAGATAGACACAAAGTACATCCACTTCTCACATCCAAATACAAAAAAAAAAATCTGTCACATTCGAACTTCCTAGCAGGATCCAACACTCCAAACATCTCTCTCTCTCTCTCTCTCTCTCTCTCTCTCTCTCTCTCTCTCTCTCTCTCTCTCTCTTCTCACTCCTCTCCTCCTCTCTCTCTCTCCTCTCTCTGTGTCTCTGTGTCTCGTGTCTGTCTGTCTGTCTGTCTGTCTGTCTGTCTGTCTCAGTCTTTCTATCTCTCTCACTCTCTCGGTGTCTGTCTCGGTGTCTGTCTCTGTCTGTCTGTCTGTCTGTCTGTCGTCTGTCTGGTCTGTCTCTGTCTCTTCGTCTCTGTCCTGTCTGTCTGTCTGTCTGTCTGTCTGTCTGTCTGTCTGTCTGTCTGTCTGTCTGTCTTCTGTCTCCTCTCTCTCTCTCTCTCTCTCTCTCTCTCTCTCTCTCTCTCTCTCTCTCTCTCTCTCTCTCTCCTTCTCCAACAAACGACCCCCACACCATTCCAAACCCTTGCCCTCCCTGACCACAAAGACTCTTGCAATCTTCCAACTCATAACCCCAAGGTCCACAAAAGATGTCCCCCCCCCCATCCCCCACAGCTAACCTTCCTGTCCAGCCCAGCAAGGGGCCAATTCTCCAGCCAAGACACCTATTCTAGCAGCTTTTTTTTTTACGAGGACAGAGTTCCCTGGTGAGAAGTCAGCACACCTCTTCAGCCGATCATCATAAACATGGTGATGATGACCCTGATCTCTTCAATCGTTGTCCAGACCAGAGAATGACCTATGGTCAGTGCGGCTCAAGTGCTGGACTGACATTTTCGCACCTGGGTAGTTAGTGGTGGGTGTTTTGAATGGAGGGACAGTGGTTATTATGGTTGAGGGTGGGGTTTTTTTGTCCGTGGGTTTTTGTGAAGGGTAAAGCTGTAGGGATGTCGGTTGGAGTTGTAAAAGTTTTTTGTTAGGGAGATAGTTGGTGCAGATGTGTTAGAATGATAATTGTGATCCAGGATTGCTTGAATTTTGGTGATGGGTTGAGCATGACAGAGAGAGAGAGAGAGAGAGAGAGAGAGAGAGAGAGAGAGAGAGAGAGAGAGAGAGAGAGAGAGAGAAGACAGACAGACAGACAGACGACAGACAGAGAGAGAGAGAACTCTGAAATGGTTTAAATAATGGTACATCAGCCTTAGGCTAAAATACACAATTGTCGGAAAGGGAAAGGGGGAGGGTAATAGAAAAAAAAGAAGAAAGAACAGTCACAGACAGACAGGCAGACAGCGACCAAGAAAGACAATGACAAATTGGAAAAAGACAAACAAACAAAAAAAAAACCCAGGGCTGATATTATGACACGTGTCATGTCACTTCCCGTGTGACACTGATCTGTCACTGCCTGTCAAACAAGTATCATCGCTTTGTTCTTACCAGGCTGTGTTGTCTTTTTCAGTGTCTGGCATGAGATGATTCTATAAATATTCTACAAAACAGCCGATAGTTGACTTGAATTGTATGAGCAAATTTTCTTTGTTTTGGTTTGTATGTTTACGTATGTGTTAGAATAATAATTGTGATCCAGGATTGCTTGAATTTTCGTGATGGGTTGTCAGAGAGAGAGAGAGAGAGAGAGAGAGAGAGAGAGAGAGAGAGAGAGAGAGAGAGAGAGAGAGAGAGAGAGAGAGAGAGAGAGAGAGAGATTTGATCCCCTCAATACTTTGTTGAGGGGAACGCCTGATCTGACGCCTGGGTTCAAGCCACCACCCAGAGGCCTGTTTGAGGGGACTTTACATTTTACCCCCTGGGGTTAATAACGTCAGTGCCATTCCTCTCCTCTAAATGTCCTTTGGAGGAGACTATAATAAACCCACGTCCTTTGTGCAAACACACTAAGAACATTTTACATTCACGTTTAAAACCTGTTCCGCATTAAAAAAGAAAACGGGATAATGGAATAAAGCACCGATGTGCTTTTTTTTTGCTTCCAGTCTCTGCGTGTATGCAGTATTGTAAATTTTGTCATCCATTCCTACCAGTACACAATGGCCTACTCTTCCGAAAGCGAAATGGGTTTTAACGTGTGTGCAAGATATTTTGCGTGTGTTCGCGCAGGGAACCTCGGTTTATAGTCTTATCCCAAGGACTGAGTACGAGTATTTCGGATGAGTAGGCCATTCCGTGTTGGTAGGAACAGATAGCAAAATTAGAGGAAAAAAGACAGGTACACTGGAGTCGTCTTTACAAAGCAAACCTGAAGTTGGAATGCAGCTACATGAATAGTGAGTCAACGGTTACATACGCGAAGTCTCACCATCGGTAAACCTGTGAGCGCTAGCCAACGACCCAACAAACAACGACCCCTAACAAACCCAAAACAAAACAAAGCAAAAACACCCTAAAAACAAAATTAAAAAAAAATGTTTTTCAATATTGAAAAATGTAAGTCACAAGATCGCATGACAGCACATACAACAATCATTTCAAACAACCAAGCAACAAACAAACAAACAAACAAAATAACACACTAACATACAACCAGAGAGAGAAATAAATAAATACCAAAAAGGCAACTGCAAATTGCATTAAAATAACTTCCAAACGTATGTTCTTCAGTTCAATATCTGCTCACAATTATATGTGATTTTCTTTGACATGTCAAGGTCAACAAAATGCATTATTTGTTTCATTTTATGCTGTTTTTTTATAATCAGTTTGCTTTTTTCTGTTTTGTTTTGTTTGCTAGTTTTCCCTCTTTGAATAGGTATCTCTCGGTGGTGGTTCCAACTTGGGCTAAGAGATCAGGATTGCAATATCTCTAGGTTTTACAGCCCCTGGTGTGGGATAACAGGATCTTTTCCTTTCCATACAATGCACAAACTGGCTAATAACAATTTAAGTAAACCATTTTAAACAGGTGAGCCAAGTGGAGATCTTAATTAGATTAGGGGTTACAAGTTTGCCTTGGGCAGCGCTACTCTCTACTATGTCGTTTTAGCAAAACCTGTTGTGAAGTGAATGCAATTTGTATCGTGGTACAATTTTGACTCGAATTTTTCTTCTTCCTATTTTGCCAGGTATGTCTTGTGAATTCTCTGTGTTCTGCTTGAACCCACTGCAACAAACGGGCTGTCTTTTCCTTTGACAATACTTGAAATATTTCAAATCAAATTCAAAAAGTACACTGACAGATCTATATCAGAAACAAACAAAGCTTTCACAATTGTTTCCCCTTCCTACACAACGTTTGCAGCATAGTTGATCTCTTGTAAGCTTAGGATTATGCATTCAGTCAGACAGAATTACGGCATTAGCTCAGGACACTACTGCCATCATCGCTACCACTACCTAAAACAACAACAGTGTCAACTTGCCAAAAAGTGACAGTTTTTTAAATAAAAAAATGCTGTCATTTTTGTTGTTGTTAAACAGGGAATGCCATGACATAAGCTATTATAAACATGATTCCTTCTTTCGGGTTTAAAAAAAATATTCATGCTCATTTTTTTCCCAAACTGAAAGGCTTGCCAGCTGCAAATCTCTCTTCTGTCTGTCTGTCTGTCTGTCTGTCTGTCTGTCTGTCTGTCTGTCTCTCTCTCTCTCCTCTCTCTCTCTCTCTCTCTCTCTCTCTCTCTCTCTCTCTCTCTCTCATGAATATTCACTTCATTAGAAATAGATGCAGAGTATGCCACACAGAGACGGAGACAAAGAGAGACAGAGACAGGGAGTAGCAGAAAAAAGTGCAGTTCATCGTATCCAGACCCACTATGGTAGTTATTATTATGATTTCTTCTTTCAAAACAACAACATCAACAACAAAAAACCCTCTCCCAGTAATGCATTTTTCATGGGTGTAATGCAGTGTGAAGAAGTGAAAGAACTGGGCTACAATATTGCCCGTCCACATTTCCAAGCAGAACTGTCATTTGCCTGAACAGCTTGCCAGTCCCAAGTTCACCCAGATTAATTTGGCTGTTCACCTCTCCCTTTCATTTTGTTTCTTTGTAAGCCTTTAAAACGCGGGGCGTGAAAAAGAAAAACAGACAAGAAAAGAAAAGAAAAGAAATGAGGGGAAAGAAAAGGAAAAAGGTAAAGAGAGAGAGATAGAGATAGGATAGATGATAGATAAAGAGAGAGAGAAGAGAGAGAGAGAGAGAGAGAGAGAGAGAGAGAGAGAGAGAGAGAGAGAGAGAGAGAGAGAGAGAGAGATGAGAGAGAAGAGAGAATGAATTAATGAAAGAATGAATGAATGAATGATCTTTCAGTAAATGAATAATCTAAATGAATGATTAATCTTCAATTTTGAAGAGTTACGGAGTAAGCGTTACATACATTTGTTTTCATCCAGAGAGAGAGAGAGAGAGAGAGAGAGAGAGAGAGAGAGAGAGAGAGAGAGAGAGAGAGGGAGAGAGAGAGAGAGAGAGAGAAGAGAGAGAAGAATGGTTGAATAAAGCGGGCGTGTGCAATGGGGAAGTGGAAAGGCAGCTAAAGTCACTCACTAATTCAATGGCTCTAAAAACGTTCAAAAGAGGAGTTTGGAAAAGGAGAGAATGTTAGGGGGGAAAATACCCCAACAACAACAAAAAAAAACCCACTAAACAATGGTGGCTCTTGAAACACACACACACACACACACACACACACACAACACACACACACACACACACACACACACACACACACACACACACACACACACACTGTAACACACCCACACACCACCCACCCACACATACAAACACACGTGTAACACCCCCCCCCCCCCCCACACACACACACACACAGACAACGCACACGCGTACAGTGTTGGTGTATGTGTGCAAACGTGTGGGCCGGGTGGGCTAAGTGAAGTCAGTACCAAAGTTAGTTAACTCCAAGGGGGAAAACATCTCAAAAGGACGCCACAGTGAAGACTCAAACCTGTGCTCTCTGTTACGACATATCACCAGCACGATGCTTTAACCACTAGGTTATTCCGCCCCATACAGAAGACACAATAGGGAAAAATGCATAGAGGAAGTTCCCTTCCTATCAGTGAACAACCCCCCCAAACAAGAACAACAACAACAACAACAACAACCAAACAACAAGAACAACAAACAAACAAAAACAAGCAACAACGAAAAACCCTACAACAGAGGTTGTTTATTTACACGCCATGGTCTTCTGCACCACAACTGTTCAATATAGCATCCCTGATGTGCTAGATCCCATATGCATATGCATATGCACGTGTGCGTGCGCGCAGGCATATGCACATGACGACACACCACACCAACACACACACACAACACACACACACACACACACACACACACACACACACACACACACACACACACACACACACAACACACACACACACACACAAAGCTCCGCTTACAGACACGACTGCCCCTCTTTCAAGGTCGCCGCTCCTTTTCACCAGGTCAGACCTGGGGTCAGCGGGGGTCAAGGGTTGGCGCGTGAGGTCAGAGGCAAAGGTCATGGCGCAACTGTTGGCGAGGCGGTGGCGTATGAAAGGGGCGTGGGGTGTCTTGGTGGGGGTGTGTGTGTAAAGGGGCTCGAATGGTCCTTTCACCCTGGGGGTTTATTATCCAGGGGCCCATCTTTGCAGCAGGGGCCATTGGCCTTACACATCTGCCGCTGTTGCTGACCATTGTCCGGAGGGGTACAGACAGAGCATGGGCACAGTGACCAAGCGGGTAGAACACGTAGGCTTCTCTAACAAAGTTACCAGGTTCGAATCTATGGCTTAGTGAATCTTGACGTATTGCCCCGATTTTAATGATGATGATGATGATGATGATGATGATGATGATGATGATGATGACATTGATTCCACCATAACTTGGACTTTGCTTACATTGCAACATGAGTGATAGTTTATATCACACTCGTACATTATTGTATGATAAATAGAAATGTGGACTTGTCCTTAAAAACAAAACAAAACTAAACAACAACAGAACAACATAGCCTGGAGTAAAATATCCAGTTTAAACCCACGCTGGACAAAACAAAATGCACACACACACACACACACACACACACACCACACACACACACACACACACACACACACACACACACACACACACACACACACACAACACACACACACAACACACACACAACACACACACACACACACACACACACACACACACACCACACACACACACACACCACACACCACACACACACACACACACACAACACACACACACACACACACACACACACACACAACACAACACACACACACACAACACACACACACACACACAACACACACAACAACAAACAAACACACACACAACACAACAAACACAACACACATACACACACACAACACATTCTACCCCAAGCCCAACTCTCCAGTAGTCACCCAAACACCCAACCCCAGTGACCACGACAGATGAACCCACCCCACCTCACACCTCCAGTCCAGCTGGTCAGACTGACCAGTGTGCGTCCAGGGACAGAGGGGGGTTGACCATGAATGCCACAGGTCAGCGTGGACAAATCCAGGGGTTACACCACCAATGATCTGCTCCTGGCCAGCTGACCTCTAGGTGGCTGCAGCTGACCAGAGGGGTCAAGCCATTACCGATGGCATAGGAGGACAGTTCTGGAAGAGATGCGCACTGTTTATCCCTGTAAAACTCTTTCAGGGTCTTGGAATTTAAAACTTTCGGGTGACCATTAGTGGAGGTTCTGCAGTGTTCAGTGGAGAAGGTCGTCATCATCCCCATGGCCAGAACAGCAGCTGAAGGGGTCCTGCCACGCTGTTGACGTCATGGGTCACGTGACTAGAGGCGTGACCTATCACGTGTGCGTTGGTTTTGTTCTTCTCTGACGCTGTGCTTTATGGACTGGGGGTTCAAATCTCCATCAGCAAACATACCCTCTGTTATTGAAGATTAGCCCTTCTGGCACTGTGAGATCTGAGGGTCAATTTTGAGGTCTTCTCCTCGTCAGCACGTGTCTGACTGAAATTATTATCATGGATAATGCTGATCTGGTTTCATTGTGGTTCAATAAATAATCTTGGCTCAGGAAGGAGGAGGAAAGAGTCAGAGAAAAAAAAGTGGAATGAGAAAAATCAGAAAGTAAGAGAGGGGGAAAATGAGACAAGAAAAAAAAAATGAAAGAGAAAGAAGAATGAGAAGGAGGTAGGGTGAGGAACAGGAGCAAGAGGAGGAGGAGGAGATGGAGGTGGAGGAACAGGAACAGATGGAGAAGGAGGAGCATGAGGAAGACAAGGAAGAGGAGGATAGATGGAGGCAGAGAAGAATGAGGAGGAGGAAGAGGAAGAGAAGGATGAGGACGAATTGTGAAGAAGAGAAGAATTGTGAAGAATTGCAAAGAATTGCAAAGAAGAAAGAAGAAGAAGAAGAAGAAGAAGAAGAAGAAGAAGAAGAAGAAGAAGAAGAAGAAGGGGGGGAGGGGGAGGGGGGGAGGGGGAGGAGGAGAGAAGAAGAAGAAGAAGAAGAAGAAGAAGAAGAAGAAGAAGAAGAAGAAGAAGAAGAAGAAGAAGAAAAATTGCCAAGAAGAAGAAGAACAACAACTACAACAAGAACAAGAAGAAGGGAATGGATGAGGAGGTAGAAAAGGAAAATGTGTTGAAATTCATGAAGAAGAAAACAATGTGCACTTTACCTTAAAGCAAATAATCAACTTTGTTTGTAATAGTAGTAGATATTTCTGTGGACTAACACAGACCACAGACAGGCTTCAGACAGGTAGGCAGGCAGGCAGAATATAATTATGGTCTAGTGAAAAACAGGGTGAGGAATTGAAAAAAGTTATTAAAAAAATAAAACGCAAGCTAACAACAAACAAACAAACAAATAAACAAGACGACAAAAAAGGACAAGGAAAAAATATTAATAATTCAAAACATGCTCTTCCCTTGCTGTTATACTGATTGCTGTTTCATATGGAATATCTGTTTTGTTTGAAAGGAGTCACATCGAAATAAGTTCAAATTTTAAAAGGAAATCAAACGAATATTCTTATTGCAAGATAAAACAAAACAGACAGGACTAAAAACAAAACAAAGCATAATAAAAGAAGCCAAGAGAATCATTCTTGTGTACCAGACATTGTCGATTTCAAAACTTTAGGTATCTTTAAAAAAAAAAATCAAAAGTAGGAAAACAGTTTGTCATAAGGCTTTAAGGTTTAAGGAAAAAAATGGAAAGAAAAGAAACTCATAACAGATTGATGCTAATTGCTCATTCTTCTCCTCTCTCTCATATGCGTAAATAAAAAGTGACTGAATGAACCATCTCAGTTCAGTGATTCCAGAGTGACTCCACTTAAGGCCACTTCCTTTTTTTCTACCTCATAACTTTAACAGCTCCAGCCAAACATCATGATCAAAAATTCATGGCCACCGTCTCTGGGGTACAAATGTACCTTTTCATTGCCTGGGGAGGACTCTGGTGCTATTTTGTTGCACTGTAGTCAACCATGAAGTGTTGAATTTAACTCTGAATTATGCAACACTCTACTAGTTCCTCACCCAAAGTGAGATATTAAAAAATCAAACGGCCACACGGAGCTGGAAGAACTAAAACAAGAAGAGTTAAAATGGCGAGGATACTATTTCAAATATTGTGAATTGTGACCATGGAGAGGAAAGGTTTTTGAACAATGGTGTTGCTAACAAACAGATCAAGAGTGGGGTGTTAAAACTAACTGTCAACCTGTGTATTTGAACATGGAATGAACTGATGTGTATGAACAGTTGATGGTTTAAGAGAGAGACTTTGCATGCCTGTCTGCAGAATGGACGTGGTGATGGTGATGGTACTGACAGATTGTAAGTGGCTTTTGGACTGGGTTGGGACATGAGAGTGTCTGCTGATTGAATGGCACAAGATAAGTAATCGAAATGTGCATGTCTTGTATCTTGGTTGTTTTGGGTGATATTCCTGAAGCATGGACAGAACAAGATGGGACACAAAAGTTTAGGAGATGACTTTAAAGCATGCAAGAGGAAAGAATAATATACAGATGTGCTTGTCTTCAATGGTACAACTTAGCATAAACACACACACACACACACACACACACACACACACACACACACACACACACACACACACACACACACACACACACACACACACACAACACACTCATTAGACAAGTACGCCAGCAACAGCCACAACAGATGAACCCACCCCACCTCACACCTCCAGCCCAGCTGGTCAGACTGACCAGTGTGCGTCCAGGGACAGAGGTGGGTGGACCATGAATGCCCCAGGTCAGCGTGGACAAATCCAGGAGTTACACCACCAATGATCTGCCCCTGGCCAGCTGACCTCTAGGTGGCTGCAGCTGACCAGAGGGGTCAAGCCATTACCCACAGCAACAGAAGATAGTTGTGGAAGAGATGCGCGCTGTTTATGCCTGTAAAACTCTTTCAGGATCAAGGACTTCAAACCCTTTGGATGCACCGGTGACTTCCACTGATAGTTTGTGGGTGTCCTATGAAAAAAGGAGAAGAATCCCGACCATCATCACAACCAGAACAGCAGCTGAAACTTCCCTGCCACGCTGTTGACGTCATGGGTCATGTGACTAGAAGCGTGACGTATCACGTTTGAGTTGGTTTTATTTCTTCTCTGATCCTGCCCTTTATGAACTGGGGGTTCAAATTTCCATCAGCAAACAGAGCCTCTGTTGCTGCACAGTAGGTTATCCCTTCTAGCACTGTGAGATTTTAGGATCATAAGTCTGACCAAAAAATGAATTCACTGTGTTTCAATAATTTATATTGTTGAAAGAAAAAGGATATGAGGAAGAAAAAAAAAAACCATGGAGAGAAAAAGAATAAAGGCACCGAAAACAAACGAACAAAGAAAAAAAAGAAACCGAGGAGGCATAAAGAAGGAAGAGGAAGAGGAGGACATTGGCAATGATGTCAACGACTTTCAGGAGAGAAAGAGGAATGAGAGAGGGATAAGGATTACGAAGAATAAGAACTGTGAAGAAGAAGAAGAAGAAGAAGAAGAAGAGAGAAGAAGAAAGAAGAAGAAGAAGAAGAAGAAGAAGAAGATGATGATGATGATGATGATGATGATGATGATGATGATGATGACGAATTCGCGCAAAAATCATTAAGCAGCCTGTTTGCTTGCCAGCTGACACACATATCAATAAACTGATAGTTATACAAATTGACAGACAGACTGACAAACAGGCATACACACGTAGTGACAGAGACAAAGAGCTAGTATAGTAGGTAGCTAAACAGACTAACAGACAGAAAGACAGACTGGTAGACAGACAGACTGATAGACAGAAAGATTGACTGACACAGAGAAAGGTATACATATACAGGGAGTACGACAATCAAGTCAACAGAAAAAAAATGTCTGGAAAGGTAGACAGACAAGACAGGGGGGCAAACAGACAGACAAGCAGACAGACAGACAGACAGACAAGTTGATATATCTTAGGTTGAAAATGATGATAACCTTAAATAAAATGAATCCAGCCCCCCTCCCCCCACCCCCCACACACACTTAATTTAATGAGTTTACAAAAAAAAAAAAAAAAAGCAACACAAGACAAAAATAAAACAAAATAAAATAAAAACAAAAAAAAGCAAAGTAAAAACAAAACGTTAGAATAATCATGGAACAAAAGAAAAATCACAGAAATTATTGTAAAAAAAAGAACACAAGCCCCCCCCCCCCCCACACACACACACAAAAACAAAGCCTAACAAGAAAATGCTTTTTTTTTGTCTTTTACCAGATATGACCCGTTCTATTATTTTCTTCAATGATCCCACAAAACAAAACTAGGACAAATATTCATCATTGTTATTCAACCTTTTCACAAAAAAACAAACAAAGAAACAAGAAAGTTACAACTGTTTGACAAGAACATTTTCCCCCTTTTCCGCTCTCTCCCTCCCAACAGGTCAAAAACAAAAGCCAGTGAAAGTAGAACCACCTCAGTCCAGTGAATTCAGAGGGACTCCCTCCACTTAACTCCCTTCCCCCTTCACCTCATAACACTAACAACCCCTTCCAAATAAAAAATAATATCATCCAAAATTCATCTTCCCCCATTCTTTGAAATAAGATATGTACCATTTCAAGGCCTAGAAACAACCCCCGGTTGCTAGTTTGTCACAACGCAGTCAACTGTGAAACAATGAATTGAACTCTGAATTATGCATCCCTCTAAATCTTTGCCAGAAAGAAGGTTTGTCTTTTTTTCTTTATTTTCGATTGAATCACTACACGGAGCTAGAGCATCTGACACGAAAAGAGTACGATGGCGAGAATGTTTTATTTCAAGTTTTGTGAGTCGTGACGGTGGGGAAGACAGGTTTCGAACAATTGACTCTTTGAAAAAAACAAGTCAACAGTGCAGAGTTGGAATCAGTAGAAACCTTTGTCTTTGGGCGTTGAGTTAATTGATGCTGATGAAAAGTTGATGCAGTGATGGAGAGACTTTTGCTTCCTGCTCTGCTGTGTGGAAGCAGATGATTGTGATGGTCTGGACAGATTTTTAAATTGGCTTGTGGACCGAGTAGTTCGTGAAGGTCTGAGGGCCCACAGACAATGGGCATTATTGATAAGGTGCAATGTGCAGTGCCGTGGTGATTTTTTGCTGACATTTCTTGAAGCGTGAACAGACTAGAATCGGACTTTACTGCAAAGTTGAAGAATTGGTCAGAACTTGAGGGAGGTATGGAAACGGATTGCTTGCTAATATGACTACACACACATACACACACATACACACACACACACGCGCGCGCGCGCGCGCGCTCGCACGCACATAGAAATAAACCAGGCAAACCTCTATAAATTTGAACACAGACACTACTACTACTACTACTACTACTACTACTACTACTACTACTACTACTACTACTACTACTACTACTACTACTACTACTACTGATGATGATGATGATGATGATGATGATGATGATGATGATGATGATGATGATGATGATGATGATGATAACGAAGATGACTAAAATATTGATGATAAACATAATAATGAATATACTACTACATACTACTACTACTACTACTACTAACTACTACTACTACTACTACTACTACTACTACTACTTTACTACTACTACTACTACTACTACTACTACTACTACTACTACTACTCCTCCTCAATGATTTCAGAGCTACTCTACTCAGCCTGTTTCCTTTTTTGACTTACAATTCGACCAACATCAGCACAAAAATCACCAGAAAAAAAATCATGATCACAATCCTTTGATTTATGTACCATTTCATTGTCTGGAAGGAAGAACCATGGTACAGTTTGACTGCAATCCACACAACTGTGATGTGATCAATTCGATTTTAAATTATGCACCGTTCTCATTCCTCGTGAGAAATATTTTCTGTTGTAAATCAAAAGACCACAGGAAGCGGAGAGACTTGATTTAAGAATTTCTGATTGGTTACTACTGTTTATTTTGAATTTTGTGAGTCCTGACGATAGAGCAGAAAGGTTTTGGACAAATGGGGGTTTGACAAACTAAATCAGCAGCACAGTGTTAAAATCAATGTGTACAATTGTACTTGAGCACTGATCTGGTTGCTGCTGATAAATATTTGATGCTGTAATGCAGAAACTCGAAGAAGGAGGAATGGATGAAGAGTTTTCATCATAAATCAATTTTTTTAGACAAAGAAGGTGGTGGTAACAACAGCCTACACATAACTTTTCATTCTACCTCTCTCTCTCCACCTGACGTGTAAAAGAAAAGTAGCCAAAAACCCAGTTAGCTTAGTTGAGTGATTTCAGTATTCTGCCATTTTGCTACTTTTTATCACATAACTCTACCAGTTTCAGCCCCCCCCCCCCTCTCTCTCCCCTCAAATATCACTAAAAATATCATCACTGTTCTTTGGCAAGATATGAATCACTTTTTGGCCTGCGACAGACAACCCTCCTGCTCTGTTGTCACAATGCAATCAAGCCTAAAGCAGATAGTTGATGCAACTTGGAATTATGCACCATTCTAGTTCCTCACCCAAAACGAATTTTTGAAAATAAAATATCAGGCCTTGCTGGAAGGGCTGATAGGGGAAATGTAAGACAACAAACAACAATATCTTATTTCAAGTTTTGTGAGTGAGGGGGATGGTGCTCGAGCATAAAGGCTTTTCACAATAGACCCTTTGACAACCTGATCGACAGTGCAGTGTTAGAATCAATGTCAACCTATATGCTTGATCTTTGAGTCGATTGATGCTGATGAAAAATTGATACAGCAATGGAAAGACTTTGCTTGCTGGTCTGCAGAGTGGAAGCAGATGATGGTGATGGTCGGGACAGATTTTAAGTGGCTTTTGGGCTGTGTAGTTTGTAAGGTTGTGAGGGCTGAAAGACGATGGACATAGTAAAGACATATCACAAAACTGAAAAGAAAGATAGGTGGGAAGATGAAAATATTGAGCAAAAGAAAGAGCTAAATAAACCTACAGTAATTGAGACCTTTTTCTGTGGTTTTATCCCTTTACAATCACACTTTTTCGATTTTTTTTCTCCTCCAGGCTACAGCATGTAACACAGTAGACATTCTCGACGCAGGTTAACAGCATTCATCATGACTGTATGTGTGTGTGTCAGGTCACATGGTGAAAGGGAAAAGACCTCAAGATGACCCTAGGCTATCCCTGTCCCAGAGGGGCTCTTCCTCAGCAACAGAAGGTCTGTTTGCTTATGGAGATTTGAACCATTGGTCTGTAAAACACAGTGTCAGGAAGAACAAATCCATCTAAACGTCATACATCATGCTTCTACTCACGTGACTCATAACACTAAGTGCGCAGCAGTGCAGCTTCAGCTGCTGTTCTGGCGATGATAGTGATGACTCTTTCCACGGAACACCCCCAGAACTAAAGGATCTGTACTTCTATGTTATGAAAGAGCTTTGTAGGCAAAAGGGGTGTGTATCTCTTCCACAGTTATCCTCCGTTGCTATTGGCAATGGGTTGACCCATTGGTCAGCTGCAGCCACCCAGAAGTTAGGTGGTAAGAAGGAGATCATTGGTGGTGTAGCCCCTGGATTTGTCCACCCCGACCTGTGGCATTCATGGTTCATCTATCAGCCCCTATATGAACACTGGTCCTGTTCGGGCAGCTGGACTGGAGATGTAAGGTTGTGGGTTCACCTGTTGTGGTCATTAGGGTTGGATGTGTGTGTGTGTGTGTGTGTGTGTGTGTGTGTGTGTGTGTGTGTGTGTGTGTGTGTGTGTGTGTGTGTGTGTGTGTGTTTAGTGTTGCTAAAATTACCTGACCAGCACTGCAGGTGTCTGTATCTCTTGGGCCGGGTTGACGCCGGGATATATTATGATAGTAAACGTAGAGTACAACCCAGTCAAGTAGTCTCAAAGCAGATGCACTTCCACAGCAGCATCATTACATCATCCTCATCATCATTGATCATCATGCAATAATAAAAATTGCTTCTGATTCGGTGACCCCCGTTGCTCTGGTCTCATGGTGACCTCAGATTCGGTTTCCCCATACACCTCTGTGCCTGTGGTGAATTTGCGTCAAAGCCTTTGGGGTTGTAGGTTCGCGGGGAGGTGGTCGTTGGAGGGACGTTGTGGTGGTCGCCACCTCGGGTGGGTGGCTCACTCAGTCTGGCTCCGCGACTGAGCTAATATTGTCGTTAGTAGGGGGCTTAGTAGGTGGTGTCTTGTGTATGTTAGCTCAGAACAGGCACCACTGAACACCACCAAAGTGACCCAGCAGAAGTGCAGGGCCCCTCTGGCTGGTGGCCTCGCGGCGACCTAATATTGATGGGCTCCCTGTGGACTACCGCTCCCTGGGGGTGAGACACAACTAATCAGGGTATGGCTGTGGCGGGGAGATTGAAATAAGTGGCATGGGAGCAACAGGACGGGGACGTCACAGCTGGCTGTGACGAGGCAGCGAAAAAAAAGTTTCATCAGCATCAATCAACTCAGTGTTCAAGCA
Source organism: Stramonita haemastoma (assembly GCA_030674155.1). Classification (NCBI taxonomy): domain Eukaryota; kingdom Metazoa; phylum Mollusca; class Gastropoda; order Neogastropoda; family Muricidae; genus Stramonita; species Stramonita haemastoma. The sequence continues at coordinate 48,019,566 of CM060328.1, forward strand.
CAAAGGTTTACATTGATTCTGGCACTTCGCTGTTGATCACATTGTCAAAGGTTCCTTTGCTGAAAACCTGTCTGCTACATGGTCATGGCTCACAAAACTCCAAATAACATATCCTCTATTGCTTACACTTCTCATATCAGTTTGGTGGCTCTGCGCAGCTTTTTGATTAAAAAAATCTTGTTTTGAGTGAGGAATTAGAATGCTGCATAATTCAAGGTTAAATGGATTATCTTACAGTTGGCTTCATCTGAGAGTATTGCAACAAGATTGTTCCAGGCCATAGAATGGTGCACAGCTTTCCTAGAGATGGTGACAATGAATTTTTTATGATGTTTTTTTGGCTGGAGCCAGTACAGTTATGAGCTAAAGAAGGAAGTAAACGAAGTGGAGTAACACTGAAATCTTTGAACTGAAATGATTCCCTTTTCAGTTGCTTTTATCTTATAGGAAGAGACAAGAGAAGATTGAAAACTTACAGAAAAGATGTTATAACCCTTTTCTGTCTAAAAACTGAAGTACGGTGACAAAGATTTATTCAGGTGTCTCTGTTACAGCATCCACTTTTCACCAGCATCAAGCAGCCCAATGTTCAATTCAAGCACAAATGGCACACTGGTTTTAACACAATACTGTTGATCAGTTTGTCAGAAAGCGTCATTGTTTGAAGCTGTTGTGCTCCATCACCATGGCCCACAAAACAACAAATCAAATGGAGTAACCATTTTTGTCTTCTCATCTTAGTTCTTCCAACTCTGTATGGCTTTCCAGTAAACAAAAGAAGAAGTATTGTTTGACATAAGGAATTCGAAAGGTGCATAATTCAGAGCTGAACTGATCACCTTACATTTGACTGCATCACAACATAATTGCACCAGGGTTGTGCCATGCAGTGAAAAGGTGCATATCATTCCAAGGGTTTGTGACCATGAAATTTTAATAATCATTTTTGTTTTTATTTTTGCTGAAGCTGGTAGAATTATGAGGCAAAAAAAAGAGAAATGGTAAAGTGGAATAGCCCCGACATCAATGAAGTAAGGTGATTCCCCCCTTTCAGGTGCTTTTAGTTTTCATGCTGGGAGGAAAGAGGAGATGAATGAAAAATGACCATCAAGCTGTCATAACTGTTTTCTTTGTCTAAATGTTGAAGCATGCTGATAAACTTTGGTCCTAGTTTAACTCGCTGGGTTTATCAAAGTTCCAAAGCTGTCCATGATTGGTAAATGATAACAAATGCACTTTAAATTTCTGTCTCTTGTAGTCTTTATCCTAATTTGACTATTAAAATTTACTTTAAAATTCTGTCTCTTTCAGTCTTTTATCTTGATTTGACTGGTAAATGCACTTTAAATTTCTTTCTCGTCCAGTCAATACATTGATTTACCTTATTGTACTTTGTTGAAATCTAACTACTGCTTTGTGTTCTTTGACTTTTTATGTTACTGAGGTTTGTCTTTCTGTTTACTTGTTTGTGTCTTTTGAGTTTGCTTTCTGCTCCTTTCACCTTTCAGATCTGTTATTCCCCATCTCTGGTCTGCCTGTCAGTCTGCCTCTCTGTCAGACTCGAGTCTCTGTGTGTGTTGTTGTTGTTGTTGTTGTTGTTGTTGTGTGTGTGTGAATATGCCCCACATAAAAATTATCCCCCCCTGGCTGATTTCTGATCTCTCTCTCTCTCTCTCTCTCTCTCTCTCTCTCTCTCCTCTCTCTCTCTCTCTCTCTCTCTCTCTCTCTCTCTCTCTCTCTCTCTCTCTCTGTGTTTGTGTGTGTGTGTGTGTGTGTGTGTGT
>CM060328.1:48026347-48028847 GCA_030674155.1 Stramonita haemastoma
TTGTTTTTTTCTTAACTACAGCAGGAGTAATTGGGATCCTGACGCCAATTGTTTCAGGCGGTTTGTCTTGGGCAGCTTGAGCCTGGCAGAGCCCATTCATCTCCAGGTCCCAGGATGCATGCTGGGCACAGCGATGTCAGCCATGCTAAGGGCGATGGCTGACCTACTCTCCTTCAAAGGCAGATGGTGTCTCAACATGCCTTGCAAAATGTTTTGTATGCGTACACACACAGGGCCGCAGTTTCTTTAAGAGTCTTATCGGCAGGACTTTCTGAGGAGCAGAGTCGTAATGCTATCTAGGAGTTTAAAAGAAGAATTTCCTTGCAGTGAACACTTCAGCGGAGATTTGAACCACAAACTCTCAGCAACCGTTAGATCACAAAGCTGACGTTCTAGCTACTAAGCTATTTTGTTCCCTGTAAGATATTTTACTGAAGTAGAAGAACCACACACACACACACACAAACACACACACACACATACGCAATACACACACAACACACACACAGACCTAGAAAGCAAAAGCAATAAACAGCAGAAAACACACATACACACACACACACACACACACACACACACACACACACACACACACACACACACACACGCCCGTGTGCGCACGCCCGCGTGCATGCACACACTCACACACACAAGCCTAAACAAAACAAAATATAAAAACCACCTCAAAACAAACGGAAACAAACAATAGAAAATAAGAAACAAACAGAACAAACCGCCCCCCCCCCCCCCCCCCAACACAAATCGATTCAGGCAAGGCAAGGCAAGGCAAGGCAAAACACTCTACCAAAGCCAATCCCCTCCTTTCAAAGTGACTAGGTCACCTGACCACACGCGGCACGTGACGACACGTGACAGCTTCCTGCCGCCATCTTGTTGGTGGCTCCTGTATGGAAAACCCAGGCTTTGGCAGGCTGCTTGGATGAATTTCCATAAATACTGATTAATTGGTTACATGAGGGGCCAATCTAGCCCCCTCGCTTTTAGCCTCTCTCTATCGATGGCACGCACGGTAATTAAGACGATTAGACATTAAAGCGCAGCTCCAAGATTGGCTCTGGACATTAAAAGCTGCCGTCCTGGATTGGTTCGCTGTGGTGGCGCGCGCGGGTCACGTGCGGGTCATTGAAAGGGGCGATTTGATTGGCTGAGACCTGTCACAACTGTCAAGGAGAGCTGGAATGTGAGCGATACAAATGAAACGGGGAGTTTGTGTCAAATGGTGGGCCAGGGAAGAAGGGGCCATGGAAAGCTTTTAACCTGTACCCTCCAGTTTTTTAGGGCCTGCATTTCAAAGTTGCGGCTGTGGCAAATGTGTCTTTCATATAGATAGACGAGTGGGTGGTTTCGAGCACTCTCTCTCTCTCTCTCTCTCTCTCTCTCTCTCTCTCTCTCTCTCTCTCTCTCTCTCCTCTCTCTCTCTCTCTCTCTCTCTGTGGTCCCCTCCCCTTCTTCCTCCTTCTCTCCTCTTCCTGTCCCCCTTCTTTCTTCACGTTTCTTGCATATTTTATACCTCATGAGCAAATGATCACGTGGGCAGCGCAGGCATGCCCTTTCCTACTGGTTCACTTGGCTATTCTAACATCACGACAGAATGAAGACTTTTCTCAGTTCTTTCCCTTGATGTTGATCTCATCACTCTTCTGTGGTCGAGGTGAGTAAAAGAGACGGTAGAGGAAAATATACTCCTGTGGAAAAAATAGACAAGATGTATCGAGTTTCTTTAATATTTCCAGACCATTTGACTTTCCTTACATTTTGTGACTTTCATCTTTGTAAGTAGATCTACCCCCTCCCCTCTCCAACTCCCTCCCTCCCCCACACACATACACACACCGGCACACACACGCACACAGGACATAGTATTACATATACCTGCGCAGAAAATCTCTCTGTCTCTGTCTCTGTCTTTGTCTGTCTCTGTCTGTCTGTCTGTCCGTCTGTCTGTCTCTGTGTCTGTCTGTCTGTCTGTCTGTCTCTCACACACACACAAACACACACACACATAAACACACACACACACACACACACACACACACACACACACACACACACACACACAAAAACACGCACACACACACATACACACACACATACACACACAACACAAAAGATAATAACCTCTACTTGAATCAATATTCCTTTCCCCCTCTTCTAAAAGCATCATGAAAACAAAAACCAAACTAAAAAAAAAAAACAACCAACAACACAAAACCCGCCTAACCCAAAAAAGTCTCTTCTACTTCAATAATTGCCTCCCTTCGGGAGACGCCCTAGGGAACTCTTCGGTGATAGAGGTGAGAAACGGGCTTGAGCCCAGGTCTCAAAATGGCGGGGGAGAGAGGAAAACTGAAGTTGGCAAAGGAGGGTCTATCTAGCGTTACGTATTAAGGCAATTGGGATGAAATGCTAGATTGGTTGTATCAATGTTTGGCCCCTTGTGGTCCGGCCTTGCCCTGACCCCCCACCCCTGGGCCTCCAT
>CM060328.1:48038847-48041347 GCA_030674155.1 Stramonita haemastoma
AGAGAGAGAGAGAGAGAGAGAGAGAGAGAGAGAGAGAGAGAGAGAGAGAGAGAGAGAGAGAGAGAGAGAGAGAGAGAGAGAGAGAGAGAGAGAGAGAGAGAAGGAGAGAGAGAGAGAAGAGAGAGAGAGATGCATACTTGAGGCCCCTCAAGGGTTAGGTATATAGCCAGAGCATGAATGCTTTACTTTTGTGATGCCACTTGCATGCAAAATAAATTGCCAGTCAGTGTCAGGTTAAGAGTTGGTTTCAAGTGTCAGTGAAAACTTGAACAAGTTTGACTAAAATAATGGACAACAGAGAGGGAAGGAGAATGCTGGGGAAGGATGAGGTGGAGATGGGAGATATATACCTGTTGTTTTTTTAAGGTACAGTTTTGATGATAAAGAGAGAGGTGTATTTGGGAAGAGGGATAAATTATAGCTGGGCTGAGTTTTGGAAAGTGAGCATTTATAACAATGTCTGTGTTCTGTAGTTCTGTAGTTCTGGCGTCATTCTGTGTTATCGTTCTATACAATTTATATCACTAGATGATTTATTCTATTAGCTTTTGAAATATTTTATACTAATTTCAATTGTAGCATCTCAACAAGCCTTCCACCTGTTTCTGTTGGTGTTGTTGATGGGGAAACTCCACATAACGTTATCAAAGTTTCGACATCTTTCTCTATCACTGATGAGTTAGATGATCTCTCATTGCCTTCCCAGACTACTGACTTCAGTGATGTTGGTACTGTGGATTTAGGTGGTGTGCTCCTCTTGGTTTTTATTTTATTTTTTTATTTCATTCTATACCACCTTTCTGTCACAGCAGATTTCTCTGCATGAATTCGGGCTGCTCTTCCCAGGGGAGAGCACATCGCCACAAGTGCCGCCTACCCATTATTTTTTTTTCTTTTACTGTCTGCAACTGTATTTGTTTCCCTATCAGTGCCTTTTTTTAACTGAATTTTGCCATTGACACCCTCTTGTTGCCGTGGGTTCTTTTACGCCCTCATCCTTTCGCCTTGGAGAACTATCATCATCAGATTTCTTTGTGTGCTTCTTTTACAGGATCAACACATAGTCTAGCATTATGCGCTTAATAATTTCAGTTAAGTTTGTCTTTGTACTAGGGTTCTTCTTTTCTCATTCGCTATTATACTGTCAGATGCATCTGGGAAAAATAATGGCATTCCTTTCCAGCTCCTCTCAAGGGCTGTACAGCTTGGTTCTAGGGTTGTCTCCGATTGGCCACACTTTCTTCCTCAGGTCGCTGAATAGCGTACACCTCTAAAGATTGTGCTCGCCAGTCTGGTTTTTTTACTACAGGCACAGAGGAGAAAAGGAACAAATTTTCACCTTAGTGGACATTTGGTAATATAACCTGTTGTGCCCATGAAGAGTCTTAGAATTATGACTTGTACTTCTCTTTTGAGATGGATGGTGTTGTCCTTTTCTAACTGAAAATGCATTGGATTAATCTGACTAATTTGAGCCTTGGGAGTCACATTGCAGACCATTTTTGGCTTCATTTGATTTTTTATCTCTTTCCAGTTTTCTTAATGTCTAGGCTTCTGACACATGCAGTAAAACAGGCCAGACTAGTTCATTATGTAGTGTTTTGAGATCATTAGAAATGCTCATGTCTTTCCAAATATTGTATAACTGAATCATTATTTACTTGCCATACCAATTTTGGATTTTACATTTTATAGACATGAACATCATTCTTTTGCTCAGCCTAAATATTTGAAATATTGAACATATCTATTTGGAATCCATTGATTTTTATGATTTATGGAATGTCTTCAATTTCAATGTGCCTCACTTCAGTCTTTAAAGCATTTTACCTACAGGTGGGTAGGCTAGCTAGTGTTGCCCTCTGCATGATCTCTGTAAAGACATCTTCCCCTGCTTGTCATATCTCTTGGTCATCAGTACAGCATCTTCAGCGTTTCTGAAGTTTGTGGTGTTTCTGCTTCCTATGTTAATGCACATGCCATCTACATCTATCTTTCTCGTGATCATTTCTGTACATATTCTGAACAGATGATGAGGCAATAATATGCAATTCTGATTGACCTTTTTTTCATTTCAGCAAAGAACGTGCAATTCATATAACATTTAAAAACCAAAACATATAAAAGGTCAATACTTCTTGCACAACATTCTTTTCAGTGCAGATTTTTCACCTTCAACCATAACTCAGAGAGCACAGCCACTGTACAACAATTATCAAACAAAAAAAGAAACAGGAGCAACAAAGAAACACTAAATAGAAAAGACAATAATTATCAGAAATAAGAGTACAATAGGAAAACAACACTCCCTATTCACAAACTGATTTCACAACACACGCACCGCGCACACACACACACACACACACACACACACACACACACACACACACACACACACACACACACACACACACACACACACACACACACACACAACACAACAAACCAAACAAACACAGGCTACAAAGATAACAAAGGCGAAAAAAACAGTATCAAACAT
>CM060328.1:48046347-48068847 GCA_030674155.1 Stramonita haemastoma
TCTCTCTTCAAGTTTACATCTTGTCATATCCTTTTGTGAATAACTTTGCATTCATTAACCAAGTGAGGCTAGCAACATTGAGGTTGTCATGACTCTGTAGGGAAAATTTGAAACAAAGTTTGTTAAAGTGGAAAACTTAAAGCTTGTTTTTCCATTGCTTCACTTTAAAAGTAAAACAACAACAACAAAAAAGGAAGTTAACAAGAGGGCAGATACAGGGCTTCAGGACTTTTATCACGTAAACTTTCAGGTCATATACATTGTTAATGTCAAATATTCAACTTTGTCAATGTGCCCAGTACCACACTTCGTGACAGGTCGTTCTGGACATTTAATTAAGATTGTTTGAAGAGAAAATGAGATTTAGCTATGCTGAGGACATCGACCTTTCTGCTTATAATTTCTCATCCTGGTTGTGAAAGCAGAAATAAAGCACTCGCAAAACAAAACAAATAAATCAATAAGAAAAAATAAAGAATATACCACTAGAAAAAAAGCAAAACAAACAAAAACAACACACGAAACTTTGGTACAAATACTTTTTTTTAGATAAAGAAAAATAAATTAAAAAGACTGTAGAGGCCTTTAAAAATGCAAACGAACATTGCCTGTTTATCCCAGTGTCTACCTAGGTTACTTAAAAAATTGGGGATTGTGATGCCCTTTGGTGCTGATGTGATAGATCTAGTGCATTATCCCTTTCATGCACACACACACACACACACACACACACACACACACACACACACACACACACACACACACACACCACACAACACACACAATTTTTGAGAGTATCATCATTCATTCTCTTTATTGCTGTAAAGTTGTTGATGTCAATTTTTCTTTCTTTTCATTTCTTACATAATTTTCTTTCGTAGATGGCTTGATGAAAAAACAGTGTTGCTACTCAATGTACCATCTGTAAATAAAAATTGACTTGACTTGACTTTGACAACACACACACACACACTCACACACACACCATAACAAAATTAATATCCTAGGATAGGAACACAAACACTGACAGAATAATGAGCAAAGAGAGACAGAAAGATCGAAACACAGAAAAACAAACACATTCAAGGCAAAGAGGACCAGGAAAGACAGAGATGGTAAGACAGACAGAACCAGAGACAGAAAGGAGGAGGAACTTCACTGTGCACAATGTTGACACATGTGAGAAATTGCCTCTCCCTGAGTTAGCCATGTGTGGACGTTTATGACTGCTGTGAAATGTAGGTTAACAGGGAAAAAGCCCGACAAGAAATTGTATCTCCCCCAAAAAAATTACCCTCTTGTGTGTGTGTGTGTGTGTGGTGTGTGTGTGTGTGTGTGTGTGTGTGTGTGTGTGTGTGTGTGTGTGTGTTTTGTGTTGTGTTGTGGTGTGTTGTGGTGTGGTGTGGTGTGGTGTGGTGTGGTGTGTGTGTGTGTGTGTGTGTGTGTGTGTGTGTGTGTGTGTGTTGTGTGTGTGTACCCACGAGCCAGGCATGCAAACATGCAGCCTGCATGTATTATGTACACACACACTAGTCCATGATGTGGTGACTGTTGCAGAGTAGGATGTTTCCATGTAAGGGGCCAGTAAAAGAGGAAAAAAGGTGGTGGTGGTGGGGAAGGGGGGTGAAGAGAGTTAGGGTGAAAGAGTGTGTGTGCAGCTGCTTATATATTTTTGTATTAATGTTTTTGTTCAATAATTTACATGATTGTGGAAAAAAAAATTCTTTGTATGCACCTAGAGCTCCCCCGACAGACACTAAGCCGCACAAAGTTATATAAGGCATGTAAAAGAACTCAGGCAACAAAGGAGATATCCATGGCAGAATTCTGTAGAAAAATAGCCACTCTGATAGGGAATCAAAATACAGCTGCAGACAGGAAAAGAAAGAAATGGGGGCTACTCCGGTAGGCAGGCACTCCCCGGGAGAGAGCAGCCCAAATTTCAGCTAAAGAAATCTGCCTTGACTTCAAGTGGTATCATTCTTTTAATTAAAGGTCCCTCCTTACTTCCTTACACAGCAGTTTCCACTATTCTATCATCAGGTTGAGTAGAGCTGGTTGAAACTGCACTGGTTTTTATGCTAGTTTCAATGTCACAGATTAAATTGTCATTTTGGTTATCAGTTTCAGTGAAATAAAGTTAGTTTCGGTTTGAGATATTCTGCTTAAGCTTGGCGTGTATACGCTCAGTCCTACACACACACACACACACACACACACACACACACACACACACACACACACACACACACGCGCGCACACACACGCACACACACACACACACACATGCGTCATGTGTGTCATGTGACAGACAGACATTTCAGTCATGCTGACCAATGAATAGTATGTTGTATTGATGAATATGTTGAGTTTATTTTGTTGTGTCAATAAGTCCATGTGACTTTAATGGCAATAAATAATTTCTGATTCTGATTCATGCGCGTGCGCACACACACACACACACACCACGCACGCACGCACGCACGCACACACGGATGCACACACACACGCACATGCACACACACACACACACACACACACACACACACACACACACACACACATGGGTATGCGGATGCACATTAGCACATGTACATAGCTTCAGTATGGACATACTGTGACCCACGTACGTTTGCTGGGGAGGGGGCGAAGGCAAAGAATCAGAGAGAGAGAGAGAGAGAGAGAGAGAGAGAGAGAGAGAGAGAGAGAGACAGACAGACAGACAGACAGACAGACAGACAGACAGATGCAGAGACAGATGCAGAGACATAGGTGGCCACACAAACACACAGATATACCGACTAAAAAACAGATTGGAGAGAACATATATCAAAATATTACCTTTTCTCACCCTTTACTGGGCCCCTACCGCGAAGGGCGATAGCCTTCCAAAACTCGAGGTTAAAGGAGAGAGAGAGAGAGAGAGAGAGAGAGAGAGAGAGAGAGAGAGAGAGAGAGAGAGAGAGAGAGAGAGAGAGAGAGAGAGAGGTGATGATGAGGGTCTGGCAAGAGCAGGAAGGAGACAGAGGGGGAAAGGAGAGAGGAGAGAGGGAGGAGATACTGCAGTGAAATGGTGCACAGGTCATGAAGGGAACGTCACTACATTACATTACGTCTTTGCAGCAACCTGTGGCTCACGCGTTGTATGGAATTCCTAACTCGTCAAAAATAGTTGTTCATCTCTCTGTCTGTCCATATCCTCCTCTCCTCCTCTCTTCTGTGTGTGTGTGTGTGTGTGTGTGTGTGTGTGTGTGTGTGTGTGTGTGTGTGTGTGTGTGTGTGTGTGTGTGTTGTGTGATAGAGAGTGAGAGAGAGAGAGTGGTTTGATAATGATAAACATTTACACCCTTTAACAGGGGGGACAATGGGTAGGAGAGTGGGCACTCATCACATAATAATTATTGCAAGTAAAAATCAACACAGTGGAAGACAACCCAAATGATCACATGGCATGGAATCCATACCAAGGTTATAGAGTAATTGCAGAAACATGGATGGATAATGTGAAATATATTCCAATATCATTCCAGCAATTGATTAATATACATATGCCCACATGTGCACACAAACTAATGCCCCATGTTGTGCAAGTCGACCACAAATAAAACCTGACGCATACATCTGTATAAGGATTAATTTTTCTCTTCTCCCAGCTGTTGTATTGCCAAGTATGCATTGGGTTAAGTCCTGCATGAATAAAATGACAATTATTGTTTGCTTTCTGTGTTATTTTGATTTGTGCAGTCAGCAGTGTCTTTTGCAGTAACATCTTGATTTTCCTGCATTTTTTCACATCACTGTCATTCACTTTGCACATTCTGCCTCAGTTCATTCACATACACATTCTGCCTCAGTTCATTCACATTATTTCATCCATCTTGCTCAGTTTCTGTTCTATTCTGCACACTCACCACCCTCTTTCCATTCTTTCATATTCATTCATACCACCAGCCACATGCATACTCTTTTCACTTCAGTCACCTCACTGTATGTAATCTCATTGGTTCATTTCATGCACTTCTCCAGTACCTAGCTGATCACTTAGGCCTATTAGTTTGTAGTACGTCATTTTTGCTGTCTTACCACCAGTGTTGTATCACATTAATTTGCTTGTTTACACAAAACTTTGAGAACAGGAAGGGCAGTTCTTCTCACACATACGTATAATGGTCTTTCTCGTTGTGGGCAGTAGCATAGAACAAACTAGCTGGAGTGGAGAAAAGAAAAAAGAAGTCTGAAGGGGACTGTATCTGTTCATTAGCCTTTTCCCCCACTGTTCATTTTGTGCACTTCAGCTCTCTGTCTGTCCCTCTTCACTTGAGAAGAACATTTTTTCTGGTATAATGCCTTTTGAAAAGGAGTGCCACAGGTACCCGGGAGTTGTATCAGTCAGATCGACACCACCAACTTTGATTTCTTCTGTCTTCCACTCTCAATGATGACAACATCAGATCTTAGAATACTAAATTCAGCATACTTTCCAACACAGGTGGGAGTTTTTCAACTGGCATTTTCAAACAAGCAGAATTCAGGAAAACAGAAAGTCAGAAAATAAATTGACAACATTTGGAAAAGAGAGTATCTTGCTGGCAGCCATGCAAGGGACATCCGAGAGAGAGAGTGGGGGAGACACAGAGAGAGAGAGAGAGAGAGAGAGAGAGAGAGAGAGAGAGAGAGAGAGAGAGAGAGAGAGAGAAGAGACAGAGAAGAGACAGAGAAGAGAGAGATTTTGAAAACACAAGATAAAACTGTTGCTACTACTACTACTACTACTACTACTACTACTACTACTAACTACTACTACTACTACTACTACTACTACTACTACTACTACTACTACTACTACTACAATAACAACATATTACTTACACTGAATCATCCTTTTACTATGCTGCTCATGTACATACAAACAATCAAAAACATTCGTAAGCAAAGAATGTTTCAAATGTTTGTTTAGTTGATTTTTTTTTTTTTTTTTTAGATATCGATTGATTGAGTGATTAATTGGATAAACGATAGGTTCATTGGTTTTTAACTGATTAATTGATCATTTGATATTTCTTTCTTTCTTCATTTTTTTCTCATCCTCTTTTGTTTATCCTTTTTTCTTTCTTTCTCTTTCTATTTCTTTTTTCTCCTTTTCTTCTTCTTCTTCCTTTATTCCTTAGTTTTCTATTTTGTTCTTAGAAAAAAAAATCTTATTTCCTCTCTTTCTTTCTTGTTTTCCTCTCTTTGCTTTCTCTCTTTCTTTTTCTTTTGAAGGAACTCAAATCTCATCAATCAAAATTGTTTTGCATGCCACCATGTTCTCACAATCAAGGGCGGACATTTTGCCTTCTGGTTCATTTTCTCTGTTCTGCATTGTTTCGGGTTTTTATGTTTTGTATTGTTTCAGTTTAGTTTACTACATTTTGTACTGTTTCAGTAAATTATACTGGGATTTTTTTTATTTATTTAAAAAACCTGTTTCCTCTAACACACTAACACACACGTACGCACGCACCACACACACACACAACACAACACAACACAACACAACATACACACACACAACACAACACACCAACCAACACAACACACACACACACACGCACACACACACAACACACACAACACAACACACACACACACACACAACACAACACAACACACACACACACACACACACACACACACACACACACACACACACAACACACACACACACACACACACACACACACACACACACACAACACACACACACACACACACACACACACACACACACACACACACACACACACATTTCACTTTCTTATTACTGTCACCAAAGTTCTATCATGCATTGGGCTGCCCTGCATTAACGCAGGAAACATAGATCATAAAGGGACGCTTCTGAAGCAAGAAATGCACAGACACACCACTAAGAAAAGCATGACGCACTAAGGCATAAGGATGACAAAGAAAAACGAAAAAATACAAAAAAAGCCCCAAAGATCTGATATTAACATATGTAGATAGATAGATTAAGTAAATATCTTGTCAACTGTTAAAAAAAATAGAAAAAAGTGAATGAATGGGAAAAAAAAAGAAAGGAAAGATAGAAGAAGGGGGAGGAGGGGAAAGGAGAGAGAGAGAGAGAGAGAGAGAGAGAGAGAGAGAGAGAGAGAGAGAGAGAGAGAGAGAGAGAGAGAGAGAGAGAGAGAGAGAGAGAGAGAGAGAGAGAGCCGACCAAACTGATAGACGTAATATAAAATGAGTGAAGCTGACAAGAGTAAATATCACTGAGGTGAGGGGAATATGTAGGTTGGATAACAATGATGACGTGAATGAGAGGGAAAGAAGAAAAGCAAATTACAGTAATTGAGCAGGGGGGGGGAAGGGGGGAAGTGTGTGAAGGGAGGAGTGGAAGGTTACAAAGAATGAATGCAAAGAAAAAGAAACACAAATACACACACACACCTACACAATACACAGCGCGCATACAAAAACACACACACACACACACACACACACACACACACACACACACACACACACACACACACACACACACACCACACCACCACACCCACAACCTCCTCACCACACAACCACACCACACACACACACACACACACACACACACACACACACACACACACACACACACACAACACACACACACACACACACACGACAGCAAGAAGGAAAAGAACAAGGAAGCAAGGCATAGCAGGGATGGCGGAGGAGGAGGAGGAGGGGACAGATAATGAGAGAAACCCGAAGCAGGGAAATCTCTCTTCTGACAGAGGAGGAAGGGGCTGGCCAGATCCGCGTGGGCAGATAAACCTCGCCACTACTTCAGCCTCTCCAACCCCATACATCATCGCCATCATCATCATCATCACGCCACCACCACCATCCCACACACCACCACCATACTACAACCACCACAATCCCCCTCTCCTGCATCTTGCACCCCAATCTCAGCCCAAACCCCTTTCGCCATCAAAGCCAGCGACGGCATTCGTCCGTCAGTGACTATGTCAACGGCAAACCATCGCTTCCTGCTGAAACGGCGACGGATGAAAACGGCACCCCAGTTCGCCATCATCAAGGCTCAGCCCTCCGCCATTTGTAGCAATTTGCATGTCCACTCACACTCCCGCGCGGAGTGAGAAATGGCGAGAGGAGGGAAAACAACAACCCGCGGTTTGGAGTTGACGAGGAGGTAATCGACGGCAAGCTTCCGATCCTTCAGAGGTGTGGGTAGTTACGGCACCACTCGGCCCATTGTGCGGAAAGGACGGAAATAGTGGCTGGGATGGAACAACCTCCCCACCCCCTCCCCTCCTCCCACCCCACCCCACTTCTCTTTGTCTGAGCTAACAACAGCTCTGCCAGGAAAAAAACCCACAAACGCTCTCACCAAACGACAGCGACTCAAACAGACGGTAATCGGCGACGGTTTAGACAAGTGCCTGCCTAGACAGAAAAAAAAAAAAGTAAAAGAGAGGGTGGGGGTGGGGTGGGGGGTTGATTACATTAACCGCAACAAGAAATTATGCAAATGGCGAGTGCCGGCTCTGCCAACTGTCTGAAGAGCGATACCATTTTTATTTTCGGTGCGCAATTCCTGCAGGAGGCAGACCATTTTCATGCACCGCTCTCTGGGGAGTTGCCTCAGTGCGGCTTGACATCAAAAGCAGAGAGTAAGCAAACAGCAGTCGGCAGGTATCTGTGTCGAGGGCCTGCAGAAAAGCACACAGCCACCTCTATTACGACAAGCCAAGCGAGGTGGAGAACAGATTGAACATCGATTTAATGAATTTTGTCCGCGGGAATTCGTCTCCGCTAATTTACACTGTGGGCAGGTAGTGAAATCGTTCCCCCCCCCTGTCATGTTTCTCCCTGTGGGCAAAACAGAAAACTGATGGACTGAGTACAGGGCTTTCGGTACTGCATATATCTATAACAAAACTGTTACTTTGAAATTCAGATAATTATTTTGATCCTAGTGGTTCCAGTCTCATACTGGCGATCTCATGGTGACTTAGGGCACTGGTTAAAGCCTATGACGAAGTGTCTGTTCCTGGGATATTTTCGTTGGAGTTAACATCAGAACTGACTCCACTCCCTTCAAAGTCCTTTGGATGAGACTATAATCCAAGCTCTTGTGTGCAAACACATGCAGAATATGACTGTAGGCTAATGCAGGCATTAAAACCTCATCCATTTTTCATAGATGAATAGGCCAGCCTTGATGGTGGAATGGAGTTCATGAAAATACCCAGCATGCACCCTGCTACCTTTAAAGGGACGGA
Organism: Stramonita haemastoma; assembly: GCA_030674155.1. Lineage (NCBI taxonomy): Eukaryota > Metazoa > Mollusca > Gastropoda > Neogastropoda > Muricidae > Stramonita > Stramonita haemastoma. Next base: position 48,054,636 of record CM060328.1, read on the forward strand.
CGCCTCTGGGTTCAACTTGGCTGCCACACGCTGTCTCAAAAAGTGACTGTAAATGTAGTGACCCAAGGACTCCTGAAGGAGTTAAGAGAAGTCAAGTTAGCAGGGTGGCTATGTCTTTCTTGAGAGATAAGTTTTAATAGTTTATGTGGCACCATGAATGTATATCGAGGATGACTTATGCATCTTTCAACAGTTATGATTTTCTGTGGATGGCTGTGGTTTGCATACATGTATGATTTCTATGTGGACTGATTTATTTTGCATAATAATAAGCATTATTCTATGTGGACTGATTTATTTTGCATAATAATAAGGATTATTCTATGTGACAATTTATTTGCATAAAAATAAGCATTATTGTATGTGGACTGGTGTATTTTTGCATATGTGTGATTTTATGTGGCCTGAATTATATTTGCTTCAGTGTATGATTTTTTCTGGACAGATGTATCTTGCATATTTTGTATGATTTTTGCGTGGATTGATGTATCTTTTCATAGTTGTGACTTCTATGATATTGTATAGCCCTGGTATATCTTTGTACCACTCCTACTGCCCTGTTATCATATTTTGTTTTTATTTGTAGTCTTAGGTCTCACAATAGCTGTTAATTCTAGTGTCTTTCTTAAGTCTTGGAAAAGTTGTCTGGGCACAGCACTGAGTAATTTTTTTTGCTGCCTCGTCTTCTGGGACATCCCCATACTGCCGTTCCCAAGCCGCTCATTTCGATCTTCCCGCCACAGCCATACCCAGATTCGTTGTGACTGACTAAATTTATCAGGCTGTTGTCATTTGGGGCACATTAAACTGAACTGATGACGCCCATTTTTTTCTCTAGGTGTTAGACTGCAACCAGGATATATATGGTAGTGTAATCCATGCCACTGTCCAACACTAACCTACACCTCTTCCAAAAGATGGATGGTTTTTTATCTGTGCACAATCCATGAAGTCAGAATTTAGCTACCTAAATGGTAGGTAAATAGTCCCATACACAAAATCTCACCAATGGTGAACCTCAGCACTCCAGCTTAGGCATGAAAAAACCTGTACACAGAGGTATAATGTGCTTAGGCTCAGTGGGACCTGAGTTGACCATCTCACCTGAAGGACTTGCATAGGGATAGAGTCTGCACTGACACCAGGGGAAAATTCCCCTGAAACAGAAATCTCAGTAGTGACTCCACACTAAGTTATTTCACGATTGAGAAAATGAGAGGTAAAGGTGTTCCCATAACCTATATGCTTGTTGCGGAACAAGGTGTCAGGACCTCAGCTTCTCTACAGGCCAACATCGTGAGGGTGGCACCCGTCTCCTCTCCTTCACTGCTTTACCTCTCATGTCCCTATTTATGTATTATTTATTTATTACCACTTTATGTCATAGCACATTTTCTCTTCGTAAAATTCGGGCTGCTCTTCCCGGGGAAAGTGCGTCGCCACGACTGCAGCGCCATCCATTACTTTTTTTTCTGTCTGCAACTGTATTTGTCTCCCTATCAGAGTGGCTTTTGTCTACAGAATTTTGCCAGGGACAATGCTCTTGTTGCTGTGGGTCTTTTTACGTGTGCTAAATAATGACGTGTAACACACCTCGGCATATCATCTCATCTGAAAGACTAGCGCCCAGACCACCATTCATGGTCTAATGGATGGGAGAAAGGTTTTGGGCCCAAACGGGATTCATACCACTGCACACTCCCACCCGGACCTTTCGCTTTCTAGACAGGCATGTTACCTCTAGACCACCAATCTATACTCTCCAAAGAGAGCAGGTGCCCATTTACAGCTGGGTGAACTGGAGAACTGTACTAAAGCCAAGGTTAAGAGGCATGAATGGTCATTCATCCACAATGCAACCACACTCAATGCTTCTTATCTTTTTTCTAGTTTTGATTTTATACTTTTATTTCGATGATAACAGAATAAGCAATCATATGTTGGTGGGTTTTTGGTTTTTTTTTTACATCCAGTCCCCATGTGTATCCACTTTTGTCAATTATCCTTAACTGAGGCAGATCAGGTGCTGTGACAACTGAGCTTGCCCATAGAAAAACAAACTAGTCACTTTAGAACTGGGAGTCTCATTTGTGAACAACACCCAGATGCTGTGGTACTGATTGTCTCAGCACAGCATGAGGTGTGCTTCTGTGTTTGCTATCCTTTAACTCCCTGTCTGTCATGGTGTCTTTTGCTGCTGTCATTTTACGAGTGCCACTGCTCTCTTGTGAATTCAAAAACACTGCAAGCATAGCGGTTGATTTTTGAAGTGGTTTGGGTGACAAGAAAAAAAAAAGGAAAAGGCCACAGACACAGCGTGAATGTACTGTGAAGAGGATTGTTATCGTGTTCATTTTAATTGGTAATCAGGGCAACACAAAGGGTTTTCTGCTTGTTCGCCTTAGGTGGTGATGAGAGCTTCAACAATCAAGGTAATTGGGGAAGATTGGTTCTGTGGCAGATTAAATTTCTGATGTTTACTAATAATTCCTTTTTTGTGGTTTTGGGGAAGAGAGAGAGAGAGAGAGGAGAGAGAGAGAGAGAGAGAGAGAGAGAGAGAGAGAGAGAGAAGAGAGAGAGAGAGAGAGAGATTGATTGATTCTTTTATATCGAGGATAATGGAATAAGCACTCTTGTCCTTTTTTATCCAGTCCCCGTGTGTATGCAGTTTTGTAAATGTCATCTGTTTCTACCGGCACACGATGGCCTACTCTTACGAAAAGCGGAACAGGATTTTACGTGTGCGCTAGATGTTCTGCGGGCGTTCGCACACGGGGCCTCGGTTTAAAGTCCCATCGAAGAACTTTTGGGGAGAGTGGAGTCAGCACTGATGTGAACTCCAGGAGAAAAATCTCCTCGCCGGGACTCAACCCAGGTCGTCAAATTGCCAACGCAATGTTCTGACCACTAGACTATCAGAGAGAGAGAGAGAGAGAGAGAGAGAGAGAGAGAGAGAGAGAGAGAGAGAGAGCCAATGTTAAAGGCAGGGGACCTAAATTCCTCCAATAGAAATCCAGGTGATGACTTGAACTGGTGTGCTTAGCACCAGATGATAAGCTCCATGTTCTAACAACAAGGCTTTTTATGATATTAGAAATCAGTCCAGTTTTTAGATGGGTGGCTCATTTTCTGTATATAATACCAGAATGGGGATGGTTTGTTTCAGCTCAGCATGACGCGTTGTTGTTGTTGTGTGTGTGCTATTCTCTAACTGCCTGCCTGTCATCCTGTCTTTTGCTGCTGTCCTTCTGCAAATGCTGCCACTCTCTTGTGAATTCAAAACACTCCCAGCATAGTGCCTTGCTGTTGATACTTTTAAAGTGTTTTTGGAGGGAAGAATTGTAAGGAGGGAAGGAAAAATAAAGACAGAAAGACAGCGTGAATGTATGCTTGGGAAACTTGTTCTCTTGTCCCTTGTGTAGTGGCAATCAGAGTACCATAATGGTTTCTGCTTGTTCGCCTTAGGGGGGGATGAGAGGTAACTGGTGAAGTTTGCTTCTGTTGCAGATTGAATTTCTGATGTTTACTGATTCTTTTTTTGTGGTCAGAGAGAGAAAGCGGGAGCGAGGGGAGAGAGAGAGAGAGAGAAGAGAGAGAGAGAGAGAGAGAGAGAGAGAGAGGCAGGCTTTAAGGCTTTAACAATTTATTGTCATTGCCCAACTAGCCCTTGTGACAAGGGAGGTAATCTTTTTTTTTTGGAAACAGTAAACAAAAAGTAAAATACGTGATCAGTACAATTAAGTTTGGCACATAGAAAGGATCCATCCACTTGTAACAAACTGATTATAACATTGGCGTCTATACAGTTAATTACAAATCACCCAGTACATACCAAAAAAAAGACAAAAATAAAATTCAAACTGAAATGCAATAGGCCTAACAAATGACAACTTTCAATGGCTCATCCATTCAAATCACATATGGTAGATATCAACTTTTTAAAAAATATGCTTACTCGAGAATACATCGCTCTTTAGAGTGACTAATCATTCCATATCAATACAATTGGTGGTTACTTGATTTTTTGTGCCTCTGCAATAAACTTAGCAACAGATTTAATCACATGCCCATTTTCAGATGACAAAATAGAAACAATATCTTGAATTTATGCTGATTGTAGACTTAAAAAAATGTTTATGACCTATAGTTTCATATGCTTTACATTGGGAGAGAGAGAGAGAGAAAAAGAGAGAGAGAGGAGAGAGAGAGAGAGAGAGAGAGAGAGAGAGAGAGAGAGAGAGAGAGAGAGAGAGAGAGAGAGAGAGAGAGAGAGAGAGAGAGTGCTGCCTGCTTAGTGCATGCGTGCGTGCACGCGTGGGTGCGTGCGTGCGTGCGTGCGTGCGTGCGTGCGTGCGTGTGTGTGTGTGTGTGTGTGTGTGTGTGTGTGTGTGTGTGTGTGTGTGTGTGTGTGTGTTCAACAAGCTTAAACTCTTGAATCACTTTTTGTAATAAGTTCATACACTCTGAATTCATTGATTGATTGATTGATTTGTATATTCTTTTATTTCGAGAATAATTAAATGAGCAGTTATATGCTTTTCTTTCACATCAAGTCCCCGTGTGTATGCAGTATTGTCAAGTTTGTCATCAGTTCCCACAGGCAAACACTTGCCTACTCTTCCAAATAGAAGAACAGGTTTTAACGTGTAGTGTGTGCATGATGTTCTGATTGATTTATTGATTGATTGGTTTGTTCATCTGTTTATTTTGTGTATTGACATTTTTCACAATTTTTATTAAGATCTTCACATGCATGGGCAAAATCATTTTGAGCATTGTGCAAATACTAAGAATAATATGCCCTTAAAGAAATAACACTTACTACAAACATCTGTTTATTATATATATTTTCATTGTTCACAATCTTTAATAAGTTCTTCAAAAGCATGGGCAAGACCCTTGGAGAAATAACACTATAAGCAATGAAAACACAGTAAATGAGTGATGCTTTGAAATGCATGGTCTTTGTGTAAAGGCAATAAATAATTCACCACAAAAAATGCTACATTTGTTCACAACACTAGCAGACACTTTTTCTTCTTCACATCATCACACCATGACTGTGATTCTCCTTGAACGCTTCTCAAGAAGAAGTTGTTGATGCGTGCACTGCACTAAATTTTCCAGGCAGTGTGTTGTGGGCAAGTCGAACCTGGTGGAGACCCACCCTCTCCAGGTACCAGAGTCCATACTGGTGTTATGTGCATATCATGATATCCATGCCACTGGCCAAAGTTAGGTTATTGTTGTAGATACCACACATGAGTGTTCAACGTGTGTGAAATATTATTTCCATGCATTTACATGTCTGCTGAAACACTCAAGTTCGTTTTTTTTTTAAATATGAAAGTTTGGGGTGTTTTTTTTTAATTTATTTAATTTTTTTTTTACATGTATTTAATTTTCATACCTATGGAACCTCAGCTAACAGTTTCATTCAAAAGAGCATTTTGTGCCCAGATTTTTTCCCACCATCCACTAGACCTAAACTGGTAGTGTGGGCACTAGTCTTTCAGATGTGATCATAGACTGAGGTCCTAGATCCTGTATGAAACACCCATTCAATGCACATTAAACTACCCATGGCAACGAGGAAGTTGCCCCTCTGATAGGGAAACAACTACGCATGCATACAGGATTTCAAAAAAAAAAGTGGCACTACTCTTGTGGCGGCATGCTCTTCACAGGGAGAACAGTCAAACTGTCTAAACTTCATGCAGAGGAATCTGCCATGGCTGGAAATAGCTTACAAAAATGCACATAGGACTTGCAAGGATTTAGAATCCAGATCAATGTTAAGAGGAAGGGGGGGGGGGGGGGGGGGAGGAAGAAATCCTCTCAGACATTTCAGTAGAGACTTGAACTTTCACATGTAGTTAACACTAGATCAACAAGTATAATGCTCTAGATCTAACCACTAACCTCTTTCACAGTTTGGAAAGTGAAAGAAATTGGTCGTTTATTTTTAGAGATGGGAGTCTCCTTTTCTGTCTAACACCGGGCGGGGATGGTTGTGGTTGTATCAGCACAGCATGACGTGATGTTCTGTCTTCCCAATCATTTAACTCCCTGTCTGTCATGGTGTCTTTTGCTACTGTCATTTTACAAGTGCCTGCTCTCTTGAGAATTCAAAACACTCCTAACATAGCTGTTGATTTTTGAAGTGGGTTTGGTGTGAGAAAAAAAAGAGAGAAGGGGGAAAAAGAGAAAGACAGCGTGAATGTACACTTAAAACGATTGCTATCGTGTTCTTTTTAATTGGTAATCAGGGCAACACAAAGGCTTCTGCTTGTTCGCCTTAGGTGGTGATGAGAGCTTAAACAATCCAGGTAATTGGGGAAGATTGGTTCTGTGGCAGATTAAATTTCTGATGTTTACTGATTGGCGATATTGATGAGAGAGAGAGAGAGAGAGAGAGAGAGAGAGGCATTAATAAGTTTGTCAGGAGGGTGTGCGCTTTTTCCTTGCTGCCATTACCTGTGTGTTTGTTGTTGGCAGCTCCTGCAAGGCACTGGAACCATTTATATGGGGGATTACCTTTCCAGTGGACCATTCCAGTGACGTGGAGAGCTGGGGAAGTGGGGGAGGGGGGGGGGGGGTCTGCTGTATGGGTAACAGCTTGCCCTTCATACTTACTTACTAAAGCTTTGTGCTCTAAAGCCTAGAGCCCAATTGCATAGTCTTCCGAGACTGTCTGGGATACCTACTAAGTATTGTTGGGTTTTTCTTTATGAATTCACCCTCCACTCTTCCCCAGGAATCCAATGGGTTAGTTTCAGATATGAAAATGAAATGTAATGAAACATGAGTGTCATTGTGTATGAATAGATATGTAAAATAAAATGGGACGGGATAGCCTGGTGGTCAGAGTGATGCACTAGAGTGATGCCCGCTGCTGACCCGGTTCCAATCTGGCTCTAGAGAACTTTTCCTCTGAGTTAACATCAGTGCCCACTCCAATCCCCCCTCCCCCCTTCAAAGTCCTTGGATGAGACTATAAACCGAGGTCGTGTGTGTGAACGCATGCAGAACATCTTGCACACTCGTTAAAATCCGTTCCGTTTTGGGGAAGAGTAGGCCATAGTGTGGCTGTGGCGCCCTTAGTCTGGTGACTGTGGGGGCACCCCTGAAGACTTGACAACCAGTTCCCTCCTTTCCTCTCTCTGTTCTTTCTCAAAATTTGGTTGAGTTCTAGGCCTGTTCATTCGCTCATATTGTCCTCCCATCTCTTCCTTGGTCTGCCTTTTCCTTTTTGGACAGTGCCTTTCAGCATTGTTTTTGCAAGTTCTTTCGATTTTGTGACATGCCTGTACCATTTAAGGTTACGCTTTTTACGATTGATAAAAGATTTTTCGTAGTGACCAATGGTTTGCTGGATTCTGTTACGCACCTCTGCGTTGCTTATGTGGTCTCTGTAGGAGATGCCAAGGAGTTTCCGGAAGCATGTCATCTCTACTGCCTGTACTCTTCTGTCCAAATCTGCAGTCAGAGTCCAGATTCACAGGCATACAGGAATATAGATATGACAAGGGAGCGCATTAGTTTGATCTTGGACTTGAGTGAGATATTTTTATCTTTCCAGATGGTGTTCAGTTTTGACAGTGCTGTTATTGTCTGTGCAATCCTGCATACTACATCTGGCTTGGACCCCTCGTCTGATACAACGGCTCCCAAGTACTTGAAGCTTTGAACCGTTTCCAGCTTCTGGTCATTGACCCTGATATCAGAGCTGATGCCCTTGGCGTTATTGGTCATCAGTTTGGTCTTCTCTGCACTGATTTCCATGCCATAAGTTTTAGAGGCCTTGTTCAGGTGTTCTGTTAGGCTGGCAAGCGCTTGCTCTGATCCTGCTAGTCCCTCAATGTCATCTGTGAAGCCGCGGTTTGCGATCGTTCTGCCACCAATGCTGACTGATCCTTTATAGTGTTCCAGTGCATCAGCCACGATTCTCCATGGGAATTTCTCTGTTTTAAAGATAATAAAGTATTTTGAATTGAATTGAATTGAGTTCTCTCAAGGAAGCTGTTGGAAAGAGTGGGTGAGAGTAGACAGCCCCGCCTTACTCCAACTGTTGTTCGAAACCAGTCTCCAATGTTGCTGTTGTAGTACACTGCACTGGTGGACTTGTTGTACAGCTCTCTGATGACTCTGATCAGGTTTGCATTGATGCTGTACAAATTCAGGGTTGCCCACAAAGCTGCATGCCACACCTTGTCGAATGCCCTCTTAAAATCAATAAATACGTGGTAGATGTCTTGTTGATGTTGCAGGTACCGCTCACAGAGTAATCTGAGGTTGAATATCTGTTCAGTTGTGCTACGCCCTGCTCTGAAACCTGCTTGTTCCTCAGCAGTGACGGTCTCTGCTTGAGGCTTCTGTCTGTTCAGTATAATCTTCAACATGACCTTGCTTGGGTGGCATATATAGACAGCAATATAGACAGAGACAAAAACAAGGACTGATAAATAGACCGCAGCTACACACATACAGCAGCAAAAAAAATCAGATATGCAGGCACACAGACAGACACAGACAGCAAGACAAACAGACAGAAAAAGAACGATGCAGAGAGTGTCACTTGTACATAGCAGCACGAAAAGAGGCAAGACACTCTAACTGCCCACTGATTCTTTATGTGCACGCTGGTCATCCGTACATCTTCCCAGCTTCCGAAAGGACGACCATTCGCATGCAGCTAAGCGCGTGCTCATATGCTAATTCATCCCGTGACCACAGGCAGCCAATGAAATTGCTGTGACACGCAGAGGGCAGGGGTCAAATTACATACGACCCTGTGGCTGGAAGTGTCAGCGCGCGCACTGTGATTGGAATTTTCAGCAGAGGGAACCCTGATTGTGGTTCCTATGGTGATGAGAACTGGTGGTCTTGTGGGCTGGGTTTTTTTACGTAGGAGGTTTTGAGTCTTAGGTTCCATTCTCAACATGTATGAACTATTCACGGTTATATGTTCTTTTTTATTTAGGAAAACGTCCTGTCTAATAAAAAGACTGTGGGTTTGAACATGTTGTTCGATTTGGTGAAGGAAGGGGTGTGTGGGGGTTGGGGGGGGGGGTAGCTGTAGATGAATGGGTGAGTAGGTAGGTGAGTGTTGGAGTTGGATTGTGTAATGGTTGTGCATTGGTGTCCTATTGGGGATTTGACAGTAGCAAGGGTGCGGATTCGAGTCTTCATTGTGATACCCCTTGAATGTTAATGGGACTGTTCCCTTCTGGAGTTAACATTTGTAGCTGACTGACTTCATTTTCTTCAAGTCCTTTGCATGAGACTGTAAACCTTAGTTAAGAGTGCAAACGCACGCAGGGCATCTTATAGGCTACATATGTTGAACAGATAACTCGTTCATCCTCCACAAAAGAGCAGGCTTGTTATGTCCGGTAGAATAGACGACACCAGCATGCACCTTCCTTAATCGGAGAAGCGTAAGCTCCTCCAGGTCTAACTTGCATCGCATAATGCTAAATCAAAAGAATATGCAAGTAGGTGGTTTTCTGAACTAATGTTATTGTACCTGTCTGCAGGGCAAGATTTGTACAGGCCACATTTACGTTTACTCACATTCATTTGTTCAGAGGCGAGGGAACCCCAAGGTGTGTGATTTGTGATGTGCAAATAACCATCAAACTATTGGTTCTCGACTGTCGAGATATTCCAGGATGTTTAAAACAAGCATATTACTGCAGACTCCTTAAATATCTAGCTTAACTATGTCTAACCATTGCCTCCCCCTCCCCTATACTTTAAAAACCGTTTTTCATGATGTAGAAGAATGTACAAAATGGCAGAGCTGAATAAGAATGGTTTTTAAAAAAGACTTTGTTTCACCTGGTGATATTTTAACTTCCTGGGAGAATTAGGTACTTTCCTTTGATGATGAGTTAACACGTCATAGTTATCTACTGGAGTAAAGTTAGTTTTGAGGGTTTATGTATTGGTTTTATTTCATTTTATGAGTTAAGTGCCGTTCTCCCATAACGCAGTGACTGTCCTGGGTTGACCTTTATGATTGGCCAAGGCATTGATACGAGAAATGGCAGAAGAAATGGCTTTAATCATGTTATAATCTGTGTATATAGCAGCACAGTTTTAATGTGAGATTTAACTATTAATGGGGTGATAAAATCTGAAATGGCCTCTGAAGTCAGTGGGGCTATGAAGAATAGAATTGGATTGGATTGGACGTATGTGAGTTAAAGCCCATTCCAGAGGGAAGACCCCTCCCCCCCCTCCCCCTCTTCCGAAACCCGTCTATTGGACTTTGAAAGATGTCTTACCAGAGTACTGGTTTTTTTTTGTAGAATAACGTCTTTTTGACAGGTTTTCCTTTTCTTATTACCCTTTCCCCCATCTTTTGACACTAAGATAAAAGGCGAAGGTGTTCCATAACCTAGGTGGTCGTAGGGGAGCAGGGCGTCAGAGACCTCAGCTTCTCTAGGGGCCAGCATATTGAGGACGGCGCCCATCTCCTCTCCCTCGCTGCTTTACCTCCCCTGAACCTAAAGAGGGCAGATATCCACTTACAGCTGAGTGAGCTGGGGGACTGTACTGAAGCCAGGGTGCGCAAACGTTCACCCATCCACTTGGTAGCCTCGCTCGATGCTGCTTAACCGTAGTTTGGGGAAAGCGAGTGCTCTGACCACTGAGCCTATCCTGTCCTTTGATACTAGAGGAAAGAAGAAAAAAGTAGAACTAATAGAAGGATTGAAATTAATCTCTGATCACAAGAACCAAGCTTACAAATTTAGCAAACAAAGATAAGAGTGGGAAAAAAATAACCATGTTGAGAAATAACTCTTTTATTTGACAAAAATAACTTGTATGTATGCAGATGTACACATACGCACGCTTGCAGACACGCATACACAGTTACACACGCACTCTCTCTGTGTCACTTTCTCCAGAAAATACAACTCTCTCTCTCTGTCTCTGTCTCTCTCTGTCTCTCTCTCTCCCCACCTCCCTTACACACACACACACACACACACACACACACACACACACACACACACACACACACACACACACACAAAACAAAACACACACACACACACACAGTACTAGTGAGGAAGAGAAAGAGAGAGAATGACAGAGACAGAAAGCTTTCAGGCTCCCAACCCCCTTCACACACACACACACACACACACACACACACACACACACCACACACACACACAACACAACAACACAACACAACACCACACACACACACACACACACACACACACACACACAAAACACACACACACACACACACACACACACACAACCCCACACACACACACACACACAACCTCCACACACACACACACACACAACCTCCACACACACACACACACACAACCTCCATCAAGAACAAAAGTTGCTGAAGGTCTTCAGAGCTGATTTAATGCTGAACCATCTCGTATACTGCTGCCGAGAGCAAGACAGTAATAGACGAGGTGAAAAACAACACAGGTGAGACGCTATACCCCCCCCCCTCCCCTCCCCCCAAAGATATATACAGTTTTCCCGAGAAGCCTAGTGGTTAGAGTGTCGTATTCGCTATCTGGCAGTAACTGAGGGAGCAGGTTCGGTTCCAGTCTCCCCTGAAGTGTTTTCAGTAAACTTTTTTTTCTTTTCTTTTGGAGTTAACATCATCAGTCTCAATTGTTTGTTAAGTTCTACTGGTGGGATTATATATAAATCGAGGTTTCTGTGGGTGAATGCACGTTATGGCATTTTGTGCACACATTAAAACAGCGTGTTTATCTCTTGAAGAGGATGAGGTTAATTATTTACCGGTGGTATGGATGACATGAAGATATCCAGCGTGCAGTCTGCAGCCCTGAGAGAGACAGACAATCAAACGTGGCCCCCTCCCCAACAGAACAAACCCAAATAAACAAATAGAGAAAGAAACTCAAGAACAACAACTACAACCCCCAAAACAAAACAAAATCCCACAGACCATGCAAATATACAAAATCTAAACCCCCCCCCCCCCCCCCCCACTGAAAATGCACAAATCCATGAAGAAAAAACAAACACACAGAAACCAACAACAAAACATACACGAGAAAGGTATGGGTTGCATGATAACTTATCGCCTTGAAAAAAATCTAAACCACACACAAAAAAGATGGCCCCAGTCCAAAACAATGGCAGCCACGAGAAGAAAAAAGAGCCAAAAAAGGGAGACAACCGAGCCAGGCTGGGAAGCAAAATGTTATTAACCTATCATGTCCGGAGAGCCAGCAAACCAGGTGTCATTAACCCTTCATGTGCCAGGCCTCACCGATACCAAATACTGGGAGGTGGAGAGCTTTGACGGGTTCGCGTGACGCGGTTTTTTCCCGCCAAACTCTCCAGCTCACGAAAGCTTGTCACTTTTCCTCCGCTCTTTTCTCGGGCCGGAAAGACAGGGCACGCATCACGCGTGCAAAATGTATGATTGAAGGAAGGGTCTTGTTTTTGCATGCTGCCTGTGTGCTTTTGGTGTCTCTTTTTTTTCTTTGTTTCCCTCTCCTTCCCTCACCCCCACTTTTTTAAAAAGTTAAACGAAAAAAGAAAGAAATCTTCAATAACTCTGAGAACTCTTTGGTTTACATAATACTTTTTTTCAGGGTTATTCTCATTTGGTTTTAGTATTTGTGAAGTTCGCTGAAATTATCGTAGAGGCAAAAAGTGTAGTTTTGATTTTTTTCAATTTCAAAATGTATTACATTGGTCTGTGAGGTGGAAAGATATGAATTACTACAAGGTAGATTTTTGTTACGAAAATTACATTGAGTTTTGTTTTAGCAAAAAGAGCATATTTAACAATGCTTACATCATTTTTGTCTGATGAGAAGTATATGGATGATCAAGTTTTGCATTATTTTAGAAGAGAAAATGATTCAACAAATTTCAGAAAATATTTAGGAGTGTTTCACTTTAAATGAAGAACCTGGCATGAAGAAATGTCAAGGATAATACTTGTAACAGAACGCAACATTAAAAACATAGTAAATAAAATACAGACAAAATACCCCTGTACTTGGGTAAATCCGGAGTTTCTGGATTTTACTTATTCCCAATTCAATGTATATGTTTAAGGGTAAATACTGTACTCTTTTCTTGCATGCATGCCGCGCCATTGGAAGTCCAATCATACACATTAAAGATCTAGGTATGTTCTTTTTATCCATACTACAAACCATACCTGGCTTATTCTTCTAATAAAAAATGGCCGGACTTTTATGGTGTGTGTGTAGGTGTTCTGCATGCTTCACACTCAGGACCTTGGTATGCAGTCTTACTGGAGGAACTTTCCATCAGAAGAGTTGAGTTATATAGCAGATCTAACCGCATTTCTCAGCAATGAGAAGATCGTATCATTTTTTTTGTTTCATCCCAAAACATTTTGCAGAAAATGTAGTTTCATAAGCAATGCAAAGGACAGTGCAACTTCAAACGTTTTTTCTTTTGAATTATGTGATCAAAGCCAGGAACAATGTGATTTTTCTCAAAGTGTTGGGGACTGGTGAACTATGTAACTTTGTTGGAGCCAGATATCAGCACAAAAAGGTATTTCTTGCAGTCAAAACAAACAATAATTATTTTTAAAAAAAACACAAAAAAAACCTCAAATGGTTTTGTTGGCTACAGAGTTCCACAATCAATGTCAGGACTAGCCTAGCATCGAGTAGTGTAAGCTCTCCACTGCAGTATACTCTATAGTATCATAGTATACTGTACTGTTCTGTACTTAACTGTGTTTAAAAAACAGAAAAAATACGAATGAACAAAGCTGTATCAGAAAAAACTGAAGATCTAGGAAAAGGCGAGGTTGGGGAGGGAGAGAGGAAAGGAATGGCTCTCCGAATCCCCAAAGATGGAAAGGCTGAAAGGGGCAGAGCAGGAAGGAGGGAGGGGGGGGGGGGGGGGGGGGGGGGGGGGGGGGGGGGGGGGGGGGGGGGGGGGGGGGGGGGGGGGGGGGGGGGCAGGGGGTGGGGGGGGGGGGGGGGGGGGGCTAGGACAGGGGGAGAGGGGGCAGAGATAGGGTAGGAGGGGTGCTGATGAAGAGAGGGGAGGGGGAGGACAAGTGAGGAAGATTGATTCCTTAAGAAACAGGCAGTGGCAAACCGCAAACGGGCCGGCCCTAAACCAAGGGGGAATAATCATTTGGCAGCCGCCTGCCTAGGCGGCGCGGCCAGCGCCATTAGCGCATGCGCCC
>CM060328.1:48083847-48093847 GCA_030674155.1 Stramonita haemastoma
GACATACACCAGGTTTGTGTTCAGTCATACGCAGCTGGCAAGGTTAAGGGTGATCGGGGTTTGAGACAGGTCAGGCTAAGTCTGGTTTTGGTTAGGTCAGGTCAGGTCAGGTCAGCTCAGGTCAGGTCAAGATAGGAAAAATCATATCCATTCAGGTAACATCAAGTCAAGTTATATCAGGTAGGTCAGACAAGTTCAGGTCAAGTCAGCTCAGGATAGTCAGGTCAAGATCAGGTCAGATTATGGATTATGTTAGATCAAATCAGTCATGTCCATTCAGGTCAGGTGGGTTCATAATCCAGGTCAGACCAGGTCAAGTCAAAACAGGTTGAGTCACTTTGGTTTGGACCAGAATGGGTTGAGTCAGGCCATATCCGATAAAAACAAAAACTATCACAGCAAAAAAACTCCACCCCCAAAACAATTTGAATAATACATAGTCATAATTATTGGGTTTACTAGGCTTAGTTTCAAATAGTGATAAATTTTGACAGGCTGCTTTAAATCTAGTATCTTCGATCTTGAAGTTTGGGCGTGAGGATTAAATTGATGCATTCACACACAGACACAGACACAGACACACACACACAAAACCACACACACACACACACACACACAACAACATACATATACACACACACTACATACTACTACTACTACTACTACTACTACTACTACTACTACTACTACTACTACTACTACTAGGATCCCACACAAACACACTCGACTCTTACAGCAATCGGGAGACAGGGAGTAAAACTCGCCAATGGTCAGTCTGGTCAGTTTACCAGGTACAGGTAACGTGGGATGGTCAGCGTATTTTTCTTGATGTCCAGTTTCAGTCGCCTTCATGGTTGAGTAGGTCGATGGCTCCGGAAAATCCATCTGCGCATGCGCACCGTCATTGTGACGTTCGATGATTTCTGTTTTGAAGCTAATGGAAGACATGTCACTCTGAAAATTAAAAAAAAGAAAAAAAAAAGTATAGTGTGCTTGTTGTATTGTGTGGTTGGTGGTGGTTATGGTGGTGATGTGGTGTGGTGGTGGTTATGGTGGTGGTATGGTGTGGTGTGGTGTGGTGTGGTGTGGTGGTGATGGTGGTGGTGGCGGTAGTGGTGATGGTGGTGGTAGTGATGGTGTGGTTGTGTGGTGTGGTGTGGTGTGGTGGTGATGGTGGTGGTGGTGTGGTGGTGGTGTGTGTGTGTGTCACTGTGTGTGTGTGTGTGTGTGTGAGAGAGAGAGAGAGAGAGAGAGAGAGAGAGAGAGAGAGAGACAGAGACAGAGACAGAGACAGACAGACAGACAGACAGACAGACAGACAGACAGACAGACAGACATAGACAGAGGGGCAGACAGACAGACAGACAACCACAGACAGAGGGAGAATCACAGAGGCAAAGACTGGAACAGAATGATGGACGAAGACAGACGTCCAAGAAAAGACAAAGAGACATTGAGAGATAGATGTGTATAAATAATATAAACATAAAAAGAGACTGCAGTAGAAAGAAGCGGACAGAAGGATGGGTCACTCACTCACGCACGCACGCACGCACACACGGAGATCAGCCAGCCACGATCCACCTGTTTTCAGAGCCGGTAAGCTTAGTATCAACACGAAATCATGAACGTGGTCATGACTTACGAAAATGTACAGATCTATATCTATGATGACGCAACCATCAGAAAAATGATAAATGAAGAAGAGCAAGAACCAGCATGTATTATTAATTTGAACAGGAAAACAAAACAAAACAGAAGTACCTTGAAACTTTCTGACTTCCTAAGAAAAGTGCACTCTGCTTGCATAAAAAAATCACTTGTCTATCAGTTGTCTATCTTTACACGATCACAATGACAATACACACGTGAAGATTGCAGTCGGAGCTTTCTCAAAGACTTAGCAACAGCATCGAAGAAGCTATGATGAAGAAAAAAGAAACTATACTTCTCCGTGACGCACAAGCACAAATGATGCAAAATCTCACGACGTCACTTTTATAGAACATAGGTTAAGCTGCTAGCACCAGACTATGGCAACCTACAAAATCTAGAATCATCTGTGCGCAGTCTGGCATCACTTGTAGCAAGCAGACTTAACCATTCACAACACACACGAGCTTGCTGAACAACTGTCCATCGCTTTAAAGACGAACAAAGAAAAAAGCAATCTACATACAGCTGGCCCAAACTGTGACCCCCCAAAAAAAAACAACAACAAAACAAAACAAAAAAAACCCCAAAACCCACCCTCAATATGTAGGAATACAGTGTGACAAACACACACACATGTAACATACCTACAAGCACAGCTGGAGATACTTCCCCCCCAAAAAAAAATGCTTTCAACACAGAAATCAAAGAAGACCTTTTAAACAAGACGAGAAATACTAAATGTTGTTGCCACCGATGTCACAAACCAACAAGCCTGATCTGATAGATCTAGAAAGTGTACTGAAGAAAAAGAATTGTCTGTCAGTAGAAGGCCTATGCTACAATGTTTTGCAAACAGTGACGTCAATCTTTCCTCAGAAGAACGTGATACGCAAGATATCAATCGCGAAGAAAACGCCAGTGTCAGCTCGGGATGAAAGCCACTCTGAATCAGTTAAGGACAATCACACCAGTACTGACAGCAACAACAACGACAACAAAACATTTATAGATGAAGACATTATGCCCCAGAATGATAACTCAGACCTCAGTTACCTCAAAATAATCCTATTGTATAACTCTATTTTTAACGCGGCAGACCTCAGACCTCAGACCTCACGTCATTTATTCGTGTTGACGGTGAAAAATAAAGGCGGCCTCACTTGCTGAGCAGTCCACTATGGATATCAATTCAACAAACCCAGGTGCTCTTCTTGTATACATTGGAATTAACGATCTTTAAAAAAAAAAAAAAAGTCTAATAATGGATATAGAAACAGCAGGCATTAAAATGACCTCTACTGTAGGCTACAGAAACTCAGAGAAAAACAGTTATCAACAAGGTGACCAGCACACGTCTGAGAGAGAGAGAGAGAGAGAGAGAGAGAGAGAGAGAGAGAGAGGAGAGAGAGAGAGAGAGAGAGAGAGAGAGAGAGAGCTGACTCATGGAAGTAAATTTATTCAACGCTCAGCTCTTCACAAAACTCCACCACATGACAACATCTCCTTTGTTGGTCATGGGGCGGTGTGACCACAGCAGCAGCACTTACAGGATGGTAGACAGCCATCCCCAACAGTAGAGGAGCCAGTATACCAGCCGCCGCCACTGGACGACAAGGATAAATAAAACCAATTATTGCTTCATGCCTGTTCTGTGCTGACGACTTTTCAATCTCATCTACTACAAAGGCAGGATTAGAAAAGAAATTGAATAACCTTCATGTGTATTATGGGGGCTTAATAGCAACACAGAAAAAAAACAACTATTACAGACACAAAAGTACCTTTTCACTTCTAAGTATGTAGTCATATAATCTGAACTACTGGCCATTTAAATTGCCTGGATTTGAAAATTTACTGAATAGGAAATTATGGTTGATTAATGATTTGGTTCCAAGTGGTTTAGTACAATTTGGCAAGCTTCAAGGACCATTAGACAAGTGTGTTTTTGATTGTATGAATTTTCGGTGCCACCCCCCCCTCCCCCTCTCTCTCTCTCTCTCTCACACACACACACACACACACCACACACACACACACACACACACACACACACACAACACACACACACATTTGTTTACTTGTGTCTATAAGCCTACTAGGCTTCCATGGCAATAAATGATGTTTTGTTCTGTTTTTCACACACTCACTCTCTCTCTCTCTCTCTCTCTCTCTCTCTCTCTCTCCTCCTCTCCTCTCTCTCTCCTCTCTCTCCCCTCTCTCCTCTCGCTCACTCTCATCTCTCTCTCTCGCACACACACACACACACACACACACACACACACACACACACACACACACACGCGCGCGCGCGCGGCGCGCGCGCGGGACGGATAGCCTAGTGGTCAGAACATTGCCCTGGCAATTTGACGACCCGGGTTCGAGTCCGGTCGAGGAGATTTTTCTCCTGGAGTTAACATCAGTGCTGACTCAACTCTCCCCAAAAGTCCTTTGGATGAGACTTTAAACCGTGGCCCCGTGTGCGAACGCACGTAGAACATCTTGCGCACACGTTAAATCCTGTTCCGCTTTTCTTAAGAGTAGGCCATCGTGTGCCGGTGGGAACAGATGACATTTGCAAAACTGCATACACACGGGGACTGGCTGTAAAAAAGCACAGGAGTGCTTATTCCATTATCCTCGATATAAATGAATAAATCAAATATATCAAAATCAACACACACACACACACACACACACACACACACACAACACACACACACACACACACACACACACACACACACACACACACACACACACACACACACACACAAGAACAGAATCGAACGGGTAACTAACCAAGAAAGATTCTTCACACGAAGTTGCATCCCACCCGCTAAACGCACCAACTAACCCTGAAGATTAAAAAAAATAAGTGAAAACAGGGGGAGAAAGAAAGAAGAAAAAAACAAAAAAACAAAAAAAGAAAGAGAAAAAAAGACAATCTCCCCCACAACAAAAAAGTGGGGAGGAGAAAGACATAAAGGGAGAGGGGGAAAAAAAACAAAGAAAAAAAAAGTACAAAAAAAATAAGGGTCCAGATGGGAAGAACAGACCTTCGCCCCTTAGGGGAGTAAGGAGAAGGGAGGGAGGGTCGAATCCCCCCCCCCTCCCCCCCTGCCAAAAAAAAAAGAAAAGAAAATCAATTCGCCTCATCAAAGACAAAACGCACTCATCAGTTAAATGAGCGCCTTGTCCTTTTTTTTTTTTTAACCAGGGAGGGGAGGGGTGGGGTGGGGGTGGGTGGGGTGGGTAGCAAGGGGCCGCGTGGCTAGACTCGTGTCGATTGTCGTGGCAAGCCAGCCCCCCCCCCTTTTGCCATCAAAGGGCAGCGGTCTGACCGCAAGTCTTGTTTAGTCAGGCACAAGGGGATCCCCCAAGCTTGTTTGGCCCGGGCTGGAACCCTCCCGAACCCTCTGGCACTGGTGTGAGGGGAGACAGGAACTTCCCCTGTGTGGAGTTTTACCCCCTGGCGGTTTTTGTGTGTGAAAATTTTGTTGTTGAGGGTTTGTGTGTGTGTGTGTGTGTGTGTGTGTGTGTGTGTGTGTGTGTGTGTGTGTGTGTGTGTGTGTGTGTGTGTGTGTGTGTGTATGTGCGTGGATGGAGGGTGGGTGAGTGTGGGATGGGGGTGGAGTGGGTAAGTGGCGCGCGTGCACGTGTGTGTGTGTTTTGTGTTTGAATTATTTTATATACATTTTCTCAAGTTGCAAGCATATTAGTGCTTTAGTGTTCAGCTTTCAAATAAACTATTTTCCCAATTTGTTTTTTCTGCATTTTTTATCTACTTATTTGCATACATATACTGACTGAGTATGAATACAATTCCCCATAGTTTGGTTATACTTACGTGTGTAAGGAGTAAAGTGGGTACATACATGCATAAATGATTATACCCCAAAGCATCAAACAATTTCCTTACGTAGCTAACAATAAATATACCATACTTTTTCTTGACGCTTTGCTGATCTTAAGAGCTGAAACCCATCCATGTGGTTGTGTGCAAAGGACATGCAGAAGTAAAGATAACGTGGTGTTTCCCTCTCTCTCTCTCTCTCTCTCTCTCTCTCTCTCCCTCTCTCTCTCTCTCTCTCTCTCTCTCTCCTCTCTCTCTCTCTCTCTCCTCTTCTCTCTCTCTCTCTCTGTCTCTCTCTCTCTCCCCCCGTCTCTCTCTCTCTCTGTCTCTCCTCTCTCTCTTGTCTCTCTCTCTCTCCTGTCTCTCTCTCTCTCTCTCTTCTCTCTCTCTCTGTCTCTCTGTCTGTCTGTCTGTCTGTCTGTCTGTCTGTCTCTGTCTGTCTGTCTGTCTGTCTGCCTGTCTGTCTCTGTCTCTGTCTCTGTCTCCTCTCTCTCTTGTCTCTCTCTCTCTCATGTCTCTCTCTCTCTCTCATCTCTCTCTCTCTCTCTCTCTCTCTCTCTCTCTCTCTCTCTCCCTCTCTCCCCTCTCTCTCTCTCTCTCTCTCTCCATTTTCAGTTAAAGATAATGATATTTGTTGCTGAAATGTGATGCTACAGGAGGTCAGATCTTAAGTCACAAGTGAAAAAGGGCACACCATCATCAGAAACGCCACACAGCGCTATCAAGACTTTCTAATCAATGTGAAGAAAAAGAAAACTTGATAATAGTATGGTCATTTCGCAAAAAATCTGACCCCATTTTGAAAACCATTTTTCAAGGCACAGTCCAGGAAACTTAAGACGAGACAGACTGGGAGACAGTGAGAAAGTATCTGGCGCACGTCATCATTAACAGACAAAAATGGTTTTGAAGAGACTCAAGCATTGGCATACCACCACCACAGAAGGAGAGAGAGAGGTGATGTTTTTTGTCAGTACAGCGCCTCCACAACCACTTTTAGTGAAGGTATATGGCTTAAGAACATTGACTTTTGCTTAAATATATGCAAGGTAACGTCCGTTTCAAAAACAACTTATATACTGACAAATGATGGTTTTGCAACGGTGACTGGCCAAAGTCAATTCAAGTCAAGTCAAAAACACTTTAATCATCCCATGGAGAGCAATTACAATGGGCAAGCTTTCTGTGGGTGGCAGTCTGCAAACAGTTTAAAAGGAAAAAAAACAAAAAAAGAGTATCATTATTTTTCCTACAATTAGCTACTGCGAACTATGTTGGAGTTTTTGTGTTTTGTTATAAACACGTTTGATTCGAAAAACATATTTAAACCAAAACCAAATATCTAATCCTCTTGAGCAACAAAAAGTGGGAGATTATGTAGTGCTTAGTCTACTGGAAAACAGCTTTAACAAACGAATGCAATGACAAAAATTTATGATAAACATGACATTTTGTAAAAGAACACATCCCAAATGGATTTAGAACTATCGTCAGCAGTCCATAACTATAATCGTCATCAGAATGGTATATCGAAACACGAAGCAAGAACACGAACAAAGAAAAAACAACAGCGACACAATTAGCAACAAAACTACAAAACCCAAACAAAAAGAACACAAAAACCTCCATGCCCCCCACCCCCCTCTTCTCCCACCCTGAAAAAAAGACAAGCAAACAAAAGAAACGCACACACTGAAGACATAGTCTCTTTCGAACCCAAAATCGCCAGGCTCAGATTTATCCTAGGGTCTCTCTATGAGGGCGACACCTCGTTTACTCTGGCGGAAACCGAGAGGGCCGGCAACCGCAACGGCACGGGTCCAATAGCCTCCCCTTACACCTCCCTGATCTAATTACTGTTCTTGGTGGCGGGAAAGGGACCCCAGTGAATCATGACCCCCCACCCCTACCCCTGCTTGACTCCCCCCCCCTCCCCCTTCTCTCTCTCTCTCTGTCTCTGTCTCTCTCTCTCTCTGTCTCTGTCTCTCTCTCTCTCTGTCTCTCTGTCTCTCTCTCTGTCTCTGTCTCTCTGTCTCTCTCTGTGTCTCTCTCTGTCTCTCTGTCTCAGTCTGTCTCTGTCTCTCTCTCTGTGTCTCTCTGTCTCTGTCTCTCTCTGTCTCTGTCTCTGTCTGTCTGTCTGTCTGTCTGTCTGTCTTTCTGTCTGTCTGTCTCTGTCTCTGTCTCTGTCCCCTCTCTCTCTCTCTCTCTCTCTCTCTCTCTCTCTCTCTCTCTCTCTCTCTCTCTCTCTCTCAGGGGCCTTGGCCTTAGGAATAGAGAAGGGGAGGGTAGATCCGATGGTATTCTCCTTCCTCCTCACCCCAAACCCTCCCTCTCCTCCCAAGAGTGTGGAAGAGAAGGGGGTGGGGAACAAAAAAGAAAGAAAAAAAAACCAAAACAAAACCCAAAACCGACCCCCCCCCCCCCCCCCTTCTCTCCCCCCCCCCCCCTCCCTATCCTGTAATAAAATTAGTTTTAATCTGCGGGATCTAATCAATCAAAAGGCATTACTTGATTAGCGACATTTCGCCTCCAGAGCAGTGCCATAGCAATCCCTCCCCCCTACCCCCCCCCCCCCCCCCCCCCTCCACCTCTCCCTTGCAGACAGACCTATTTGCCAAGGCACCGTCAGAGAAACCGCAGTTTGAACGATGAGCGAAACCAGACCCCCTCCCCTCCCCCCTCTCTCGCTCTCTCTCCCTCTCCATCCCCGGACCTTTTTTCCCCGCTCGGCCCCCGTTCACCCCTGCCCTGTCGTGGCGACCCTGGGGTTCAAACCGTTAGACCCCGGCTATCCAATCACAGGGCTGTGTTGGACCCCGCGTCGCAAAATGGCCACCCCACAGTCTTTATGTTACCCATGGTGAGAACGATTAAAGCAAATTGAATCTGCGTCCGTGAAATATGGGCGCTGCCCAGTGAGAGAGAGAGAGGGAGGCAGAAAGAGTGCATGCACCGGGCCGAGTGGTTAGTATAGTTTGATGAGTAGCAGTAGATTAAAAGAGGAGAGGGGGGGAAAAAAGAAAGAAAGATACCGGTGGTTTCGATCGTATTTTGTGTGTTATGGGATAAGTTCAGTTACGTGCAAGAGGAAGAGATGGAGTTGAAAGTGTTTCTTGTTTCTGTTTGTGGGTTAGGATTCTTTTTTTTGTTGTTTTTTGGTTCTTGTCTCTCTTTTTTTTTCGTTTTCTTTTTTTTATATTTTAAGTTTTTCTTTGTCTGTTTGTTCTTGTTTGTCCTTTTATTTTGTCTTTCTTTCATTTGTTCTTTTTTCTTTTCTTTCTTTTCTTTCTTTCTAGTTCTTCTTTCTCCTTTCGTTCTGTCTGTCTGTCTTTCTTTTTTCTTTCTTTCGGTCTGCCTATCTTTACATATTTTCTTCTTTCTTTGTTTCTTTGTTTCTTTCTGTCGGTCCTATTTTCTTTCTTTCTTCATTTTTTTTTCTTCTATATTTCCTTTTTCCGTTTCTTTCATTCCTTCATTTTTTTTCTCTCCTTCTAGCTATTTGTCTTCCACTTTTTCTTCTTCTTTTTTCAATGTCGTTAGTCAGTTGCTTTTTTCTTTCTTTCTTTCTTTCTCTTTCTTCTTTCTTTCTTTCTTTCTTTCTTTCTTCTTTCTTTCTTTCTTTCTTTCTTTCTTTCTGTGTCTGTCTGTCTTTTCTATCCTTCTTTCTTATGTGTGTGTGTGTTTCGTGTTGTTCATTCTTTTCTTTTTTATTCGTTTCTTTCTGATTTTTTCTTGTTTTCTTTTCCTCTGCTTCTACTCATTCTGATGTTTTATTTTTCGTTTTCTTGTCTCCCTTTCAATCGTTTCTTACAGGTTCTTTTTATGTGTGGGGGCTCTCCTCTTCTCTCTGTTCTTCTCTCTTTTTCTTTAGTTCTTTTTTTTTCTTTTCTTCTTTCTTTCACCTTTATCTTTTTTTTCTTTCGTTCCTTTTCTTCCATTTTTCCACAGTTTTTTTTTCTTTGGTCTGCACATTTATTTTTACCCTAAATTTGGTCATTCTTTTGTTTTTCTGTTTTTTTTTTCTTTCTATCCTTTGCTTTTACTTTATCTTTTCCTTTTTGTTCTTTCTGTCTTTCTTCGCTTTCTTTCTGTTTTCTTTTCTTTTTCTTTTTGGCTGCCCATTGCTCTTATCTTCCCATCTATAAATTACGTGTCGTTCTTGTTACTTTCTGTTGGATTGCTTCTTGTCCCAACCGTACCTCATTACTTCCCCTCCGTGTCCTCCCCCCCCCCCCCCCAACCCCGCCACACCCCCACTCCCGACCAGTTATATATTCCTCTTTTTTCTGGTAAATTTGTATGTTCTGGATGTCCCTCAATGAGCGAGCGAGGGAGCGAGCGAGTGAGTGAGTGAGTGAATAAGTGAGTGAGTGAGTGAGTGAGTGAGTGTGTGTTGTGTGTGTGTGTGTGTGTGTGTGTGGTGTGTGTGTGTGTGTGTGTGTGTGTATGTTGTGTGTGTGTGTAGTGTGTGTGTGTAGTGTGTGTGTGTAT
>CM060328.1:48106347-48111347 GCA_030674155.1 Stramonita haemastoma
GACAGGGACACAGAGGCAGCAAGATAGAGTATCAAAGTAAAATGAAACACAAAACAGTGAAAGCAATAATTCCTTAACAAGCAAATCCCCCCCCCCCCAAAAAAAAAAAAAAAAAAGACAAAAAAAAAAGACAAGGAACAACAAGACTGACCACAGAGACTGGAAGTGTGGTGGGGCAGGGGTGGGTTAGCCTAGTGGTTAATTAAAGTGTTGGGCTTGCGATTTTGAAGGGCCTGAATCGAGCTTGGGTTCGAGGTAACACCGGCATACCCGATCAAGGGGGATTTCCCCTGGATTTAACATAAACACTGACTTCACTTATCCAAAAGTCCTTCAGAAGAGATTATAAACCAAGGTCCTGTGTGCAATCGCGTGCAGAGTATCTTGCACACACGTTCAAACCCGTTCTGCCTTTTGAAAGAGTGCGCCATTCGTGATGGTTAAGAACGCATAACAAAACAATAAGGACAAAAAAAACCCACGCATGTACGCTGGTGTCATGTTTAGACATCACCCCCGAGCTGGGAGCGCGGCTACCTTCATGGTGGGCCAAAACGGTTGCATACTACAAATCTCATTATTGGTGAAGAACCTTGGAGCTCTAGCCTAGAAACAAAAATCAAAACAAAAACCCCAAGAAGACAGAAAGATGTGCTGACAGAGCTAAGAAAGAAAAAGCAACAACCCACGACTAAAAACCAAAAAAAAGCCAAAACACACATCCCTTCCTTCCCACCTTCCCGCCCCACTTAACAGATAAAAAAGGGAACTCATTCAGAAAGCAAATAAAAAGAAAGGAAAAAAAAGCCTTAACTCCTTTGGTTCGCGCCAAGAATAACTCTTCAACATTAACCCATTACAAGCGACATCCTCCCCGACTTTTTCTTTCCTTAGCAGGCTCTGGGAGCCCACTTGTCACACAGGCAGTGACGTGACAGACGATGATGAACGTGCGTAGAATGACGCTAATATTATGTGACATATGATTTGTGAGCAGGACCAAGGGAGGCGACGCTTAGGAGCCGAAAGCTACACCTGGCTGTCAAAGGCAGTGTGACGTATGAACCTCACAAGGGGAAGGAACTTGTCCCATACACCAAAAAAAAAGAAAAAAAAAGTGGCGGAGGCTTCTTAAATCCGGTTCTGCTGAAATTGGTTTTTAATTACAAATGGATTTGATGAATTGAGTAATAAACAGACTGATAGATAGATAGATAGATAGATAGATAGATAGATAGATAGATAGATAGATAGATAGATAGATAGATAGAGTTATATAGATAGGTAGATACATAAATGATAATACATAAATAAATAAATAAATAGATATAAAAAATAACCCTAAATAAAATGAAATTTTAAAAAAAAGTCAGTACACACCAATAAATATTTATGAAATGAATGGAGAGAAGGTACCCCCCCCCCAACCCCCCCCCCCCCCCCCCCCCCCACCCCAAAAAACAACAAAAAACCCACAACAAAACAAACAACCAAACATACAAACCCGAAACAATCCAAACCAACAAAACAAACGAACAAGTAGAAAACCACCAAGCAATTAGTTATGTCATTGATCAATAGAAATAAGAACTAGGCAAACAGGCAACTACATAAATACACACAAAACGAACAGATAAACAAACAGAAAAAATACATAAATGAAAAGGAGAAAAAAAAAACACACCCAAAAACATCATATTTCTTTCCAGAACCTCCACCCCCCCCCCCCCCCTCCCCACTGCCAATGATGTTTCTAATTTTGGTTACTTTCACACAGATTTTGGCTTGTTCTTGCAAAGAACATTATACAAGGCCAAAGTACAACGCCACATCTCTCCTTTTCATGGCGGTGTGTTTGGTGTTGCTGTAGGTCTTGTTTGATTTTTATCCCTTTTTTTGTATGCAGAGTTTAGTCTGCGTTTATTGTTTATCTTTGCTGTGCATCTATGTACGTATTTCTGCTCGTCAAAGGCACATTACAGGTCTGTCCATCTTCAAACTACAAGGTTAATAATCCGAATTTCAATAACTTAGCATTATAAACACGCGCGCGCGCGCAACACACACACACACACACACACACACACACACACACACACACACACACACACACACACGCACGCACGCACGCACGCACGCACTAACGCACCCACGCACGCACACACATTCTTCAGACACAATGTGCACAGAAAACCTTCATCACTGGGTAGAAAGGTGTCTTACCTTTATACCACCTTTTCACAGGTGACATAGGTTTATGGGCACAACATTAATATGAAAGAACCCCCCCAACTCTTGAATCACCAGAAAATGTGATGTCATGTGCTGTTTTATAGGGGCAAGAGATTCCTTAGCCCTCACATGCATCTCTCCTCTTGGCACATTCCACCTTGTTATGACGCCTGTATTAATGAAAGCTGGTCACCACCATGAGCCTTTGTTGCCAAATATAGGTTGAAGTTGTCTCCAGAAGCAAGCTTGGCACTTTTAGCTTGTTGCCATTGCTCCAGAACATATTTTATCAAATGGATAATAGCCTTGAAAATACCCAGAATCTCCTAGTGGTTAGAAAGTTGTACTCGTAATCTGATGATAACTGTGGGTGTTGATCCACATCTAGGCTGAGACCGTCATTTCGAGGTGTTTTATTTTTGGTTTCCACTTCAGAAGTTAAGGGTACTGTCTCATTCTACTGACAGTTCTCTAGATGAGACTATAGACTGGTGGACGTTGTGTGAATGTATACAGAATCTCCTGAGCACTCGGTACAGCCCATCCACTTTTTGTGGCAGAGCAGACCTGCTATGGCTGGAGGAATCGATGTCACGAACATACCCAGCATGCAGCCCACTACTTAGAGAGGCATAGGTAGGGGGGGGGTCTCTTTGGTGACACCCGACCATAACACTCTGCCAGATAGATTCAGTGCAGTGCGCCATGGCTCACCACCACAAGCTCAAGGAAGATTCAGTCTGTCATGTATGAATTTAGCTTCGGCTTGATTTTACTCTCTTTTTTTTTGCTCAGAATTTTGTTATGTTGTTGTTGTTGTTGCATGCTCCCCACCTTAACACCCTGGGCGTCACCCAGAATATGCACTGTGACTCACAGGGAATCACTGTGAGATTGTAAGTAAGTACACTCTGAATGAGAAGATTTGCGTGTCTGACTCATTTCAAATACCTCGTCATGTAGGCAGCCATACAGAATGTTTATTTTTCTTCTTTCTTTTAAGGAAGAATGAAGTTAATTAATGTCTTGTCATGACTGAAGACAATCTCAACACAACATTTTACAATATAACAACATTTTAATATAGGTCTTCGCACTTAGCTTACATCAGTAAGTGACAACGCTTTTGGCACTAGCCTAATCTTGATGTATGTGCATTTCTTTTGCATTCGTTTTAAATGTACGTTGTACAGTCTATATAATTTTCAGTTTCATCCAAAATACTAGTTCACAGATTGCTGGCATGCCATTGCACGCGCGTCCGCACGCGCGCGCGCGTACACACACACACACGCACGCGCGCGCGCATGCACGCAGGCAATCAAGCACACAAACACATACAGAGCTCCAGACACACTATACACCGCAAAACCTAATTCATTTTTTGCTAGAAAGGTGTCTTAACCTTTCTACCACTATTCCCTTACTGACATTGGTTTATGACAGAATGCATGGCAGACAAAGAGGGTCTTAAAGCACTGTGAGATGTGTGTGGCACAGTGTGCTGCTTTACTGCTGACAGAGATGGCTCTGTCTCACATACATCTCTCCTTTCTGGCACATTCCAGGTTTGCCCAGGCGCCCGCATCAATGAGATGTAGAGGCCACCATGAAAGCGCATCTCTTCAACATGATGGACACTTTATGTTAGTATTTTATTAACGTTCTTGTTTTTCTGCGTGTGTTTTGTCAAATGAATCAAAAGTTTCCCAAATTTCAACAAAACTTCAGCTTTATATCCCTCTAATGTAGCCATTGTATTATAGGTGTGACATATTTAGCAAACAGCCCCGAAGTCTAAATATTGCAACCTTCACAGGTGGGTAAAAATAGTAAAATCTTACCGTCGGCGAACCTACGGAACAATCAACCGAGGAACGGAATAAACAACAGCAACAAAATTAGCAAACCATATTTCAACAAGTTTGACTCCTTTCGCATATCTAATACTTCAAACTTTTGGACACATTTTTATTTTACACTGATATAACATTATGTTATAGGGCTTGTACTATAATGTAATGAAACATAATGTAATATGGTTTAATGGAGTCTTACCTGATGCAGTGTAATGTAATGTGATAAAACTTCATGTCATGTAGCACAAAGTTCACACTTGTATGACATTAAAACATTTTCTTTTGGTCATAATGACATTGAAAGTAATATAAAATACATTTAGCGCACGTAGAATAAACCGCTGCTACAGGGACTTGGTCCTTTGTAACAGTGTGCAAATGTCACTCTAAAGAGAAACAAACACCATACAGACAATAATAACGAAAATGGTGGCACTGTTCTTGTGGCGACGCGCACGCTTTCTCCAAGGACAGCAGCCCAAATTTCACGGAGAGAATTCTGCCGTGACCGAAAGTGGTATTTGAAGCAATACTATACGGAATACGATCAATACGCAATACGCAATACGATCGATACAATACGATACGACGCGACACAACACAACACAATGCTTTCTTAAATTCACAGTTTACAACCACAAAAAAATTCAATATATTGCATAACTCACCCGTGATAAGGGCGGAAAATGCGTCACCACACGCCACAGATGACGCGCCTTCTTCCAAGCAGGAGTGACGTAATCGGCGAGGATGACTGCTGATGACGACACTACCCAACCCCAGCTGACCGTGCTTCCCTTGGCCCCAGCTGTACACCTGGCCTCCTCCTGGGACAGAATGTATTACATCATTTTAACACAACTGGTCCTCTGAAGTCGGAGTATGGCTACCTATATGACGAGGTACTTG
>CM060328.1:48116347-48128847 GCA_030674155.1 Stramonita haemastoma
ATTTTCTTCATACTATAAAAAAAACTGTGAAAATTGAGCAACAACAACTTTTCTGCGAGCACTATACAAGACACTTCTTGACCCAGAAGCTAAAACTGGAGTGTAGTCAAAGCTAGGCTGATGATCTGTTATACTGTGGGCTCATTACCCACCATGCTTATTGTTGCAATGGCAGCTAATACTGATTCTTTTACATCAGAAACTTCTGGGTTACAGGCTTTAGAGACTTCGAAATTGATTTTGAGTTTTAAGTCCATCTGTCATACAAAACCAGTCCCCAGCCTCTTTCCCTGAAAAAAGAGGTATGTGGAGAATACAATAGGCCCTAAGAGATTCTAAGTAAGGAAAAAAAACAAATCCAGAGATAAAAGAGACATATTTTTGACTCTTGTCTATCTGTTTAATTATCTGTCTATCTATATGTCTGTCTGTCTCCCCATCTCTCTCTCTCTCTCTGTCCATTTCCCTCCCCCTCTCTGTGTTTTTCCTGTATGTCTATCTGCCTGTCTCTCTGTTTGTCTCTATTTACCTTCTCCCTATCCCTCCCTCTTTCACTGCTTGAAAAGACAGGCAAAAACCAATTCAAAATGTCTGCACGCTTTAAATAACCAATCTGTCAAAGAAAGAAGCTGTATTATCACAAAGATAAACCAGCACAGGAGAGTTTACCGCCTACAACAAGTAAACACTGACTTGCACTGGTGCCCCATGCACACGATGATGGATGACACCTGCCACAGCACACAGGGGTGGCTGTTTTGCAGGGGCCCTGACCCTGAGGGTGACACAGCCACACGGCAAGCAAGTGGGGAACAGTCAGGGATGGCATTTGTATGGGACCCTTTCATCTTTTCCCTCCCTGAATCCTGTCAGCTTAACTTCGGCTCGTGACCTGTTTATACCATCAGCTCAACTTTTCTATCCTGCTTATCATTGTTGCAGCATCAGCTAACAGTTTTCCCCTGACATCAAAAGCGGAGCATTATGTGCTTTAAAGGATTTTAAAGGGCTTCCCAGTTACTGGCTTGAGTTAATCTATCATATGATCTACCTCCCATGCCCCTGGCACCCTCTCTGAAAAGAAAAAAAGATTATGGATGTAGTTTATTAGAAAAAGAAGGGATAAATTAAAAGTTAGGACAGTTTTATTTTGGCTATTTGTCTGTCAGCTAACCTGTCTAGTCTATCTGTCTGTTGTTTGGTTAAAACATTTTTCTGCATCCCTCTCTGTGTTTTGTCTGTCTGTGGTTCAGCACCTACATAGTTCAACAGGTTTTGAACTGAAGTAGCATTCGAGGACGTGGAAGTTAAGTGATTATCCTGTGACCAAAAGAAATGTCCCTTTTTTCTGTACTCATTTCCAAATAGTAATAATTTGTGATGTCTATTCTGCAAGGCTATCTGATATTGTGATTTCCTGGACTTAATGATGGTGTCTAGGTTTAAGTTGTTGATGTTTTTGTTAAGCTAGCAGTTTATTGTTTTTGTTACTGTTGCATTATTTTTTTTTGCAAACTGGAGATAAAAACAAAATGAAAAACCAGCTGACGTTTTTAGGATAGTTTGGTTTTCTTTGAACTTGTCAGGTCTTTCACAAGCTGGTAGACTTTCTTCTTGTTTTTATGCAGTTTTTGTTTCGATAATTTTTGCATTGTTCTTCATTCCATGTCTCTTGCATTTCTCATACCTTTTTCTAACTAGTTGATTGATTTCTCTGTATAGTTTTGCACCTTCAGCCTCTTTCTTCCTTTGCTTCAGTTCTCTGCATTTGTCTCACAGCTTCAGTATGTCTTCTGTGACCCAGGGCTTTTTTATTGGTGGGTGTTTGCCAAGGATGTGGAAAGGAGGATAAAGGCATTGCAGGTTACAGGCTTTCAAAAACTCCTTGGTATCTCATACAGCATTACAAGTGAGGAAGTGAAAACCAGAATAAGAAATGTCATGACTAGATCTATATGAAGAACTCCTGCCTTCAGTGAAAAAACGCAAACTAAAGTGGTAGGGCATGTCACACGAACACCTGGATTGGCCAAGACTGTCCTACAGGGAACAGTAAAAGGAGGGAGACAAAGAGGCAGACAGAGAAAACGATGGGAAGACAACACCAGAGAGCCACTGGTTGCGAAACTTCATTGGTGCCCTTATGGTTCGCAGGACTACGGGATAGATAAAGGCTGGAGGTTTTCTTTGCCAAAGAAATTGAATAGTGGAAATAATTTGATAATAACGCTATGGTTTATACATTTTTAGCCGCAGCTGTAGTCTAGTGGTTAGGGCGTTGGACTCGTAATCTAAAGGTTGCGGGTTCGATCCCAGCTTTCAGCTATGGCGTTGTGCCCTTGGAAAAGGCACTTTAGGGCTATTTTCTCACCTCACCCAGGTGAAAAAGGGGTACCAACCTTGTGTTGGGGGTTAACCCTGCAATAGACTGGCGTCTTATCCAGGGGGGAGTCTATGACTCTCAGTGGCTTAACGCTTAACGCCACAGAAACCGGGATAAGCACCGGCCTGATGAGCCTTAGGCTCGGGACAGACTTTAACTTAACTTATACATTTTTAGGATGGTACAGAAAAGCATTTGAATACAATTCTTGTGTCTGACATGATCCTGTTCTGTACAGTGTAGTCTGTGTAAGGTAAAAACATGATCTGGCCTAAGTAATGGCCTGGATTTCTAATACCTCTCATGCTACTGTAGTGTTTTACTCCTTGTTTTTCTGTTGTAATTATTTCTGTCAGTTTGTGATAGAATATCAGTGTCTTTGCTTACTGTTGAAGAAAGACATACAAACACACAAAAGTCAAAACACACACACAACACAACACAACACAACACAACACAACACAACACCACACAACACACACACACACACACACACACACACACACACACACACACACACACACACACACACACACACACACACACCTCTCTATATTATCACTCTCTTGTTGTTTTCTCATCATTGTTTTTCTGTCACTCCATAAGTCAGACAATACGTTTGTTACCTGGATCCCTCCATGTCTCTCTCTCTCTCTCTCTCTCTCCAAAAAGAAAGAAACAGGGAAAAAGAGACTTACAGTAACAAGCCAAAGAAATACAGCATGCATGATGTAACATGTCTGTCACAGAGGAGAACACTTACAAAAACAGCCATAAATGAGCACAGGACCCATTGCCAGCACAAAGAGGGAACCCTGACTTGCACTGGCACCCCATGCACACGATGATGGATGACAACTGTCACAGCACACAGGGGTGGCTGTATTGCAGGGGCCCTGACCCTGAGGGTGACACAGCCACACAGCAAGCAAGTGGGGAACAGTCAGGGATGGCATTTACCAGGGACCCTTCTATCCCCCTTACTCTACCTCTCCCCCCCCCCCCCAAAGGCAAGCTCAAGCTCGGTCTATGACCTCACAATAACTGCTAATTTTCCCCCTTGCTTACTGTTGTTAAAGCAGTGGCTAACCCCATATTCCTCTACATTTACAGCCTTTAATTTACATGCTCAAATTGCTTTTGGCTTCTGGGACAAGTTGTCATATACCATAACTATATAACTACCGTATCCCCCATCCCCTCTCCCTTAAGACAAAAAAGGTTTGGTGGGTGAAGTTTCATAGGAGAAAATCAATTGCAGAAAATTGAAATGAGAACCTATATCCTTTTGCTTTGTCTCTTTGTGTGCTTTATCTTTCTGTTAGTGTATCATCATGGGCTCGTTTTGTCTGGTTTAATGCCAAATTTGAATTCAATAGTTACTGGGCCTAGTTGAAACCAATATTGGTCGTTAATGCCTATACTACAATATTTAGAGAGGTGTTGCTTTTTTATGATCTTTTCCCAGTTTTCAGAAGTTTTTTTTGTGCTTCAGTTCAGTAACAATAGGGGTAACAACTTAAGGATACACATGCAAGCATGCACAAGTTTGAATGCACATGCATATTCTCTCTCTCTCTCTCTCTCCTCTCTCTCCTCTCTCTCTCTCTCTCTCTCTCTCTCTCTCTCTCTCTCTCTCTCTCTCTCTCTCTCCTCTCTCTCTCTCTCTCCCTCCCTCCCTCCCTCCCTCCCTCCCACTGCCCCCTCTTAGAGCTTAAGAGGGATATACCATAACCAACAAAACATATGTGCTCCCATTACAAAACCAATCTGTCAAAGACAAGAGCATACGCAACTATGATAAACAAGTACAGAGAGTTTACTCATGCAACAAGCAAAAACTGACTTGCACTGGTGCTCCACGCACACAATGATGGATGACAACTGTCACAACACACAGGGGTGGCTGTATTGCAGGGGCTCTGACCCTGAGAGTGGCAAGGCAAGCAAAGGGGCAACAGTCAAGGATGACATTTGCAAAGGATTCTTTCATCTACCCCTACTCTTCCCCCTCCCATCTCCCCTTGAAGTTAGACTTGGAGTCTCTGATATTGTAGAGAATGGACAAAAATATAAGAATGATGGGATAAATTTGATGTCCCAGATGTAAATTTAGCTATCAGGGTGGAATTCACGGTTTTTTTTTGCTTTTGCTTTTAAAAAACTTTTCTTTTCTTTTTTTTTGGGGGGGGGGGGGGTAAATCTTCACAAAGTAGGAATAAGATGATTTTATATTACTAAAAATTTAGCAAGCTTTCTTATCTTAAGGATAATCTTAAGGATAATAATAACAATATATGGAAGCTATGTTGCGCTATATCTTCAAAAAACAAAAACAAACAAATCAAAACCCTTCCATCCAAATTATTCTTACACAGCCAGTCATGAATGGTTTGAAACAAATTCGAATCCCCCTCCCCCCAAACATACACACACACACACACACACACACAAACCAACACACACACACAACACACACACAACACACACCACCACACACACACACACACACACACACACAACACACAGACACACAACCACACACAACACACACACACAGACCACACACACACAACACAGACACAGCACACAGCACACACACACACACACACACACACACACACACACACACACACACACACACACACACACACACACACAGACATCCCCCCCCCCACACACACACACACACACACACACGGCCGCGCCACTCACACTCCCCACACACCACACCCACACACACACATGCCACACACAAACAACGGAGCAACGCCCCACCTCTCACTCCCACACACAACAACTTTGCATTTTTGTCCCTACAGTCTTTAAAAAAGGAGAAGCATTACTCATTTCCCAGCACTGAAAATGTATATGTGGCAGTATGTTTGGTATTGTAAATTACATTGACGTGATTTGAGTCCCTGTATGAATCACTTCATATGATTGCGATTTTTGGTAAACCCTGTCAATGGGCCATGCCCTTTGAATCTCTCTCTGTCTCTGTCTCTGTCTCTCTCTCTCTCTCTCTCTCTCTCTCTCTCTCTCTCTCTCTCTCTCTCTTTCTCTCTCTCTCTCTCTCTGGTGAATGCTTTGATGTAAGGGGTCATTGGGATGATAGTGACCTTTCGATCAGAAGGCAAGTGATATACGATGGGAAGAGGAGTAAATTACAACAGAAGATAGAGTGCAGAAAGGAGAGGGAAGAAAAAACAAAGAGAGATAGAAAAAAGAAGAAAAAGAGAGAAGAAGAAGAAAGACAGAGCAGAGAGAGAAGAGAGAGAAGAGAGAAGAAGATGAAGAGAGAGAGAGAGAGAGAGAGAGAGAGAGAGAGGAGAGAGAGAGAGGAGAGAGATGAGAGAGAGAGAGAATGAATGAATGAATGAATTAATTAATTAATTAATTAATTAATAGAATAAATGGTTGTACTGAAACAAAGAAATAAGCGCACATCATGAGATTAAAAAAATATAACATCTAGCCCTCAGTCAAGAAAAAAATAGTAACATACAAACAACAAATAAATACAAATCTAAAAGAGGGTGTGGCATACTAAAAATATCACCATTGATGAACCTCGGAGCTCTAGGGAAACAAGTTAAGTTCAAAGCAACACAATAATCAAAGAACCTTGCAGAATGGACATCAGAAAGTTTTAATGTTTTGAGAAGTGTAAAGAAAATAGGGACATTTTCGTTACATGCTGAAACATTTTAACCTGAAAAACTTTCGCATACAAATGGAGTGCAAAACCAGTTGACTCAAGAAAGTTCTGAAACACAACAAGCAGAATAAAAGAGAGAGACACAAGCAGAAAACCAGGCATAAAAACCCATAAAGAACCAAACTGAAGCCTTCCTAACCTCTGCTGTCTACCATAGCTTTTTGCACAATACACTACACACCAATTATTTTTTTCGGGGAGGAGGCCGGATCCATATGGATATATGATAGATGGACTCAGGCTTGTAAGTCAGGAGTAATTTGAAAGCTCTTACAGCATGTAACCCATGGGCTTTTGATGTAGGGGGAAAGGCTGTTAGCTGCTGCTGTAACAATCAGCACCATGAGTATAATGAGGTGATAATGTAATGGGTCATGAGCCCTAGTTAAGCTGGCTGGTTTGGGGGAGACAGAAGATGAAAGGGTCCCTTACAAATGCCATCCCTGACTGTTCCCCACTTGCTTGCTGTGTGGCTGTGTCACCCTCAGGGTCAGGGCCCCTGCAATACAGCCACCCCTGTGTGCTGTGACAGTTGTCATCCATCATCGTGTGCATGGGGCGCCAGTGCAAGTCAGGGTCTGCCCAGTGTGCAGGCTGACTGTTCTGTGCTGATTTGTCATTGTTGATGTTGTAGATGTTCTCTTGTGTGAGGGATTGCTGTTAATATAATATGTTCTGATATTTTCAGTTGTTTACTGTGTGCTTTCTTTTTGACACACACAAGAGAGAGAGAGAGAGAGAGAGAGAGAGAGAGAGAGAGAGAGAGAGAGAGAGAGAGAGAGAGAGAGAGAGAGAGAGAGAGAGAGAGAGAGAGAGAGAGAGAGAGAGTTTTCATGTTTTTATTAATTATTTTTTTTAATTTATTCTTTTATTTTGAAGATAATGGAATAAGCACTCGCGTGCTTTTCACATACAGTCCCCTTGTTTATGCAGTTTTGTAAATTTGTCATCTGTTTCCATGGAACACAATGGCTTACTATTCTGAAAAGCGGAAGGGGTTTAAATATTTGCAAGTGTGAGTGTTCTCCACTTTTAAACCCAAATCAACTTTAGTCATAAAAGGCTGGGAATAACAACGTTAAAAAAACTAAGGGCAATATTGAGTTTGTCACCTTGTAAACTCAAGAATACAACAGTGTTGAATGCATGAATTTTTATTAAAATGTTTTACTTAATTTAGCCGGAAAACAAAACAGACCAGGGTACTTAATTCTAAATTTTGTAATTTTCAGGCAAATAAAACCAGGCTATACTAAGATGTTAAGCCTTCTGTTTCATTCACCATCATCAGCTTACAAAATGACATACACTTTTACACACCACCATGGAAACGTTTTGTATCAGGAATACACACAGAAGACCCTACAATATGTTAGAACCTGCAGAATAAACTTTTCGGAAATATGAGTGCTTAGAGATGTAGAATGAAAATATGCTATTCTTTTCGTTAATGGTTTTATGTGTTTCAATAAGTTACCTGACTGATAAACCTTGAAGAATGCTAGTCTGGCTGAAATATGCAAGAACTAATAGACCAAGAGCCATAGCAAGACAGGCAGTCAGCAAACAGACAGACAGACAGATAGACAGACAGACAGACAGACAGACAGATAGACAAACAGACAGACAGACAGATAGGTAGGTAGGTAGATAGATAGATAGATAGATTGATAGATCAACAGATAGATCAATCGATTGATCAATCAATCAACAGATAGATAGATTGATAGACAGATAGATCCGTCGATTAATCGATGGATTGATTGATCAATAAATAGAAAGAAAAAAAAATAATAGGTAGATAGATAGATAGATAGATAAATAGACAGATACATAGATAGATAGATAAATAGACAGATACATAGATAGATAGACAGCCAGATAGATAGACAGCCAGATAGATAGATAGATAGATAGATAGATAGATAGATAGATAGATAGATAGATAGATAGATAGATAGATAGACAGATAGATAGATAGATAGATAGATAGATAGATAGATAGATAGATAGATAGATAGATAGATAGATAGACAGATATATAGATACATAGATAGACAGAAAAATAGGTATAAAAGAAAAACGAACAAAACATAATACTGGCTCAATTTGTTTGTTTTGTTTCTGAGAAAAGAATGGAAGGGATGTGGTACATCATGAATAAATAGCCTGAAAGTGATTGCAAGCCTTCAAAGGGCACAACACACACACACACACACACACACACACACACACACACACACACACACACACACACACACACACACACACACACACACACACACACACACACCACACACTTTGGATGTAAGGGAATAACTGTCAGCTCCAACTACAATAGGTGAGATCAGTAATGAGCCACTAACATGACAGGTCATTGGCCGAAGTTTAGATAGCTTGGGCAACAGTAAGGGGGTGGGGGGCAGAGGCCCACAGGGAGGAGAAAAGTTAAAAGATGAAAGGGTCCCTTACAAATGCCATCCCTGACTGTTCCCCACTTGCTTGCCGTGTGGCTGTGTCACCCTCAGGGTCAGGGCCCCTGCAATACAGCCACCCCTGTGTGCTGTGACAGTTGTCATCCATCATTGTGTGCATGGGGAGCCAGTGCAAGTCAGGGTCTGCCCAGCTCCATTATGAGGGTAAACTCTTTTGTTGTTGTAGCTAGCTGTTTTCTACTGTGACATGTTATTGGTCATATGATTTATGCTGACATTTTCAGTCAGTTACTGCACAACTTTTTCACACTGAGAGAGAGTGGGAGAGAGGGAGAGAAGGAGAGAGGGAGAGAGGGAGAGAGGGAGAGAGAGAGAGAGAGGGGTATGGTGGAAAGAGGGGGGAGGAGAGAGAGTATATAGATAAAGGAATGAATGAGGAATGAATGAATGGATGCATGAATGAATGAATGAATGAATGAATGAATTAATGAATGATTTTTTTAGTATGCAAAGATAAAATATTTAGCCTAGGCCTTGTCTCAAGTTTGCCCTTGTTAACATACATACATCAAACAGTTGATAAAAGATGGGAAAAAAGCAGTGCCGAATTTTTAAAATTATTTTTCTTTTTATTAAAGAAACGAATATGGAATACGAATATAGCGCAGAAGTACTCAGTTCATAAATTGCCACAAAACCACATACAGTTCAGATGTCTGAAAAATCACACTCTTATACCGAGGCAGAATAGGTTCATGATTAGAGCATTGGGCTTGTGATCTCAGGGTAACTGAAAGTGCAGGTTCGGGCCTTTGTTACGAAGTCTGTAGAGGAAACGTTACTTCCAGAAATGACATCAGTACTGATTCCACTTTCCGAAAGTTCTTACGGATGAGACTATAAGCCAGAGTTCCTTATCCAAACAGACGCAAAATATCTTGCACATTATCATGCAAGCCCCCCCCCCCCCCTCACCCCCCCCCCCCACCCCCCCCCCCCCCATATCTGCATGGTACAGACAGAAGAGAAGGCAGCTATAGTCACAGGGCTAGGTGGCAGGGACATTATCCAGCCTGTGCCATTTTACCTGGAAGGGGATGGGCTTTGCCAGGTTCAACTTGTCCATAATACACTGCTGGAAAATCCAGAAAAGTGCGCTACTGACCTCCCAAAGAGTAAAGAGAGAAGGTTATGTTTGTTTCTTGGATTTTTTCATTCCTGGCTAGAGCTCCCAGTTTTACCAATAGGTGAAATTTTGCCTATGTAAAATTTTGCTCACCATTTGGGTATCCACATTACCACTTCGAGGATGATGTCTAAAACGACATTGGTGTGCATGCAGTTTTTCAATGTTGTCATTCGCTCCTACCAGCACTAAATGGGCCCCTACT
Organism: Stramonita haemastoma; assembly: GCA_030674155.1. Lineage (NCBI taxonomy): Eukaryota > Metazoa > Mollusca > Gastropoda > Neogastropoda > Muricidae > Stramonita > Stramonita haemastoma. The sequence continues at coordinate 48,126,278 of CM060328.1, forward strand.
CTTCCGAAAAGTGGAGCTGGTTTTTAACGTGTATACAAGATGTTCTGCACGCGTTTGTACTTAGGACCTCGGTTTAAAGTCTCATCCCAAGGTCGTTTAGGGGAGTGGAGTCGGTACTGATGTGAACACTAAGGGAAAATTCTTTTTGAGCGGATGCCTGGGTGGTGATTCGATCCCGAACGGTCAGATCACTAGAGCAACTTTCTAACCACTAGGCTATCCCACCCCTTCCCCAAGAGAAAAGACAAGTCAAGTTTTCTGCAGTAAAACTGCTACCTTTTACAACAAAAGGGTTGAGTTCAACTTTCAAGTGGGCCTTTTTCTCTAGCCTACTAGTTTTACAGGAATCATTTTCTCCGTCTGAATTTGCCATGAGTAATTTACATTTTTACTCCTTGCACAATAAAACATGAACACAACACTAAGCTTCTCTGCATCTGCTTACAGGGTAACTGGTTTCGTGAATGACGCTGTCCCTCACCAGCTCTCAAGGACATTAAAAAAGATTTCGAGGAAAGACTGGGGTGTCAAATAAATAGCTGCCATATATCTGCCACACGCGTCTGCTTGTTATTACCACCAGCGAAGAACAATGCGCACCACTCTTTCTCACAAATTTTGCAATGACCTCTGACCCCTTCGGGTAAGCCTCACATCCGGTACGACACAAAACGCTACGGAAGCGGAAAGAAAAGAAGATTCATGCAAGGGACATTACTCCCTGTCTCCTCTTTTCATTTCCACGCAAGGGACATTACTGGAAGGTCTTGCCCTTCCTTTTACCCTACACAATAGACCTAACTCCACTGTCTCGGCTTTGTCGTCTTCACACAAGGAATACGACTCTCAAGATCATGACCTTTGTATTCTTTCAATTCTCCACTCGACCAACTCTCAGCCCCCATCACCTGCCTTACAGCGAATCCTACTTTTCAAATCCAGGAAAATTTAATGACAGCCCGATCTGTCAGACATTCAAGCCTTGTCCAGCCTGCAAGACCTCCAGAAGGGTCCTCCGCACACGCTAAGACTCTGGACATCTTCAAAAGCTCGGACAAAGCCGGCGAGTGGAAAGCTGACAGGACAAGCAATTACAGCACTCTTGTTTCCTTCTTCCAGGATTGCTTAGAGGCCGGGGTGCAACGGGGAAGGCCTTCAAAGAGGTAATCATGACCTCAGACCTTGCAGGTCGTAGGTTAGACCTTGCAGGTCGTAGGTCAGCTAATGAGGTCGTGACCTGGGATCTGGGATGTCTGCCCTCCTTGACCAGTGTCCAGTGTTGTGGTCTGGGGAAGGTCAAAGGCCCCGAGGTTGTCTGGAGTGGTCGCCACCTGGATGGTCATTCGGGCTCCCCTCCTTTTTTTTTTAGAAAGGAGGGGAGGGGGGTGGGGGTGAAAGGGTGAGGGAGGGGTGAGAGAGAGAGAGAGAGGGGGGAGGGGGGAGAGAGAGAGAGTTTTAAAATATAACTACAAAAAAAGTTGTGCAGAGAAAGAGGGGAAGAGTTTTAAAGACGACTGTAGATTACATTGTAAACATAGTAGGGGTGGGTACGGGGTAAAGGGTGGGGGTGGAGTGGGGCTGGGTGGGGACTGGAATGCTAAGTAAATTATGCACCGAGAGGATGGAGTGTAGAGGGATAGAAGGGGAGGAAAGGTAGGGGTGGGTGTGGTTTTTGGGGTGCCTACATCTGTCGTAAGTGTTCGCAAGGTTTCCTTTGCGAAGATATTGTTTCCTCTTTAATCCTCGATGCTTGTTTTAAAGAAAAGCTACCCCCAAAACAAAAACAAACAACAACAGCAACAACAAACAACAAACAAACAAACAAAAATAAACAAAAATCCCATACTACACGACATTCTAATTCCAAACTTTCTCTTTCATAATTTTAAGATTTTTTTCTCCTCCATACTTTTCCTACCTTTTCCTCTCCTGTACATATTATTAAAAACAGGCCAATATTTACTCTGTTCATATGTTTTGTGATATGACTTGGTTTTGTTGTTTTTCTTGATTTTTGTTGATTTTATTGTTGTTGTTGTTGTTGTTATTATTATTTATTTTTTTTGTTGTTGTTGTTCGTTCTTCTTCTTCTTCTTCTTCTTCTTTCTTCTTCTTCTTCTTCTTCTTCTTCTTCTTCTTCTTCTTCTTCTTCCTCCTCCTCCTCCTCCTCCTCCTCCTCCCTTTCCTATCTCATCTTATTCTTTCTCCCCCCCCTCCGCCTCTATATGCCAAACCTCCTTCCTCCCCCCTCCTCTCCTTAGCTTGTCCCCCCTCCTTCTTCCCCATTCTATCCACATCTCACCTGCCTAAGAAAGAGGGCGTCGTGGGAACGTTACCTTTAACCCCAAGGTGGTCAACACGAAACTGACCACTCTGCCTTCCTCCCTCCCTTCCTCCCCCTCCCCCTCCCCTCTTACACACCCCTGTCAAGTCTTATCTGGCAATTTCTCCATCCTCACTATTCCTCCTCTTTTTTTTTTCTTCTTTTCTTCTCCCTCTCCCTTGTCTCTGTGAGTGACGAAACAAAATGGGGTGAGGAGGGTGGTGGTGGTAGTGGTGGTGGTGGTGGT
>CM060328.1:48136347-48146347 GCA_030674155.1 Stramonita haemastoma
AAAATGTGCTCCCTTCATTTTTAAAAAAATAACTTTGTTTGTTTTTTAATCGATATTTTGTTGTCGTTGTTATCAAGATTGAGTTAAATAAATCTTTCAAATACATTTACACACATAATATCGAAGCAACTTGCCCAAGTTCAAACAAAATGAAGCGAAACAAAAACTGATCCACTCAGATAAAAAAAAAATGATGACGCCAAACCAACCCAAAAAATTGTTATTAAAAAAAATACCCCCAAAACAAACAACACCCCCTTCCCCCAAATCGACAACAAGCAACAACAAAAAACACCACCACGAATAAAAAAAACTCCAACAAGAACAAACAAGAAAGAAAAAAAAACGCAAACTAAAAAACACTCAAGAAAACAAAGCAAAAATCATCTACATCAGCAACAACATCCAAACCAAACTGAGCCAAGATACAAAACCACTAAACTACCTCAAACCACAATCAGCTCAAATACAAGACTGAACTCAAAGCCAGAAAACAGCGCAAACCACTCCAACAAAACAAAATCCACCAGGGTCACATTTCCCGTGGGTGGGTTCAAAGAGGATTCACTTCACACACAAGGCAACGACCGACAACTCTTTTCGCACTTTTTTCAACAGATGGGAAGGGGCCCCAGGCCATGACCCGCAGGGTCAAAGGCGACTCCCGCCCACAAAACATACCCTTCTGTGAGGTCAGGGTTCGCTGGACTTGTATTGTGGTGAAGGATTTGTTTACCTTGCCTGATAGGATTTGAATGACTGTATGAAGGATTGTCTCCCTGTTGTTAAGTGGCGTCTCGGCGAAGGAAAGGAGGGAGGTGTCGGGTGGGAATGTCTTGAGCTTATTAAAGGCTTATTCTTTGTAGTTTTCTTCTCCCTTTTGCATCAAAAACTACACAAAAGGATATACTTTAGTAGATACTTTCTCCTGTCAAAGGCAGAGAATACTTTTGTTTCAAAGACGTTTGCTACTGTTGTCTTGTTTTTGTGTTATATTGTTGTTGTTGATGTAGATACTGCTGCAGTTGTTTTGCCTCTTTTTTCTATTTCTTTTCAAATATTGCTGGAGGCAGTGTACACAGTTTGTTAGAAAAAAGCTCAAACTATCTGCTGTACATCTTTGTTGATTTTGTAAAAAAATATTTTAAAAAACCTGTGAGAAGAATATGCTCAGCACTTGTAATATATATATATATATATATTATATATATATATATATATATATTATATATATATATATATATATATATATATATACATATATATATATATATATATATATATATATTTTTTTTTTTTTACCGTGGTCCAATTTTTTATTCTTACCAGTTAATGAATCCCTTAGTGCTGTTTTTGCTGAATGATTACAGTTTTCCTACTTTAGTATGGCTGGTATGTAGCTAGCATGGCATGGAAATATGCAGCAAAATATACTGGCAATCAATTATAAATCATTAACATTTATGTAACAGTAACTAAAAAAAAACCCAAAGGTCTCAGGGCAGAGACCTCAGGAACACCAGTCTTTGAGAACACCAAAATTACTATGTACATAAACAAACCAATTTAAAACCATTGACAATACCTCTTTTCTGATAGATCTACACAGAAAGGGAAGCAGGAATAGTAACTTATTTTTAGCAATCAACACACGTCAAGTTATCCCAAAAGCCGGAAATAGTCAGAAACATCAAATGCTTTGGCAAAGTTTAGTGTATGGAGTAAAGCAAAATCGTTTGTGTTGGTGTTCTTGAGTTGTTTATCAGCGAATGCAGTCTTTGCAGTGTGGTAGTCAGTTATCAGCTCTACACCCCTTCTGACAATGATGAAATAGATCTAGTATAAAATGATCAATAATTCTGGATACAATTACTTTCAATGTGCTTTCTTATAGTTTTTGTAAGAGAGAATAAAACTGAAATAAGTTTGTAACCAGAAGGATTTAAACAATCACAAATTTTGAGAAGCATGGTAACTTCAGTGAGTTTAAGGAGTTTTGGCAATATGTTTTTATTCAACAATAAAACGAAATATTGGTAAAAGTTTCAGAAAAGACAGCAGCAAGATGTTCAATATTTTCATGGAGGCGTCTAAAACTCGGAAACTGGTTTACAATGCAATGCAAACCAGTATCAATCACACTGTACATTTTGTGCACAATTTTAGATTGAATATTTGTGGTAAAGGATTTTCTATGCAATAAGAAATGACAGAACTGTTCTAATTTGTTAAATAACAGTAGACCCAGGAACCTCTGGACAAAAAACAATGTGTGTCAAGTGTTTGCAAAGGCAAAAATTTCTACATAAAAGTTGTATATAAAATCTTTCAATTGGGATGTAGACCTTTATCTCTCTCGTTGTAAATAGATCAGGACAAAGTCTTAAGGGAAAAAAAGCCCATCTTTCGATAGAGAAAGTTTAACACCTAATTAACATAATGATACCATTATACGAGAGAGAGAGAGAGAGAGAGAGAGAGAGAGGAGAGAGAGAGAGAGAGAGAGAGAGAGAAGAGAGAGAGAGGAGACAGAGACAGACAGAGACAGAGAGACAGAGAGAGAGAAGAGAGAGAGAGAGAGAGAGAGGAGAGAGAGAGAGGAGAGAAGAGAGAGAAGAGACAGAAGACAGACAGACAGACCGACCGACCGACCGACAGACAGACAGACAGACAGACCAACAGACAGACAGTCCGCAGACCGACAGACAGACAGACAGCCGACAGACCGACCAACAGACGACAGACCGACAGACAGACAGACAGCAGACAGGTCAATGACAACACTGTCAACTACCCACTTTTCTTCCTCACCCTTCTTCTGACCTGTCACTGCTTCGTTCTCACTACCCCAACTTCTCTTCCCCCCCTTCCCCCCTCTCCTCCTCCATCCTCCCCTTCCCCTCCCTCCACCTCGCAGCATCTCAACGATCAGTAAGGGGCGAGGGTACAAAAGGAAAATCTAATTTTCAGTAGTCAGAAGGAAGGTTGTGGACACGACAGGGCCTTCAAGCTACCCAGGATGCAAAACAGCAAGCCTCTTAGCTTTCAGCTTCCCCAGGAGGCGACACACTGGCCATTGTCCAGACTTTGATCCCACCCCACCCCCTCTTCTTCACTCCCAGCATGCGTCCACCCCTTGTAATCAGGGGTGTTGTGTGTGTTAAGTATGGTAGAAAGCTGGTGGTCAAAAAGAGAGAAAGGATAAAGAATGGTTGAGGATTTTTTAAATTTTTGTTGTTGTTTTGTGCTGGGGATGATATCATGAGGTTGCGGCTAGTTGAGGATGTTGTTTATGATTATGGTGATCACACACACACAACACACACACACACACAACACACACACACACACACACACACACACACAATATAAAAGAAGAGAGAAATAAGAGAGAAGAGATGAGAGATAGAGAGAGAGATAGAGAGAGAGAGATAAGAACCAGAGAGAGAAGAGAGAGAAGAGAGAAGGATTAGGGATAGAGACAGAAGCAGAAAATGGGGACAGAAGAAGAAGAAGAAGAGAGAGGAAGAAGAAGAAAAGAAAGAAGAAGAAGAAGAAGAAGAAGAAGAAGAAGAAGAGAAGATGATAGAGGAGGAGGAGGAGAGAGGCAGGCAGAGAGGAGAGTAGCAGCAGCAGCAGCAGCAGCAGCAGCAGCAGAAACAACAACATGAAAACAGCAGCAGTTGCAAAAGCAGCATCAACAGTGACTTAGCAGCAGCAGCAGCAGCAAACAGCACCACCATGCACGCACCACCAACCAATCAACAACAACAAAACAATAAGAAAAAGCTGAGAGAGGAAGAAGGTAAAAACAACAAAAACTACAGCAGAAACAGTATCAACAACAGCAACAAAAAACACAAGAACACTGCAAAGTATTTAAAAATGTTAACGATGAAAAACAAAGTAAAACACAAAACAAACAAACAATAAAAAATAAAATAAATGAAAAAACAGCATCTCAACCCCAAAAGAACACCATACATTTCTTCCACTCGAAACATGAAACCTCACTGACCACTTAAAAACAACAACAAAAAACCAAAAAAAGAATCCCTGGACAGTGGTCATCGCCCTAAAAAATTCCCCGTTACGCTCAGTGGTCCATGACCAAGCTGCTTCCAATGAGTTGTGTCCCCTTGAAGAGCGGGGTAGAGGGCGCAGGGGGCCTCGTTTTGACAGATCAATTAGAGAGGTGTCGCGCAGGGGAGGGCATTCACAGTTCCATTTGGGCACAATGGCGGCTTTGAAATCTGGATACTGTAATCTGGATGCTGGCCTTTGCAAACGAAGACTCAGCTTCTTTACTGTTTGTGAGAGATGGGGGAAAATGGACAAGGATTTCTCCCCCCCCCCCCCCCCCCCCTTACCCTGTCTTCTTTCTCATTTTTGTAACCACCTTCATGACTCCCTCTCCTCTTTTATTCAACACCTGGTTTATCATGGCCTTACTAGGTTTGCAGGAAGCTCAGTGATACAGGATGACTGAGAGAGAGAGAGAGAGAGAGAGAGAGAGAGAGAGAGAGAGAGAGAGAGAGAGAGAAGGAGAGAGAGAGAGAGAGAGAGAGAGAGAGAGAGAGAGAGAGAGAGAGAGAGAGAGAGAGAGAGGTGTATATATTCATATAATCTATATATTCATATTATCTATATCTAATATATATCTATATCTATCATCTATCATCTATCTATCTATCTACTATCTATCTATCTATCTATCTATCTATCTATCATATCTATCTACTATCTATTATATAGTATAATATATGATAATATATATATATAGAGTGTGGTGTGGTGTGTGTGTGGTTGTGTTTGTGGTGTGTGGGTGGTGTGTCGTGTGTGGGGTGTGTGTGTAACAATCAGATGCCTGTCAATGTTCAGCTAAGCAACGAAGAATGGAAGAAGAAGAAGAAGATCGCAAAGAAGAATTGCGAAGAAGAAGAATTGTGAAGAAGAAGAAATTGCAAAGAAGAAAAGATTTGCTAAGAAGAAGAAGAGAAGAACGAAAAGAAGAATGGAAGAAGAAGAAGAAGGAAGAAGAAGAAGAAAGAAGAATTGCGAAGAAGAAGAATTACGAGAAGAAGAATTGCGAAGAAGAAGAATGAGAAGAAGAAGAATGAAGATGAAGAAAAGAAGAAGAAGAAGAAGAAGATAAGAAGAAGAAGAAAAGAAGAAGAAGAAGAAGAAGAAGAAGAAGAAAATTGCGAGAAGAAGAAGAAGAATTGGAGAAGAAGAAGAAGAAGAGAAGAAGAAGAAGAAGAAGAAGAAGAAGAAGAAGAAGAAGAAGAAGAAGAAGAAGAAGAAGAAGAAGAAGAGCAAGAACAAGAACAGAACAAGAACAAAGCAAGAAGAAGAAGAACAAAACAACAACAACAAAGAAGCGAAGTCAACCATATCAATCAGTTAACCATCCAGCTAACCACCACCAATTAACTAACAAACGGAATTGTATATATTTTCCCTACAATGCTCAATAACTAACTCTGAAGTAATAAACCAACAACTCATGACAGGAGTTTGTTTGGGAAGAAGAAGAAACATTCCTACTCTTGTTTTATTTTGGTGAGATCAGCAAACCATGAAGCAAGCCAGGAAACAAACAAGCAAGCTCATGATTGTCGACCAGATAGAAAAAAAAAATTTAAAATCTGAAACCCTGCACTATCCTCACTTTTAAAGGTTGACCTCTATAGACACGACTTCCCCCTCAACTCCTTGAGCACCGAATTTTCCAGGCAGTGTAATAATTTTAGATAAGATATACCTGGCAGACCTAACCCTCTGCATGTGTCCACAGAGTGCACTCTGCCGGTTATGTTCATGTTATCCATCTGACTGGCCTATACTACGCTAGGTAGATTTTATTATGTATTCATTTATTTTATTTTATTTTTTAAATTATTCATTCATTTATTTATTTATTTAATGATTATTTCATTTTATACCACATTTAAGTCACGGTACATCTCTTTGTGTGAAACTCGGGATCTCTCCCCGAGGATAGCGCGTCGCCACAAGAGCATCGCCACCCATTATTATGTTGTTGTTTTTGGTTTCTTTTCCTGTCTGCAACTCTATTTGTTTCCTATCGAGTGGCTCTTTTCCACAAATTTTGCCAGGGACAACTATCTTGTTGCCGTGGGTTCTTTTACGTGCGCTAAATAATTCTATATAGCTATGTAATCACACAAGACCTAATCTTATCACCTTATCTGAAAGACTAGCATCCAGACCACCACTCATGGTCTAACAGATGGGGGAGAGTTTTGGCCCCAAACGGTTATCGAACCATTGCACACTTTCCGACCCGGACTTTTTCACTTTTTAGGCAGGCGTGTTACCTCTAGACCACCGATCCACCGATAGGATATGCACATGATTGTGTCAAGATGCCCTGCATGCGTTTTCACACTGGAGTTTAGTTTAAAATCTTTCCCCAAAGACTTTCATGGGAGATAGTAGGAGTTCGTACCAATGTTAACTCCTGGGGAGAAAGGGGGGTGGGGGGGGGGGGAAAAGTAGTAGAGATTCGAACACTGCGACTTCCAGTACCTTTAGATCACGAATATAACGATCTAGCCACTAATATTAATTATTTAACAAACCCCCCCCCCCCCCCCCCTCCCCCCCCCCGTTTTCCAACACATCCACTTTCCCACCTTTTCTGGGCTGAAATACAGGTGCAAAATTATTCCACAGCTCTCCCGTGCGCTATGGACATTGCCCCCCCCTCCTACCCTCTACCCCCCCCCCCCCCCACACATACACACTCACACAGACACACACTCCTTCCCTTTTATCCCTCCTTCTCGCATCCTTTTCACCCTCTCTTTTCAATTCCCTTGACAACAGAAGCAAAAAGTTAAGGGACCAAGTTAATAACAGGAAGCGGAAATAGTCTTCAACAAAAGCCGCAGAGGCTGCTGGGAAAACAGAGGAGGGGAGAAGAAGACGACCCAAGATGTCCGCCTTTTGTCTGTGTCTGACTGTCTGTGTCTGGGCTTTTGTCCCTTTTTCAATCTCTCTCTCTCTCTCTCTCTCTCTCTCTCTCTCTCTCTCTCTCTCTCTCTCTCTCTCTCTCTCTCTCTCTCTCTCTCCTCTCTCTCTCTCTCTCTCTCTTCTCTCTCTTCTCTCTCACTGTGTTGTGTGTTGTGTGTGTGTGTGTGTGTGTGTGTTGTGTGTTGTGTGTTGTGTGTGTGTGTGTGTGTTGTGTGTGTGTGTGTTCTGTCTGTCTGTCTGTCTGTCTGTCTTCTTCTCTCTCTCTCTCTCTCTCTCTCTCTCTCTCTCTCTCTCTCTTTCGCTCTTTGTCCCCCCTCTCTCTTTTCCTCTCTATGTCTGTCTGTCCTCCCCTGAGTCCCTGACTAACTGATTGATTCCTTTAATCATTTATTCATTTTTCTTTCTTCCTTCCGTCCTATCTTTCTTTCTGTCTGTCTTATGTCTCCTTATTTCTGTCTGTCCTCTTTTTCTGTCATATCATTTAACTCTCTATCTTGTGCGTCGTGCGTGCGTACGCGCGCGCGCGCGTGCGTGTGTGTGTGTGTGTGGTGTGTGTGTGTGTGTGTGTGGCGCGCGCGCGCTCGTGTGTGTGTGTTGTGTGTGTGTGACGAACAGACAACCAGCCAGTTAGCCAGCCAGTCAAGTAGCCAGCCAGCCAGCCAGCCAGCCATAGACAGTAGGAAACTTTCAGAGACAGAACAAAGTTACTATAATGATATATTTTGATAATGAGAGATATGATGACTGAATCCCACTGAGTCCACTCCTAAAGGGTGGTACCAGACACGAGGAAAGGCGGAAGAGGAAGGGGAAAGGAACCGTGACAGTGAGGTAGGGAAATTGAAAAAAAGATCAAGGAATAGGTGAAAGAATACGCTGTAGATCTTGCTGTTCTTGTTCCTTCTTCTTCCTTTAACTTGTTGTTGTTGTTGTTGTTGTTGTTGTTGTTGTTGTTGTTGTTGTTGTTGTTTTCTTTTTCTTCTTCTTCTTCTTCTTCTTCTTCTTCTCTCTTCTTCTTCTTCTTCTTCTTCTTCTTCTTCTTCTTCTTCTTCTTCTTCTTCTTCTTCTTCTTCTTTTTCTTCTTCTTCTTCTTCCTTCTTCTTCTTTGCTCTTTTTGCAATTCTTTTCCTTCTTTTTCCATTTTCCCGTCTTCCTCTTTTTCTTCTCAGTTATTTTTCTTTGCAGTACTGCTACTTCGCAATTATTCCTCACCTTTTTGTTGTTGCTGCTGCTGTTGTTGTTGTTGTTGTTGTTAGTGGTGTTGTTCTTCTTTCTTCTTTTTCTGCTTTGTTTTATTCTGTCTCCTGCCTGCCTGTCTTTCTGTTTTGTTGTCTATTTCTGATTTTCTTTTATGGATGCATTCTGTATCTTCATAGTTTTCCTTATACTGAAGAAATCACATCGCATCACACACACACACACACACACACACACACACACACACACCACACACCACACACACACACACACACACACACACACACACAAACACACACACACACATCTATATATCAGTGGTATTTTCCAAACTCTATACTTATCAAAGGGTGTACGTTCCTTAGTGGTTAGAGCATTGTACTCGAGATCTGATGGTAACTTGAGGCCGCGGATTCGATTCTCTGCTAAACTGTCCCCCCATAGAGGACTGTTCCAATGGATTCAATATTCATACTCTACTCTCCTGGAAGTCTTCTTATCAGACCAAAAACCTGAGTCCATTGTGCAAACGCACACAGAACATCTTGCATTCAAGTAAAAACCATATATTAACAGGCAAGGTTCGAGCCACCAACAAGACACTTATAAGGGGAATTTTTCCCTGGAGTTAACACAGTACTCACCACAATCCCTGAAAATCCTACAGATGACTGTACACTAGGCCCAGTGCGCAAACGCCCGCAGAACATCTTGCTCACGCGTTAAAATCTATTCTGCCGTTCGGAAGAGTAGGCTATTTGGTTCGGTTTTTACCAGTACGGTAAGAACTGATGACCAAAAAACTCTACATTGTTTTTACATCGATGCCTTTCCTTCAGAAACTACGCCAACATTTTTAGGGAGATTTTAAAATAATTCATTCTACTGAAATAAGCATGTTGAGAGAGAGAGAGAGAGAGAGAGAGAGAGAGAGAGAGGAGAGAGAGAGAGAGAGAGAGAGAGAGAGAGAGAGAGAGAGAGAGAGAAGACGAGAGAAGGGAAGAAGACAGACAGACAGACAGACAGACAGGTAGACAGACAGACAGGCAGATGCATACAGAGACAGGCCCACAGACAGAGACAGACAGACATACTGACAGAAAGACAGACAGAAATACAGTCAAAGCCACAGAGACAGACACACAAACAGAGACAACTACAAAGACAAAGACAGAGACAGAGAGACAGACAGAGCAGGAAGCTCAAAAGAACACAACAGACAAAAAAAAAGACCCAACGAAATTGCAACGGAGCTTTGCACCACTGCTTTACAAAAAAAAAAAAATAAATAAAAAAAAGACCATGCCAGACTCTTCTTCTCTACGCGCGTGAAACCTCAACCATCCAATCAAAGAAGCAGACAATGAGGGAGACAGAGAAAGAGAGAGACAGAGCTTGTCATCCTTTTTAGGGCTTCTTCCCCCGCTTCTGGCCAATCAAGCCCCTAGCATATGAAATATCAGAAATCGAACCACGGTTTCCAGCCCCTCACAATACCACCGGGCCACGGGGACACAGACGGTGAAATTAACCCTAGCGTCCCAAAGAAGAGGATGAAAAGAAACTGTTAAATTAACCCTTTGGATCCCGCCAGCTCCGTTAAATTAACCCCCGGCCTTTTGGGCAAGGGAGACAAAACAGGAGAGGATTGCGAGAGGGAGAGAACCCGAAGACTGTCTCAGACCTAGAGTTAATGAGTTGCTTGATCCGGCGTGAGCTTTTCAGTTGGGCAACTTTCTCCAGGGAAATCTGCCCGGGGAGAGGCAAAAGGGACTAAGTGAGGAGGCCACAAAGCAGACTCGGT
>CM060328.1:48156347-48158847 GCA_030674155.1 Stramonita haemastoma
CAAAAAAAAGGATTAAGGAATAATCATTGAGTGAAAGAGCAGGTTTTACAAAATGGAATTAAGAGATTTGTTTATAAGAAAGAATTATGGTATTGTGTGGTATGTTTTTTTGTCAAACGTGTCAAACGTCCTCTGTGTGTGTGTGTGTTTGTTTGTTTGTTTGTTTGTTTGTTTGTTTGTTTTGTGTGTGTGTGTGTGTGTGTGTGTGTGTGTGTGTGTGTGTGTGTGTGTGTGTGTGTGTGTGTGTGTGTGTGTGTGTGTGTGTGTGTGAAGTCAAGTCAAGTCAAGTCAAACTTTTACTTCCAGATGGCACATTGAATAAGCAGTGCAATTGCTTTTTTCAAGCCATTGACATAAGAAAAAAAATCATTAGCATATTAGTAAAAGGAAAAACCTTAAGAAGATATGACATACAACTGAAAAAGATAAAAATAAAATTGAAACTACACACACCAAAAGAAGAAACTACACACACACACACACACACACACACACACACACACACACACACACACACACACACACACACACACACACACACACACACACACACACAGAGGAGAACTGCTTCTACCACTTCCATCAATGCTGCTGCTGCACTACTTGTATTACTTAACTGTGATGATGATGACCATGATGATAACCATAACCACCACCACAGCCACGACGATAATGAAGACGATGACAATCTTATTCATGTTCACGACAATGACGATAAAGGCAACAAAGACAAAAATCACGACGACAATGATAATTATTATTACCATCATTACGAAGCACATGGTTATGAATACTAATACATAGAATGAAAAAATAAATGAGTTCTTCTGTGCTCCCCAAATAACCGAAACCTTAAAAAGTAACCCACTAAAAAAAAGACAACAACAACTTTAACAAGAGAAAGAAAACAACAACAACAAAACTCCCGCACGTTTCAAATTACCATCTCACAAGTTAAAGAACGGTTATGATCCTTGTGACAGATTACATCCAGATAAGACTAGGTGATTTACATTACACAGACTAAAAAAACAACCTAGAATGCTTCCATTAGCCGCGTGTTTGTGGCGAAGAGGTTGAGTGGCGGTTTTGTTCATTTAGTTTTGACAACCTCTCTGGCATCCTGTTGGATTAAAAGCCACCGGGGGTCGTGTTACCTGGTCAAGGACAATGCCACACAGCTTCCCCCTGGTCTCCTGGGTTGAAGCAGGGCAGAGCAGAGAGAGAAAGAGCAGAGCAGAGCAGAGCAGAGTAGAACACAGAAGAGAGAGAGAGAGAGAGAGAGAGAGAGAGAGAGAGAGAGAGAGAGAGAGAGAGAGAGAGAGAGAGGAGAGAGAGAGAGAGAGAGAGAGACAGACAGACAGACAGACAGACAGACAGACAGACAGACAGACAGACAGACAGACAGACAGACAGGCAGACAGACAGAAAAGACAGACAGACAGACAGACAGACAAAGATAGGCACACAGACAGAGACAGGCACACAGAGACAGGCACACAGACAGAGAGATAGATTGATACACAGACAAAAGATAAATTAACTAATGGACGGACAGACAGATGGACAAACGGGCACACACACACACACACACACACACACACACACACACACACACACACACACACACACACACACGCACGCAAGCACGCACGTACACACGCACGCACACACACACACATACGCACTCGCACACACACATATGCACGCTCGCATGCACACCTATATACACACATGTTTAAAACACAAGATCTATGGAACACCAAATTCACCTACCTGACAGAGCAAGACTGTGAGTTCTCCCCCCTGCAACCTGTATGATTTCTCTCCCTTGGAAGGGGACTATTTCTGGCGTCGTGATGTCACCTTGCCGTTTTCCGCAGGCTTTGCCGAATCCCCAGCAGTAGACCTCATTGGAGTCTGAAATACCGAAGTACTGCTGTTTGCTATTGTTGTTTCTGTTGTTGCTGATGTTGGTCTTGCTGCTGCAGCTGCTGCTGTTTTTGTTGTTACTGCTGTTGTTTTTGTTGCTATGTTTGTTGTGTGTCATTGTAGTAGTAGCAGCAGTGGTAGCTTTTATTCCTCAATTTTTTGAAATTGTTACACCTTTGACCCTTTAATTCCTGAAATCCTGCTCCCTCCTGCTATGCCCCAAAGATCCTTCAATCCGCCTATGTGTAGACTCCCACGTCCCCTGACTATGATCTTTCTTAGTGCCCTATACCAGATCTGTCTTCAGCGCCTGGGCTTTTATTACAGTGAAACCACTGACGCTGGGGGCAACAGCAAAGTGAGAGTCTGTATGATCAGTGGTTTTCATACTCATGGAATTCCGCTTTACGGCTTAGTCTTTAGTGATCCACTGTGACTCTGACTAGGAGGCTTGACTTACACAATCCTTATGTGCTGCAGCCCAGGGGGCTAACTGGCATTTGGGGAACATCTCCAACACTGTCCGTATGCCCTCTTGCTCGAGAGAGTGGGAGTATGCAGTGGGCGA
>CM060328.1:48171347-48178847 GCA_030674155.1 Stramonita haemastoma
GAAACAGATATGCATGCGCACTGTTGTAAAGTTTTAGACATCATCTCCTTTGTCGGAATGCGACTACCTTAAATGGTGGGCACCCCCCCCCCCTTCCAAAAGACAACAATAGAATAACAACAACAACAACAACAACAAAATAACAACAACAACAAAAGAACGGTCACATACACAAAATCGCAGTATTAGTGAACCTCGAAGCTTTTAGTGAGGAACGAAAAGAAAAAAGGATGTGAGTATTGTCGAAATGAATGCATTAAAAAAAAAAGACATACATGAAATAAAAACAACAATAAGGACAACAACAAGAACAAAACCAACAACAGCACATAGTCTACATTTCTACAGTGATTTCAAAGATGTTATCAGACAGAAAGGACAAAGAGGTGGCATTTTCATTTTTGACTTGACATAGTTCATTTCAGCCTTTACTCGCTGAATAGGCGATGGGGGCACTGCAGGGAATAATTCAGGCACTGTGCTGTAGGAAAGCTGGATCTGGCGGAGCCCATCCTTCTTCAGCTGGCAGAGTGCATGCTGGGTGTGTTGGTGTCATTCATTCAATACACGATACGAAAAAAAAGATAGTTTTCATCCAATCTCTCTCTCTCTCTCTCTCTCTCTCTCTCTCTCTCTCTCTCTCTCTCTCTCTCTCTCTCTCTCTCTCTCTCTCTCTCTCTCTTCTCTCTCTCTCTCTGTCTGCTCTCTCTGTCTGTCTGTCTGTCTGTCTGTCTGTCTGTCTGTCTCTCGATCTCTGTCTCACTCTCACTATTTCCTTTCATCCTTTATTCATTTTATTTGATCAGACTGAAACATTATATTCTACATCGTTGATTTCTTTTTCGACGAACGCTTAGACAGGAACTTTTGTTTGTTATATGAGCAGAAAAGCGTTGTGCTTCCGTTTAGCGTTTGACTAATCAGACCTAGCGCATCCGAGATCGGCACGCACAGATAGAGAGACAGACAGACACACAGGCAGACAGACAGACAGACAAACAGAAGAGACAGAGACAGAGAAACAGACAGAGAAACAAATAGACAAACAGACAAACAAAAACAAAAGAGGCACGCGACACTCATCTACATGCTTGCTCGCCTACGCGAACAAACATAAACCTCTCTACCTTCTCCCGTCCCCCCCCCACCCCCCACCCCCGTCCAACCCCCTTTCATCCCCACCCACTCTCATCCCCATCATCTCACCCCCCCTAGGCCCTCCCCCCACCTCGCCCACTCAATTTTTCTCCATCTCTGTCTACTACACAGAACAATAAGAGTAAAAAAAAAAATAGAAAGAAAAAAAGAAAAATGGTTTCCAGAAAGTACTAAAGAACTGGCCTGGAAGTCTGGAAGTGAGAAAGAGTCCATTTCATGTCTGGCACCGAAACCGTGACCCCGCCTGACCTCACTCATGGATCAACGACATACCCATAATGCACTGCGCTGTCACGCCATGCCATGGCTCCCTGCTTTTACTTCTTCCCCTCTCTACTCCTTTTTTTGATATGAAGAAAGAAAGAATGGGTACACACACATGAGAGAGAGAGAGAGAGAGAGAGGGGGGGGGAAGGGGGGTTTGGCGTGATGGGGGGGGGGAGGGGTAGGATGTGGTGGTGGTGGTGAGGCAGGGAGGGCGTTGGGTGCGGTGTGTGTGTGTGTGTGTGTGTGTGTGTGTGTGTGAGAGAGAGAGAGAGAGAGAGAAGAGAGGAGAGAGAGAGAGAGAGAGAGAGAGAGAGAGAGAGAGAGAGAGAGAGAGAGAGAGAGAGGGTAGATGGATGTGTGTGTAAGAGACTGAGAGAGAGTGAGTGAGTGAGTGAGTGAGAGACAAACAGACAAAGACGAAAAAGGGGTTAGAGACAGACAGACAAAGATAGAGACAGGGATAGAGACAGACAGACAGACAGAGACGGAGAAAGAGAGACGGAGGCAGACAGACACACAGACAGACGGAAACACAGACACATAGAGATAAAGAGACATGGGGATTCTTTTGAGTTCGCCAGAGGTGCGTGTCTGTCTACTCGCCCCTTTGTGTATCTGTGCGTTTGTTTATCGATTGTTGTTGTTGGGTTTTTTTTAAATATCCTGTTTAAAAAAAAATCTAAATGAACATTGAAACTCGATCTACCGATTCAACTGTTAAAAAAATATCAAGCTGACTTTGTGAAAAAAATTACCAAAAACCTAACACAGAGTCTAGCTGCAGCCAAAGTGTTTGTTTATTCATTCTTTAATATTGAGGATAATGTAATAAGCGCTCATGTGCTTTTTTTTCATCCAGTTCCCCAGTGTGTATGCAGTTTTGTCAAGTTTGTCATCTGTTCCCACCCGCACACAATGGCCTACTCTTACGAAAAGCGGCACAGGATTTAACGTGTGCGCAAGATGTTCTGCGTGTGTTCGCACACGGACGAAGGGAGGATGTGCCAATGGTTTGTTTCTGCTCGCTGTAGGAAGTGCAACGCTGAAGGGGGCTTCTTGGTTTAAATAGTTTTTTTCCCTGTATATAAGTAAACACGCACGAGACGACAAACCGAGGTCCCGTGTGTTACACATCACTATTTAGCGCACGGTAAAGAACCCACGGCAACAAGAGGGTTGAACCTGGCAAAATTCTGTAGAAAAAAAGCCACTCTGGTAGGGAAACAAATACAGTTGCATGCAGGAAAAAGAAACAAAATAGGTAGGCACTGCACTTGTGGCGACGCGCTCTCCCCGGGGAGAGCAGCCCGAATTTCACGCAGAGAAATCTGCTGTGACATAAAGTGGTACAAATACAAAATACAAATACAAACAAGAATTATCAAAAGCATAGCAACAACAAGCCTTAGGCTTGTGCTCAAAAGTCGTCATTAGTATGATGCCTGGGGGGACAGAATAGATCATTATCCTCTTCATGATAATGCTCAGTGCTGTTATCATTCTCAATCTATTTTTACATGAAAAAAATCATTATTAAGAGGAAAGAAAAAAAAAGAGAAATAAAACCCCAATTAAATAAGCAGACAGGCAAGCTTCAAAGATTGATAAGTTATAGGTAAATGACATTGTACAAACATAATCATACAAGCAACAACAACAACAAAAAATGCACACCAACAAAGAAGGATTCAAACAAACATCTAGGCAAGTAGCCACCCAAACAACCACCAAAGAAACAAACATGCGCAAAGTCGGAATACAGCCACGAAGGGTGGATCGGTGGTCTAGAGGTAACGCATCTGCCTAGATAGCGAAAAGTCCGGGTCGGAAGTATGCGGTGATTCAATCCCCTTTTGGGCCCGAAACTTTTCCCCCATCCATTAGACCATAAGTTGTGGTCTGGGTGCTAGTCTTTCGGATGAGACGATAAGCCGAGGTCCCGTGTGTTACACATGATTATTTAGCGCACGTGAAAGAACCCACGGCAACAAGATAGTTGTAGCAAAGTTCAGTAGTAAAAAGCCACTCCGATACGGAAACAAATATAATTGCAGTCAGGAAAAAGAAAAAAAATAATGGGTGGCGCTGCACTTGTGGGGAAAGCGTTTTTCCCGGACAGAGCAGCCCGGATTTCACGCAGATGAATCTGCCGTGGCTTAAAGTGGTATAGGATAAGATGATTTAAAAAAAAATGATAATGGAGGCTTCTTCCCTGAAGATCTGCTGCACACATCTCTGTTCAGATCTGATCTGCTGTTCAGATCTCTCTGTTCACATCTCCCTCCTTTCTGTCTGTCTTCTTCGAGGCGTTCATTTTGTTGTTCAGCCTTCCTTCCTTTCCCCAACTTAGGCATCATCGGGCTACCCAAAAGATGTGCCCTCTAACTCACTCCGCACATCTTGGAATCACCGTGTAAAACGTTTTGTATGTACCGGCAAAAACGGTTACAGAGTCTCACAAAAATATCGCACCATTGGTGAACCTCGGAGCTCTAGCTGACGAACAAAACGTACAGATTTGTGTGCATGACTCTTTCAAAGAAAACCATGATTTCTAGGCAGCCATACTCCGACTTCAGAAGGTTTTCTCTTCCTTACAACAGAGGATACAGATTGTCTGTCATGTTGGGAGCTTGACACGGATGGAGACAAACAAACTCCCCATGACATTTCAAAGCAGGATATCTCTGACAGAGCAGAGTTTCTGGCCTGGGACTTGCAAGGCGCTGGTGCAACTCAGTTTTTAAAGGGTGGGAAGGGTAGGAGGGAGAGACTACGTCATTATAGCTAGAGCGTCGGACACACGTAACCTGTATATAGCCTGATCCCAAGAATTTTCAGGGGGTAGAATACCGTCATGTTAACTCCAGGGAGTGCAGTCTCCTAAAACGATGACTTCACCAGAAAATCGAACCCCAAACCCTTCGGTTAACCTCAGATCACGACTACAACGCTTTAACCACTAGCTAGGGCTCTACCACCCCTACAACAAAACTTACCCTTCTCATAAACCAGTGTCCCAGCTTACCTGGTTTTCAGCGCCCTGTCTGTCACGGTCACTGGAAGCAAAATGGGAAGAAGTGTTCTGACCACAGGTATACACTTGGCCGTTGTCCAGGAGAAGTAAAGTGTGGCGCTGGCCGCAGGCTACGGTTCGAATCTTGGCTCCGGGAAGTGGAGATTTTGGCAGGGGCACTGGTGTGGGATGTTTCCTGGTGTTTTCATCTTCACATCCTAGTCTGGAAAAAAAGGATAAAGTGAGAGGGATAGTCTCTTTGTGTCAGTGTTGGTTTTTGTGTTTCTGAATATCTTTGTGTCTTCTGCCTGCCTGCCTGCCTGCCTGCCTGCCTGTCTGTCTGTCTGTCTGTCTGTCTGTCTGTCTGTCTGTCTGTCTGTCTGTGTCTGTGTCTCTCTTTCTCTCTGCACATGCGTGTGCGCTTGCGTGTGCGTGAGCGTGTGTCGTGTGTGTGTGTGTGTGTATGTTTGTGTGTGTGTGCTCAGAGAGAGAGAGAGAGAGTGAGAGAGAGAGAGAGAGAGAGAGAGAGAGAGAGAGAGAGAGAGAGAGAGAGAGACAGACAGACAGACAGACAGACAGACAGACAGACAGACAAACAGACATACAGCCAGACTGACATACAGTAGACAGACTGACAGACAGATAGTCAGAGAGGAACTATGTATGCTTGCAAGCATATGGTGTGTGTACATATGTGCCAAAAGATATGCGCGTGCGTGCATTGGTGACACATGCAGATGTGCATACATTCACGATGCCTTCAATTTAGGCAAGGACAGGTTTTTTTTTTTTTTTGCATACACAACATTACTCTCAATAAATGAACATACTTCTGCAAAAAAACCACAAAAACTTAGCAAAGTTAATCTACATTTTTTTCTCTCTCTCACAGAATAGTGCTAAAACCTCGATATTTCACAGGGACAGCCCTGAAGAGAGTAATGGGAGTCCATTTCAAGGCAATGTTCACCCCGACACACACTGCCCTGCACAAAAATCCACACCACCCAGTTTAATAAACATGCAAGGGCAATAACTCTCGCCCCCTCTCGGCCGCCAGGGGCAAGGGGAGGGCATCGGAGCAAGCAGACGGAAGCTGTTACCTCCCTTCACTCCTGTTGCCCGGATGTAAAAGGTGATAGGTCAAGATCGACCGCAGATTCGATTCGCCTCCAGTGAGAGTCCTCCATGATGGAGGTAATGGAGGGAGGGTGGTGGGGGAGGGGAGGGGTAGTGATGGGGTGGGGTGGGGGGGTATGGAGGGTAAGGGGAGGGGAGGGGGTGGCAGGGATGATGGTGGACATGCATGTTAATTCTGGCCGCTGTTGTTGTGATGGTGGAAGTGGTAGCCGATGACGGTAGAGGTGATGTTGGTTTCAGGAGAATTGTGCTCAATATCTTGCCATAATACAGACATATTGATCATTTTGACCGAATGACAAAATCAATGGTCATTTGAAAAGTCCGGTCAGGTGTACATCACACTTTGTGACAAGTATCTATCTATCTCTCTATCTCTCTATCTCTTATCTATCTCTCTATCTCTCTAATCTCTCTAATCTCTCTATCTCTCTATCTCTCTATCGATCGATCGATCGATCGATCGATCGATCGATCGATCTATCTCTCTATCGATCGATCTATCTATCTATCTATCTATCTATCTATCTATCTATCTATCTATCTATCATCTATCTATCTATCTATCTATCTATCTATCTATCTATCTATCTATCTATCTATCTATCCCTTAGTCTGGCGACCGTGGGGCACCCATGAAGACTTCACAACCAGTTCCTCATTTCTCTCTCTATTCTGCCTTTCTCGGGGTTTTGTTGAGTTTAGCCTGTCATTTGCTGATGTTGTCCTCCCATTTCTTCTTTGGTCTGCCTCTTTTTCTTCCTCTTTGGACAGTGCCTTGCAGTATTGCTTGCAATAATGCAAGGCCACAGTGTTTGGTTACAAGAAATGACAGCTGACAAAACTTTAAAAAAAAAGAAGCAGACGACATGGGTATAAGTACTAAACAACACAATAACTGTAACTAAGTATCAGGAATGAGGAATATAATTATTGACGGAGGAAATTAATCATACATCGATTTTTAAATATCCACGAACGGCTAAGAATATTTCTCCCGAGGGAATAAAGCAACTCAAATATACAAGACTATGTGGAGTGGAAGTGGGAGGGGGGGGGGGGGGGGGGAGGGATGAAAAATTGCAAGTGTTATGAAACTTGAGGGTGTCACGACTATATTGAAGCTTGTAGCAAGGATGGTGAAGTTGATCAAATGTATGCCACTAACGTATAACCGTAAAGAAAATGAATATTGATACTGACGATATCAGGTAATGATGACGACACGTGACGTATAGTTCAACAAAGATGATGACGACAACAAAACAACACTAACAATGCCAAACTTGACAACATTTGACGTAGAGTGCAATGAAGATGAGGACGACCACAAGACAACGATAACAATGTCTGAATTAATGTGACTGCAAACTCAACTTGCAGAGCAATCAACTGGGCACTACATTGGATTTTTCCAGCAATGTTCCCTGGTATATTACCGGTAAAGTTGAACCCGGTGGGTCCCATCCTTCTTTTAGTCAGTAAAGGTGATAATTATCAGCGATGTTGCCACTGTGGCTTAGGATGCAGCGGAAAAGGAAAAGACGGGAAAAATGATGAAAAAGACGATAATGACGATGATGACAATGACGACGACGACGACGACGATGATGATGACGACGACGATGATGATGATGATGATGATGATGATGATGATGATGATGATGATGATGAGAAGAAGAAGAAGAAGAAGAAGAAGAAGAAGAAGAAGAAGAAGAAAGAAGAAGAAGAAGAAGAAGAAGAGGGAGGAGGATGACGACGACAACGGTGATGATGATGATGATGATGATGATGATGATGATGATGATGATGATGATGATGATGATGATGATGACGATGACGGCGACGACGACGACGACGACAACAACGACACTGATGACCATGATGGTGATGACGACGACGACGACGACGACGATGAT
>CM060328.1:48186347-48198847 GCA_030674155.1 Stramonita haemastoma
TGGACAAATCATCAACAAAAATAGAATAATGCTAAGTGTCAAGAAGATTCAGGTGATGGTCAGACACAACCTCACCATTATATAAACTTACCTGGCAAAGACTATGAGCTGTTCAAATGTTCATTTAATTAGGGATCATCTATTTTCAGTGAAGGTCTAAACCAGAAATCCTCTCAAGTGCATAAAAAAAACAACAACATTTATTTAACTTGACTTGAAGGACAGGGAATTTCTTTGAAACATAACTGAGGCTCCCACAAGTGCTGGTGCATTCCGTCTTCTTGTACAGATGTGAGACACGTACACTGACATGGAGATAGGATAGCTCAGTGGTCAGAGCACTCACTCTCCCCAGACAAAGTTAAGCAGCTTAGCTTAAGTAGCGTAAGTGGGCTACCAAGTGATAGGTACTGTTCATGACCTTGGCTTCAGTACAGTCTCCCGTTCACCCATTGTACATGGGTAGTTGCACTCTTTAGGGAAAGGGAAGGTAAAGCAGCATGGGAGAGGATATTGTGGCTCTTCTTCTCAATATGCTGAACGTCAGAAAGTTGAGGTCTTGATGCATTGCTTCCCAATAACTGGGTAGGCTTTGAGAACACCTTCACCTTTCACACTGACAGTGGGTCTGAAGAGAAGAATCCCAGTCATGCCAATGTGGTGTTATTGCAGAGAAAAAAAACATTATGTTCATCGACCATAGCACCAACAAACAATGCACCAATCTATCAGACAGTATTAACCCATATAAAGACCATCTGACGTAAGTCAAGAAAAGAAAACTGCCATGGTATGGCTAGTTACAAAAGTCAATGCTTTCTCGCAGGAACTATTGAGGGAGAGAGAAGGTGTGGACAGGATAAATGGTTTGTGGATACCACAGCAGAATGGGATGAAAAGCTTGAATAGAGACCTAGACTTTGGTACACGACTGACATTATGCAGGAAGTGGCTAACAACTCTTCAGGACAGTTCTTGGATGATTCCCAACAGAGTTAAGGTAGAAGAAGAAGAAGAAGAAGAAGAAGAAGAAGAAGAAGAAGAGAAGAAGAAGAAGAAGAAGAAGAAGAAGAAAGAAAGTTTATTGATGTTGATGCTGATGACCACAACGACGGTGATGACAATGACAATGATGACAATAACAGCAAAGACGATGCTGATGTTGCTGCTGCTACATCATCATGATGAAGATCACGACAACAACAATGATGATAATAATGATTTCAAAGGGATGGGGGTGGAGGTGGAAGAGGGTGACTAATCAACCTTAAACCCTTTAGATTGATATTTTAATTTTTTTTTCTTTAAAACCACTTCACCCTCACCCTACCCCACCACTACCCTCTCTCTTTTCTTCAGCATCTGTGCCGTGATTTCGTGAGGTATCCCAAATAATCCCTTCAAGCTGGTGGGTTACAGCAGCTGCAGCGAAGAGGAGGTAATGCACGAGATTGGAAAATTTTTAATTATCATCCACAGATAAATCTGTCAACATGAAAGCGGCATATTCTATGAGAATTACGTCTACAGAAAGGGGGTGTGGGGTGGATTGGTGTCACTCTTCATGACCAAACAAGGTGTGTTGGTTTGGGTTTTTTTTGTGTATGGTTTTGCTTTCCTTCCATGAGGTAATATTGTGGATCTTCATACATATCTGCACTGCTCAAACTAATCTTGGCCTCGATGTTGTTTAGAAACTTATTTTGACGTCTCTCTCTTAACTTCCTGAGAAGTTACAAGGCACTGCACTGACTTTTCTTAAGGAATGCATTCCATGTAAGTTAATTCTAGTGGAGTCCATTTGTCTTTAGATGATAGAGTGCATGCTGGGTTGGTTCATGTCAACCCCTGACCATGGTTAGCCTTAGTTTTTGCAAATTGTAGATGTGGCTTTGATGTGTGCAGTAGATTTTCTGCATGTGTTAACACACAGGACCTCGGTTTATAGCTTAACTTGAGGAATTTTAGGGGAAGTGGAGCCAACACTAATGCGTAACCTCCAGAGCAAAATCCTTTCGAATAGATACTCAGGAGAAACTCGAACCTGCACCCCATAATTATAGTCAATCATGAAATCGACGCTGAAGGCTACATTGGTTGATAACTAGGTCAATGTAACAGGTAATTTAGGGCTACTTTCCCAAATTTGGTGACATGAAGGCATTGTCCTTATCTTAGGCCATCAGAGGTATTTTTCCTATTTTTTTCTGGAGAGTGTTCTCCACCAAGATCTGTACCACGTCATTGTGGACTTTGAGAGGGTGTTAACAGAGTTTAGCATACAGCTTTGTGAGCAGCATGAGATTGTATAACATCAATGTCAATCAAATCAGAAACTTTCACCCTCACCTACACCTTTCCCGTAGTCCTGCAGATCATGGGGGCACCACTGAAAAGTTTGCATCCAGCTTCCTCCACTCCCCACTGTCCTCTGCTGGCCGTAGCAAATCATCCACTCAAGGCCTGTCCACTCCTGATTATCTTCCTATCATTTTCTCTGTCTTCCTCTTCGTCTCTTTCCCCCTTTCTGTTCCCTGCAGGACAGTCTTGGCCAGTCTAGATGTTCGTGTAATCTGCCCGTACTACTTCAGTTTGTGTTCTTTCAATGAAGTCAGGGCTCTTCATATGGTCCAATGTTGTTTTTATTTGTGGTTTTCACTTCCTTATCAGTTATGTGATCTCCGTATAATATATACCGAGGAGTTTACAAAAGTATCCCATCTCCATTGCTTGTATCCGTCTTCCAGTGTCTGCTGTTTTGAGTCATGTGTCACATGCATACAAAAATGGACATACTCAGGGAACGCATAGAATGTCTCTACGGCAATGCAATCTGCACTATCTACTATGACAACAACATACAAGAATGGTTCTGAACCACAATTGGGGTACGGCGAGGATTTCTGCTCATCCCACCTTCTTTAACATCTTCCTTGAGGGAATAATGGAAGAGAACATCAGAGAGTGGACTGGCTTGGAGTGGAGTGACATACTACAAAAAGCTGAGAACCGCAAGGAGTGGAGGAAGCTGGTTGCAAATTTTTCAATGGTGCCCCAACAGTCAACTAGACTACAGAAGTGTTGAAGGTGAAGGAAAGACTGAAAAAGTGGATTGTGTTGGAAGAAGCTTTGAGGTTTTGGGGAATATTTGTTTGCTTTTTTGTTTGCCTTATGATGAAGTGTTTGCTTTTGTTCTGATTATTCTTTTCGAGAATTTTGCCCCATTTGTTAAAAATGTCCGTTTTGACAATGGTTTAATCAAGAACAGCTCTGTTCATTGCAGATAATCTCAAAAACAACATCGAAGACCATAATTATGTGCCTTTGTCTACAGGCCAGCTAAGATAATAATATAATGGCTTTGTCTGAATCTTAGTCTGTTCTCTATGTCATTATTTCCAAGAAGCTGTATTCTTGTGTCTGTAATACTTTCCTGAAAGATTTTCTGACAATTGCTTTATTTTAAAATATTAGTTTTTTTTCTTTTGGTTGATTTTATTTTTTACTCTGGTGTCCTAGGTTGTTTAAAATGGATGGTGATGATGATTAAGATTTGAGGTCTGGGTTCACACACGCATACCCTACCAAAACAACATAAAACCTTGCTGTGGGTAACTTTAGCCATGTGGGGTCATTGCAATCTAGCGCACTGGGTGGTGGCCAATTCTATGGCCAGAGGTTGAAAACCAATGTTTCCTTGCTATCAGCTCTGTCTGTCAGCCACTGGCCCTCACACAAACAAGTCGCCTCTCCTCCAAGAGCTGCTCGCCTCCCCTTGATAGAGTAGGCTTTGATCACAAGGGGGCGCTCGATGCGAATCGTGATGTGTCGTCTGCTCGCGCGACATTGACTGACAAATGAGAGGGCGCCTCGTTGGGATCTTCCTTTGTTTTCCCCCCCAAAACGCGTTGCGTTTTGACATGGCGGCGGCCAAAATGCTCTCTTCAATAGTCGCTCATTGTCTGGGGATGGTATCAACTAAATTGCACGGATAACCCCAACTGTTTTCGCCTCGCCATCTGCCCTCTCGCGGCCAGCAAGGGCGACAACTGTGGTTGTGATCTCAGAGCAAACAAAAGCTGGGTCTCGGCAGGGGATGTGTAAATCAGTGATGGCAATCTCTCGCCTTTTTGTGTGTGTGCGTGTGGGAGGTGGGGGGCAGTTTTGAATAAAAAGGGCAGTAAAATTTGAAATTTTCGAAACCATCTTAATGGGAAATTCTCATCATGCAGGGAAAAAGCTGGGGAGGTGATTATGGGTGGATGGTGTGATGTTGGCAAAGTTGCGGCTGATATGACCAACTTGGCCCCCCAAAAAATCTGGCGCTGGACTCTGGAAGAAGAGAGGTGTTTGTATTAACACAATGTTTGTTTTAATTGGAAAACGTCGAGATAAAATAAGCGTTTTCCTTTTTTGCGCTGCTGTCGTCCCGTCGCACTTTCTGACTTGCTTTTATTTCCTGCATAATTTTACAGAGAGGAGAGAGAGAGAGAGAGAGAGGAGAGAGAGAGAGAGAGAGAGAGAGAGAGAGGAGAGAGAGAAGAGAGACAGCAGAAACAACAGACAGACAGACGCAGACAGACAGACGACAGACAGACGAGAGAAAGAGAGAGATGAAACACAGCGACATAACACACACACACACACACACACACACGCACACAACAAACCACACACACACAAAACAACGCACACAGCCAACAACACACACACACAACAAACACACACACACACACAAACAGACCGAACGAAACACAGACAGATAAACAAATACAGAGAGACAGAGGCAGACAGAGACAGAGGCAGACAGAGAAACACAGATACAAAGACAGATAAACAAATACAGAGAGACTAACAGAGAGACAGAGAGAGGAGAGAGATGAGAGAGAGAGAGAGAGAGAGAGAGAGAGTAGAGAGAGAGAGCAGACAGACAGACAGAACAGACAGACAGAACAGACAGACAGACAGACAGACAGACAACAGAGCAACAGACAGAACATAGATACAATCGATGATAGATGGAATAGATAGCACAACAGACTAGCAATGTTACAGACAGGACAATCAATAAAATACTTTACTGCCCATTATCGTCCGTCCCCCCATGCATCACTTCCCGGAATCTGAAATGATATATGATTTTCATTTAGACTTGGTTGTTCCTTATTCTCTTTCTTTTTTCTCCCTATTTGTTTTGATTGTGTGTGTGTGTGTGTGTGTGTGTGTGTGTGTGTGTGTGTGTGTGTGTGTGTGTGTGTGTGTGTGTGTGTGTGTGTGTTTTGCGTGATTGAGTGTGTGTGTTGTGTGTTTCGCACGTATATGTGTATACATGTATGTATGTATGTATGTATGTATGTATGTATGTATGTATGTATGTATGTATGTATGTATGTATGTATGTATGTATGTATGTATGTATGTATGTATGTATGTATGCATGCATGCATGTATGCATGTATGTGTGTATGAGCGTGTTCAATCACAATAATTTATTTATTGATGACGTGGAGTGAAAGTACAATATCCTACACATAGTCGACTCAAATTACAATAAATGTTCCCTTCCCTCCACTGCTTTGTGTCTGACGCATTTGCGATCTAATTACTCGTCTTTTACTGTGACATTTTGATGATACAGCGCGCCCGCACCCTCTTCTGTATGCAATGTCTTGGGATTATTTTGTATTTTTTTGTACCACTATATGTCACAGCAGATTTCTCTGCGTGAAATTCGGGCTGCTCTCCCCGGGGAGAGCGAGTCTCCAGAAGTGTAGCGCCTGCCCATTTTTTTTTCTTTTTCCTGCATGCAACTGTATTTGTTTCCCTATCAGAGTGGCCTTTTTCTACAGAATTTTGCCAGGGTCAACCCCCTTGTTGCTGTGGGTTTTTTACGTGCGCTAAATAAGGATGTGTAACACACGGGACCTCAGTGTATCGTCTATCCGAAAGACTAGCGCCCAGACCACTACTTAGGGTCTAGTGGATGGGGGAAAAGTTTTGGGCCCAAACGGGGTACAAACCACCGCACATTCCGACCCGGACTTTTTGCTTTCTAGGCAAGGCGCGTTACCACCTATACCACCGAAAAAAAATCAAATGATAGTACATGGGTAGGGATTGGCTTCAAACAAAAGCAGTAGAGAAAAACCATAGCAATGCAGAATCAGTGGCTAGATCTAGTCCCGCCCCTCCCAAACAATTATGTAAGGTAACGGTGTTCTCATAATCTGATGGGGTCTTTGGGACGAGGTGTCAAGAGACACTGGTGGATCAGTGGTCTAGTTGGTAACGCACCTGCCTAGAAAGCAAAAAGTCCAGGTCGGATAGTGGGTGGTTCAACTCCCGTTGGGGCCAAAACTTTTCCCCCATCCATTTAGACCATGAGTGGTGGTCTTGGTGCTAGTCTTTCGGATGAGACGATAAACCGAGGTCCTGTGTGTTACACATCATTATCTAGCGCATCGTAAAAGAACCCACGGCAACAAGGAGGTTGTCCCTGGCAAAATTCTGTAGAAAAAGCCACTCTGATAAGGAAACATATACAGTTACAGACAGGAAAAAGAAAAAAAAAATGGGTAGGCGCTGCACTTGTGGCGACGCGCTTCTCCCCGGGGAGAGCAGCCCGAATTTCACGCAGAGGAATCTGCTGTGACACAAAGTGGTACAAAATAAAGAGACCTCAGCTTCCCTAGCATGTGAGAGCGGAACCCATCTCATCTCCCTCGTTGCTTTACCTTCCCTGACCCGAAAGAGGGCAGATACCCATTACAGCTGGGTGAACTGGGGAACTGTTCTGAAGCCAAGGGGCACAAACTGGTATCCATCCAAGAAGTGACCAACGTTAAACGCTGCGTTAAGGGAGAGAGCCCTTGTTTCTCTGTACACGTGCACTGTGTGCATCTGTCTGCTTCTGTAACCCAGTAGTGGGTGATACACAGGGAGGGTTAGTGAGATGGTTGGTTGCCCAATAGCGGGTTACCCGTCGGGAAAAGATTTTAACTTTAGATCGGGGAGATCAAGTGCTCTGGCCACTGAGCTATTCCCTCCCTCTCGTAAACAAATAAGCTCACACGTAAATGAACCCGCAGGAACAGAAGTGTTGTCCGCGGCAAAATATTCTGTCGTAAAAAGCCATTCTTATAGGAAAACAAATACACTCGCAACAGGAATTTTGTAAATGGGTGGCGTTTGGACTTGTGGTGATGCACTCTTTCTAAGGTAAAGCAGGCAGATTTTCAAAGTGAGAAATTTAATACACTAAAACTAAATGTAGAATATCTCTTCAATCGTCCTTTACTCTCTGAGGAATTGTACGGACACTGCACTTAGCTATTCAGGTTGTATGTCTTGGGAAAGTTTGACCTGGCAATGCCTCCCTTCTGCAGGAAGCATTTATTTATTTATTTATTTATTTATTTATTTATTTATTTATTTATTTATTTATTTATTTGTTTTTCTTTTCTTTTCTTGCGTTATGGATATGTGGTGATGCACTCTTTGCTTTTGGTACATCAGCAGGTTATGTTTTAAACTGAAAATCTATTCACTAAAAACATGGTCTAAATATTCGAAGCAATAGGTTTAACGTTCTGGCAAGTTGTTCCGGACATGCATTACACCTCAGGTTTATGTCTCATCGAAAGTTGACGTGGGAAAGGAGTCTGCATGATAGTAACTCCAAAGCATGCATGGTATATTTATAATTTAATAACCCATCCAACGCTGACATGAATTACAGATCTTTGATTACGTGCATGGTTGAGATCTTTTACAATCATTATACACGAAAGAAACTAGGATGGCACTGGAAGGTCAATGCTTTGTTTACCCGTGAGATCGAGAAATACCCACATTAGATTCGCCCGACGCAACTTTTGAGATTGTTCTTTTGTTGTTGTGCGTTCCCCAGCTTAACACTCTGGGGGTCACCCAGAATGTGCGCTCTGACTCACTCATTCCATTTGGGAATCACTCTGAGATTGAAAATGCACACTGAATGAAAAGTTTGTGTATGATTGTTTTCAAGTACCTAGCCATATAGACAGCTATACTCCGACTTCAGAGGATTTTTTCTCCTTTACAGGATGAGTGCATGTTGTTTGTTAAGGGCTTGTCATGGCTAAAGGCAATCTCAACACAACATTTTACACATAGCACATTTTAATGTAGGCCTTGGCAATTGCTGACATCAGTAACTGACACAACTTTTGGCCTGGGCCAAACATTCGATATTCCAACCAAGACTTTATGAACCTATGGAATGGAAGACAATGCTCTTATCCACTCAGCTACTGAATCTATCGTGGTACAAGTGATGTACTGCTGTACTATACAACACAAAACTGCTCTTTAGCTTTTCATAGTCCCCACAACATTCCTGCTTTGCAGCGATACTGGAACTACTCTCTCTCTCTCTTCTCTGTCTCTCTGTCTCTGTCTCTCTCTGTCTCTCTCTTCTGTCTCTCTCTGTCTCTATATCTCTCTCTGCCTCTGTTTCTGTCTGTCTGTCTCTCTCCCTCTCTGTCTGTCTGTCTGTCTGTCTCTTGTCTCTCTCTAGACTCTCTGTCTCTGTCCGTCTGTCTCTGTCTCTCTCTTTTCTCTTGTCTGTCTGTCTGTTTATCCCTCTCTCTCCCTCTCTCCCCCCTTCCCCCCCTCCTCTCTCTCTCTCACCCTCTCTCTCTCTCCAGCCCCCCCCCTTCTCTCTGTCTCTCCCCCTACAAAAAAATCGATTGATGCTGTATAGGGTGGGCAACAACAACACGACAGGTGACTAGCTTGAGCCAAGGCTAAGGGCCAGGGAGGTTTTGGGACGCATCAGATCTGGCGTAAAACTAAATTATCTTCCTTTTGAAACATCCAGGGGTCTCTGTGTTGTTGCGGCCCTGTGCTCCCGTCATATCCTATTAGACCCCGAGGGGTGTGGAGGGAGGGAGAGAGGGAGGGAAGGAGAATAGGGAAAGGGAGATAGTGGGAGAGAGAAACATGGGGAAAGGGGTAGAGAGAAGGAGGAGGATAAGGGGATGTACTGGGTCAAACTAGTTTGCCACCATGATTATACTGTGCCTTCGAATTCAGTGTTGTTGTTGTTGTTGTTGATGTTTTTGTTGGGGGGAGAGAGAAGAGGAGAGAGAGAGAGAGAGAGAGAGAGAGAGAGAGAGAGAGAGAGAGAGAGAGAGCAGAGACAGAGACAGGAAGAGACAGAGAGAGACAGAGAGACAGACAGAGACAGAGACAGAGAGAGAAGAAGACAGACAGACAGGACAGAGACAGAGAGAGAGAGAGAGAGAGAGAGAGAGAGAGAGAGAGAGAGAGAGAGAGAGAGAGAGAGAGAGAGAGAGAGAGAGAGAGAGAGAGAGAGAGAGAGAGAGAGAGAGAGAGAGAGAGAACTAAAAACAAAGGTAAACAGGGACAGTCAGAGAGACACAGAAACAGATTAAAAACGATTTAGAGAGCAAAACAATCACAAGCACAATGTAAGCTTACAGTTTACAGGCAAACACCATCAAAAACGCATGCACGCGCGCGCATGCTGTTATAAAATGATTTACAATTCTTTATTTCCATGAAAAATATCAATAAATGACAAAACAAACCAAATTGCAAGAAAGAAAGAGAAACAAACACAGAAGTGCGAATAAACAAAATGGATAAACACTTAATCAGCAAAACAATTCAACAAACCCAAACCAATTATTATCTAATTGAGAACAAGTTGTGTATTTGCGTTATGTTTTGTATAGCCTAGAGGGTCATGAATGTTATTTTGTACTTGGTGAAAAACACACAGCCACATACATATACCCCCCCCCTCACACACACACACACACACACACACACACAC
The DNA here is from genome assembly GCA_030674155.1 of Stramonita haemastoma. NCBI lineage: Eukaryota > Metazoa > Mollusca > Gastropoda > Neogastropoda > Muricidae > Stramonita > Stramonita haemastoma. The sequence continues at coordinate 48,196,189 of CM060328.1, forward strand.
ACACACACACACACACACACACACTCACACACACACACACATACACACATACACACACAAACGCCTACGTGCACACACACATACCCCCCCCCCCCCCACACACACACACACACTCACTCACTCACTCACAAAGAATAAAACCAATGATAGCTAGAAAAGGACCTAGCATAGTATCAAATACGAAATTACCCTGTGGGGATGACGGGGGGGGGGGGGGGGGGGGGGGGCGGGGGCGGTTAGTATAAATAGCATCCACACTTTCCAGATGACAAGATTGACAAAACTGCATACACACGGGGACTGGATGTAAAAAAGCACACGAGTGCTTATTCCATTATCCTCGATACAAAAGAATAACAAAAAAAAATAATAATAAAAGTCTGTGCTCGTAATCCCCTCTTTTCTTCCCCTCTCTGTTTCTGCTTTGCTCCTCCTTTTCTTCTTGTCACTCTTCTCATCTATTTTCTACCTTTGTGGTCCATTCTCTTGCCTTTTTTTTCTAGAAAAACTTAAAAGATAACAATTCTCTCCTATGCCGAAGTTGGATATTCTGGGCCTGACTTGCTAGGCGCTAAACGGCAGCGCAACGCATTTCTGCTCATATAACAGACAACAATAGTTGCGGTCTGAGTGTCCGACGACAAAGAAGAAGTAAAAGTACGGAACCTGTAGATCAAAGCACACCAGTCATAATATACGCAAAAAAAGTAATGTTGTCGCATAAGTAACAACACACCCATCTATTCGTATGGTCAAATCACTTCATAGAAGGAGATGAGGGGATAGCCTAGTTAGTGGTTAGAGCGTTGCGCCCGTGGTCTAATGTTCAGGGTTCCAGCCACCACGGAGGGTTTTTTCCCCTTAGAGTTAACATCAGATTTGACTCCACTCCCTTGAAAGTCCTCTGAGTGATACTATAAACCGTGCGCGAACGCAAAAAACACGCAGAGGACATCTTGTGCACGAGCTAAATCCGTTCCACTTTTCGGAAAAGCAGGCCATTACGTACCAGTAAGAATGGATGACAAACTTAAAGAAAAAAACCTCTTCCTAAATGCACACTAGTGTCGTGTTTAGATATCATCCCTTAAGTCGGATTGTGGTTACCTTCATGTTGGGCAAGCAAAAAAAAAAAAAAGGTCGCATGGGCAAAAATCTCATCATGGATGAAACTCTCAGCTCTAGCCGAGGAACAACAAGAAAAAAAGCATGATTTGAAAGGGAAAAAAACCCAAACAAAACAAGCATGAAACCATGCTAGAGAATAGTTTCAGAAATGAAGAGGAAGACTTGGGGGGGGGGGGGGGAGGATAGAGCAGGAAAAAAGAGACTAGGGACGGGGGGAGCAGCAGAATGTATTGTTTTCTTGTCCGGGGAAATGAAGGGTATACCCTAGGGAAACTCCCTTCCTCCCGCCTCTATTAGATTAGATATTATTTTGGTTCGCAAGGGAGAGCAAGCGGAACCGGAAGTAATGAGCCGTGTAATGTAGAGGCGGCCATTTTCTTCCTGTGTCGGCCTCTAATTGGACATTCATTTGACATTACAGTTACACGCCAAAAAGCCGCTCGGAACACATTGGGGCCAAATTTGATTAGAAACATGTCAACTTCTCTTTATTTTAATGTAGAGTTCCCCCCCCCCCTCCCCTCACCTCTCTCTCGTTGGCTTGCAAAAGGTCTGTGGGGGTAATTTCGTTATTAAAGGAGAGGCTACCGAAGAGAGAGAGAGAGAGAGAGAGAGAGAGAGAGAGAGAGAGAGAGAGAGAGAGAGAGAGAGAGAGAGAGAGAGAGAGAGAGAGAGAGAGAGAGAGACAGACAGACAGACAGACAGACGACAGACAGACAGACAGACAGACAGAAGAGACAGAGACAGAGAGACAGAGACAGAGAGACAGAGAGACAGAGAGAGACAGAGACAGAGAGACAGAGACAGAGAGACAGAGACAGAGACAGACAGACAGAGACAGAGACAGAGACAGACAGACAGAGACAGACAGACAGAGACAGAGACAGAGACAGAGACAGACAGACAGACAGACAGACAGGCAGGCAGACAGACAGACAGACAGGAAGGTAGGCAGACAGACAGAAAAAAAAAGTTATACAGAGAAAGACAAGCAGACAGAAACAATGAAAGACAGAGACCCACACTGAGACACAGGAAGAGAAAAAAACAACACATACAAACATCAGGCAGACAGAAAGACAAGACAGGCAGACACATATACAGACAGAGGCAGCGTCAATTGAAGAAAGAAAGAAAGAGAACAAAAGATTTCCTCTGTGGGGATGCTAGGTGCCTGTGAGTACAAAAAGTATCTCCACCTTCTGGAAAATTCTGTGCCAGGAATTTCCTCTTTTCTATCCCTCTCTTTGTTTCTGCCTTGTTCCTTTTCTTCCTGTTGCCTCCTTCTTGTCTATTATTTTTGTTTTTGCCTTCTTGGTCCATTCTCCTGCATTGTTGTTCAGAAGGACTTACACATAACAATTCTCTCCCACGCCACAGTTGGATGCGCTGGGCCTGATTTTGTATTTGTATTTTGTATTTTGTACCACTTCATGTCAAATCAGATTCCTCTGCGTGAAATTCGGGCTGCTCTCCCCGATGAGAGCGCGTCGCCACAAGTGTAGGGCCTTACCCTTTTTTTTTCTTTTTC
>CM060328.1:48206347-48209608 GCA_030674155.1 Stramonita haemastoma
GGGGGGGGGGAAAAGGGGGGGGGGGAAAAGGGGGGGGGGGGGGGGGGGAGGGGAGGGGGGGGGGAAAAAGGGGGGGGAGGGGGGGGAAGGGGGGGGAGAGGGGGGAAAGGGGGAAGGGGGGGGAGGGGGGGGGGGGGAGGAAAAAAGGGGGAAAGGGGGAAGGGGGGAAAAGGGGGGTTTTAAAAAGGGGGGGAAAAAAGGGGGGGGGGGAAAAAAAAGGGGGGGGGGGGGTTGGGGGGGGGAAAAAAAAAAAGGGGGGGTTTTTTTTTGGGGGTTTTTTGGGGGGGGGGGGGGGTTGGGTTTTTTTGGGGGGGGGGGGGGGGGGGGGGAAAAAAAAAAAAAAATTTTTAAAAAAAAAAAAAGGGGGGGGTAAAAGGGAAAAGGGGGGGGAAAAGGGGGTTGGGGGGGGGAAAAAAAAAAAGGGGGGGGGGTTTTTTTTTGGGGGGGGAAAAAAAAAAAAAAGGAGGAAAAAAGGGGGGAAAGGGGGGGGGAAAAAGGGGGGGGGGAAAAAAAAAAAAAAAAAAAAAAAAAAATTTTTAAAAAAGAAAAAAAAGGAAAAAAAGGGGAAAAAAAAAAAAAAAAAAAAATTTTTAAAAAAAAAAAGGGAAAAAAAAAAAAAGGGGGGGGGGGGTTTTAAAAAAAAAAAAAAGGGGGGGAAAAAAAAATAAAAAAAAAAAAAAAAAAAAAAAAAAAAAAAAAAAAATTTTTTTTTTTAAAAAAACCCGGGAAAAAAAAAAAAATTTTTTAAAAAAATTTAAAAGGGGAAAAAAAAAAAAAAAAGGGGGGGGGGGAAAAAAAAAAAAAAAAAAAGAAAAGGGGGAAAGAGAGAAAAAAAAAAAAAGGGGGAAAAAAAAAAAAAACCCCCAAAAACCAAAAAAAAAAAACCCCCCCCCCGGGAAAAAAAAAATTCCTAGCGCCTGCTCACACTTTTTCCCCCACTTTCCCCCTCATCAAAGAGGGGGTTTAAAAAGGGGGGCGACAGAGGATGAGACCCCCAACCCTGCAAAAAAGCGTGAAGGGCGTCACTTCCTTTTGGCGTATTTCCTTTTTACGTGGGGCCCTTTTTTAAAGGGAAAAAGGGTATGACTGCTTATTTAAAGACTTTTGCGTTCCCCCCTGCTAGGTGAAGAACGGTTTTTTTTTTTCTTTTTTTTTTTTTTTCTTTTTTTTTTTTGTGTGTTGTGGCCGACTGAGGGACTGGGGTGGAGTAGTTAAGTGGTTTTTTTTGGCGTCCCAAAATTTGGGAATCCCGGTTTTGAAATTTAAAAACGTTTGGGGTTTATGTCTCGGGGTTGGGAAAAACAATTTGTTTGAAAAGGGTTTTTATTTTATTTTAAGAGAATAAAATTTTGTATGATTCCCCTTCTTCCCCGGGAAAAAACCCTTTTGGGTTAAAAATCTATGTAAATTTTAGGTTTTTTTTGGAATTTTTTCTGTTTTCCACACCCACTTAAGTTTTATTTATTTTTTTTTTTTTATTTTATTTATTTGGGTTTTTATCGAGTTTAAAGGAATAAACATCATTTTGCTTTTTTTTATTCCCGTCCCCGTTTTTTATGCAGTTTGGAAATATTGGGCAGGTGTTCCCAGTTTAAGGAAGCCCAGCTTGGGAAAGGGGGGGGGGGGGGGGAAAAAAGGGGGAATCCAAAAAAGAGGAAATTTCAGGAAAGAACAAAAAAAATAATATTAAAAAAAAAAAAACAAAGGGTGAAAGACAGGGAACGAAACAAGTAACTAGCCCCGTAAAGCCAAATTTGGAATTTTGTTAAAAACCCTTTAAAAAAAATTGTTAGTGTTTTGGTTTTTTTTTTCTTCTTCCTTTTTGGGCCGTTTTTTCTTGTTGTTGTTTTTTGCTTTCTTCTTCTTTTCTTCGTCATCGGGCTTCGTTTGTCGTCGCCAAACAATTCCCTTACCCTTTTCCATCACCGTCATTTTAACCCATAAAACCAAAACTTTTTGTTTGTTGTTGTTGTTTTTCTTATCTTCTTCTTCTTTTTTTCTTCTTTTTTTCTTTCTTTTTTCTTCTTCCCCTCTTCCTTTCCTCTTCCTCCCCTTCTCTCTTCCTCTTCCCCCTCCTTTCCTTCTTCTTTTTCATCCCCCCCCTCCTCCTTATCCTCCTCCTCCTCTATTTTTTTTCTTCTTCTTTTTTTCTATTTTCATCTTCACCTTGTCCTCTTCTTTCTCATCACAAACCACCACCCAAACCCACCCCCACTCCCCTCACCCCCCACCCCCTACCCACCCCATCCTGTCTTCCTGTCCTTCATCGTTTCTTTCTTTGAATAAAAAACCCCTGCTTTAAGCACCCGAGCATACAGATCTAGCCATAATTGTGTGCTAGACGAACATGAAGACGCTACCACCTCATGCCAAGGGGGGTGTGTGCGTGAGCGAGAGAAGGAGGGGGGGAGGGGGGGGAGAAGAGGAGAGGGGTGTGAGGAAAAGGAATAAAGGGGAGATGATACGGAGGAAAGGGAGAGGGGTGGGGAAGGAGGGGGGAATGATGGAGGGGGAGGAGGGAGGAGGTTGGTGGTGGTGGGGTGGTGGTGGTGGTGGTGGTGGTGGGAGGGGATGTGTCCTTGTGTTTCGGTCACTTATCACTTTCAGCCAACGATTTTAAACTACTGCTGTAGAGGGCATGGCACAGAGAGAGGAGAGAGAGAAGAGGGAGAGAGAGAGAGAGAGAGAGAGGGGGAGGAGAGAGAGAGAGGAGAGAGAGAGGAGAGAGAGAGAGAGAGAGGCTAAACAGGCATAGAGACAGACAGACAGATAGACACACACGCACGCACGCAAGCACGCACGCCACACACACACAGACACACACACACACACACTCACACACACACCCCACCACTCAGGGGAATTAGGAACACAACCCACACACACACACACACACACACGCACGCACACACACACACACAAAACACACACACACACACACACACACACACACACACACAGATTTAGAATAAGAGGATAGTAGGACACAGAAGAAAAAAAAAAAGAAACAAACTACTAGTCAACCAATCGGCCAACAATCAAATAAACTAACAACAACAAAAAACAATAAACCAACTACCCAAAAATTAAACCAACCAACCAACAAACAAACCCAGCCACCGACAAGAAACAGAGAGAAACGGCAGGTGACGGACACAAGAACAAAAAAAAAAGAGACAGACAGACAGACAGACAGACAGACAGACAGACAGGATGGGGGTAAGGGGTAAAGGGGGAGGGGACAGTGGGCGGGCTGGGTTT
>CM060328.1:48217208-48222208 GCA_030674155.1 Stramonita haemastoma
CTCTGACCACGGAACTATCCTGTCCTGTTAGCTGGGTTGTATTGCTGCCTTTTTCATTCATAAATTATACAAATCATATATTCTCAACAAACTGATTTTTTTTTGGTGTGAACATGTAAATTAATACTTTACTACCTGTCTCCATCATGAAATATTATCAGCATGTTAAAGTTGTACTTTAAGCTTTTTCTCTAATCATAGGAGTCAGTAAGTCAATGGTTCCCATATCAGCAGTGCTTCATGTTTTGAGGTGGGAACTTTTGAAGTCTACAATGTGAACTTGTGTGCAGATCTGTCAGTGCCTTAGCCCCTTGTGTGTGTATGAACATGATTTGACTTCCTTCCCTTGACTTCTTCCTCAACTCTTCAGGGAGTTGTTGGGTTGTTGCAGTGAACAGTTTCAAGCAACCCATAATGAGTGAATTTGGCAGAACCGGTTTCCCTCCTGCTTGCAGTGTCCATGCTGTGTATGTTTGCATCGTCTATCCTGGTCAGAGCTTGTTGTCTTGCCTATGAAAACAGTGATGGGGATTTTCTTGTGCACACAAGACATTCTATGTTCATTCACCCATGATGATCCAATTATGAAGTCTCATCTGCAGGATTTGTACAAGAATGGAATTTGTATTAATGTTGATACTAAAGGAACAATTCCTGGAATGGACACACTAGCAGAGATTGGAACTTGTACCCTCAAATACCAGTAGATTATAGGCATGATGTTTTAACTGCTAAACAACCTAGCCCTCCTTAGATGATATTAAAGTCAGTAAATCATTCCTGGGTGGCAAAATGATGCATGGATCACATTTCTTGTGATGACAGGAAGTGAGAGGAAATGAATGAGAGAGAGAAACAGAGACAGAGAGAGACAGAGAGAGACAGACAGACAGAGACAGACAGACAGACACACACACAGACAGACAGACAGAGACAAAGATACAGACACACACACCCACTCACACACACACACGCACACACACACACACACACACACACACACACACACACACACACACACACACACACACACACACAGAGAAAGGAATGGGACATCATCATTATCATCATCATCATCATCATCATCATCATCATCATCATCATCATCATCATCATCATCATCATCATCATCATCATCATCATCATCATCACTAAATCATGGATAGCAGACTGAACAAGCATCTGCATTTGCTGTGATGATGAAATTGTTAAAACAAAAAAACAACCTCCCCCCCAACCTAAAACTCATAACTTCATAATATCCCCTTCTTTCTCCTGTCTAATGACCATCTTTTTTCCCTCTCTGATGACAGGGTTCACCAGACTGATCTTCCTTTAGGTCACTTAAAAAAAAGAAAAGAACGAAATGTTAACTTCCATCATAACAGGCTAAAAAAACCCTAAATCCCGCCATAAATTGAGCGCGCCATTCTGGTGGCCTCCTCATCAGGAACTAGAAGGTGTGGCCCGGGCTACACTTGGTGAGGCACAGTTCATGACTCAGTTGCTGCCCCTGCTCCTGGCAAAATGGCTTTGTGGCAAGTTTTGAAATGGCGGCTGGATAAGATGCTGTGATATAACGGTCATCTTTCTTCGCCTGCAGTCCCCCCCCCTCCCTCATCCGTTCTCCCTGCTAAAAGAAATAGGAAGAAAAAGTGATGGGTGAGAGAGGGAGGGAGAGGAAGGGGATGGAGCAGGGGAAGAGGTGGATGGGTGGGTGGAAGAAAGTTTGAGATGGGAGACAAGATAAGATTGTGAGTGGGGAATAATCAGCATGAGGGGGATTGACCTTTCTTTTGCACTGTGTCTGCCTTCAAACTATACCATCCTCCCTCCTCCCCCTCAAACAAAAAGAAATCCATTGCTTTTAGTCCAACTAGAGAGAGAGATTATAATACTGGTGTTGTTCAGTTATTTTTTGTACATTACATACTGAACCTTTTTTTGCATAATTCTGTTTGAAAGTAAAAATGAATAAGTGCTGGCAAGGACGATAAATTTTGATAGTAAAATGCCCTGGAATATCAGAAAAGTTGTATGATTAGGACAGGTTTTTTCTCTTTTCTGTAGAGAAATCTGTTTATTCATGCATTTTTTGCTGCCCCGTCTTCTGTGAGGTTCCTGTCCCGCTGTTCCCAAGCCACTTATCTCAATCTCCCTACCCCAGCCATACCAGTATTTGTCACGTTGCATGCTCAATGTCAGATGTTCACTGGGAGCCTATCAATATCAGGCCATCATGGAGTCACCATCCAGAGGGGCCTTGCACTGCTGCTGGGTCACTTTGATGGTGTTCAGTGGTTCCTGTTCTGAGCTAACATACGCAGAACACCACCTACCGACCCCCTACTAACAACAGTATTAACTCAGTTGCGGAGCCAGACTGCGTGAGTCACTGTCCCCCCGCCCCTCCCAACCAGGTGGCAACCCCCACAATATGCCCCTAACGACCATCTTCCATGAACGTCCAACTCTTAAGATTTTGATGCACACTCACCACGAGGCCTGAAGTGTATGGAAAATCCAATCTGAGGTCACCATGAGACCAGAGCAACTGGAGCCGTAGAATCAGAGGCAATGTTTTTTTTATTACATGATCAAATATCATGAGGATTAAATAATGATGCTACTATGGAAGCGCATAATGCTACGATAATACTTGAAAGGGTTGTACTCTGCACTTACTATCATAATATATCCCAGCGTCAACCGAACATGAGAGATACAGACACCTGCAGTGTTGGTCAGGTAATTTTGAGCAACACTCTCAAACTCACATCTGTAAAGTGGATGAAGCTCGACTATGTGGTCCCAGTCTTCCCATTGAGCCCACAGCACACTCACTCTGGGTAGAAGCCAGCTGGAGTCTAAACAATCCCTTTGGCTCTAATGGGAATCGAACTTGTGACCTTCCAGTCTCTAATCCAAAGGTTAACCACTGCACCATGGTGGCTGGTTTTTATTCATTCATTTATTTCTGGGTGTGAGTGGCTGATTTTATTTTATTTTTGCTGTTGCCAGCATTGCCTGCAGCAGTGATAGTCATAAATCTGCTAAAATAATATTTTAAACCTTTATAAATCTTAAAAAAGTATTTACGTCTTTTGTTCACATTTTGGAGGTATATGATAGATTTATTACGGGAATTTAAAAAAAAAAAGTCTTCTAGGTCAGCGTGTTTTCAGACCTGCCAATTCTTTTATTTTCCCTGTATTTATGGACATGACCGGTTGACATGACTCGACTTCTCCCTCAACTCCTTGAGGAGTCATCTGAGCACTGCACTGAAGTTGTCTAAGAATTCTTTGTGGGCATGTGGAATGTGGCAGTCTGTTCCTCTCCTGATGGCAGGATGCAGGCTATAGCTTCCATACTCTTCTACAAAAAGTGTGCTCAGGATGACCGCTGTGGGTTTGCACATTTGGAATTGGATGTCGGTTTACAGTTCCACTTTTAAATGGATGGTAGCAGAGCCAATACTAATGTTAACTCCAGATCCATGAGAAAATTCCTCTCAGAGAGGGCAGCTCAGCATACACTCGAACCAGCGACCTTAATTACAGTCATACCGCAAGTGTGACTCTCTAAACGCAAAGTTATGCAACTTTAGTCAGCGCAGCATAGTAGGTTGTGGAAAAAAAAACTTCACTGGCACATTGAGATATGCCTCCCCACTTATTGATGAGCACTTGCACACTGAGATATGTCTCGTCATGTATCTACAGATTAGCACTTGGACACTGATATATACCTCTCTCATGTATCTACAAATGAGCACTTGCACACTGAGATATGCCTCCCCACACATCTGCAGATTTTCTTCATCTTTTGGGTGAAATTATAGCATGCATGCAGCAAAGTTTTCACTCTGGCACTGGACCATGCATTTGGTGAGGCATTTGAGAAGACATTTTCTTGGCCACTGTGATGGAGTGTGTCTGGAGTATTCAGTCCCTTGTAATGTCTCTTAAAAAAAACACACGCAAAAAAGACCTCTCTATACCCCCCTCCGCCTGCCCCATACACAAAAAATGTATTTCTTGTCTTGAAAGTTTTCTCGTTTTATTTTTTCTCAATTTTACACCATTCCATCAGTCGCAGGTTATGCACAGATATAATTAATCATATGCAACAATCCCACACCATTCACCACACGCACTGGATCTCACCTATGTAAAAAAAAAAAAAAAAAAGACCAATATAGGCCCTGTTTTGTAAATGCACATCTTTTCTGTCTTTGTGGTCTGTTTTGCCTTCTCTTCCTGGGTTTGTTTGTCCCCTCCCGCCCACCTTCTCTCTCTCTCTCTCTCTCTCTCTCTCTCTCTCTCTCTCTCTCTCTCTCTCTCTCTCTCTCTCTCTCTCTGATTGTCCACCCTCTCCAATGTTTCCTCTGACTCTGGTATTCCTCTGTTTATGTCTGCTTGCCTGTCTCTGGATCTCCCTGTTTGTCTGTCTGTGTGTCTGTCTCTCTGTCTGTCTCTTAAAGATGCCCGCTTCGTTTTCTTATCTGACTTCCTCCAATGCTGTCTTTACATCTATTGTGTACTTTCTCCCCATCCTTCTTCGTCTTTCCACCCCCCATCTCTCTCTCTCCTCTCTCTCTCTCTCTCTCTCCATCTCATCCAGCCCCAGCCAGCAATTCAGCCAATGCACTACCGAAGCGTCATCTATATAGAAGTAATATCGCAATTGCCTCCCCCTTCGGCGCTTTTTGTGTTAGTCTGCCGCGCGGAAAACACACACCGATACAAATGATAGGGGCCAAAGGTCGCGGCTCGGGGTCACCCCTTTGACACGTAATCAGCGCGAGGGGCGAGCACTCCCAGTGTCTCGTTTTTTAAAGGTTGCACTCTCCATTGCGAAGAGGATGCTAAGGTCCGGGGTTGCCTCTTGGCTTCCTGCCTTTTGTGACCGTTCGTATTTAACCTTGCACCTGACCTTGTAACGATTTTTCCCGCGCTTTCATTCTTCATACACTTGCTCAACGGGCTGACAATCTC
>CM060328.1:48229708-48232486 GCA_030674155.1 Stramonita haemastoma
AGAGGTAAACCACCTGGCTAGACAGCGAAAAGCCATGGGTTCGAACTTCCTCCCCCCTCCCCTCCTGCCGTCTATTAAACCTAGAGTGTTGGTCTGGAAGAAGAGAGAGAGAGAGAGAGAGAGAGAGAGAGAGAGGAGAGAGAGAGAGAGAAGAGAGAGAGAGAGAGAGAGAGAAGAGAGAGAGAGAGAGAGAGAGACAGACAGACAGACAGACAGACAGACAGACAGACAGACAGACAGACAGACAGACAGACAGACAGACAGACAGACAGACAGACAGACAAGCCTACAGACACAATACGGAATAGGACAGAATAAAACCCACACACATGCACAGAGGTTAAAAGGCAAAAGAAGAATGTTAGGAAAAAAAGAAGAGACCGCTTGGTTTTCATTTTGATGCAAGGGGGAAAATTCTTGCTCTCAACAATTGCAAAGTAGACACGATTCATTCCCTTTACACAACACACTAAAACGTCAGAAATTGTGTGGGAGAGAGAGAGTTTGTGTGTGTGTGTGTGTGTGTGTGTGTGTGTGTGTGTGTGTGTGTGTGTGTGTGTGTGTGTGTGTGTGTGTGTGTGTGTGTGTGTGTGTGTGTGTGTGTGTGTGTGTGTGTGTGTGTGTGTGTGTTGTGTGTGTTATGTGTGTGTTTGCTTTGCTTGTTTTTAAGGGGAAGGGTGGTGGTAGTGCATGTACGTGTTACCGAAAAGAGATGAACAGAAAGATGAAGTGACAAATAGAAAACCACAACAACAACAACGACAACAACGAAAACAACGACAACAATAACATCAACAACAACGACGAGAACAACAACAGCAACGATGACGAGAACAACAACAACGACAACAACGACAACGACAACAACGACGTCGACGACGACGACAACAACAAGAACACCAATAGCGACACCAATAATTGACGGACTAAAGAGTAGATGACTGCAAAGGTCTGATACAGATAGATCAACTTAGTGAGGAGGCGGACTTGCGTTCCAAGGATTGAAGGTTGGATTATACACCATCTCCTTTCCACCTTAAGCCCACCCCCACCCCCACCCCCCAACCCCACCCCCAGCTGTTAAACGCTAACAAAAAATAAATAAAAATGCCAATGACAAAAAAGCCTCTTGTAGGTTTTGGTAGTAGTTAACCAGGCTTTATCAACACAAATGAAACAACGATGTCACCACTACTGCTGTTGTTGCTACTACTACTACTGCTGCTGCTGCTGCTACTACTACAACTACAACTACTGCTGCTGCTGCTGCTGCTGCTACTACTACTACTGCTGCTGCTGCTGCTGCTGCTGCTGCTGCTGCTGCTGCTGCTGCTGCTGCTTACTACTACTACTACTACTACTACTGCTGCTGCTGCTACTGCTGCTACTACCGCTACTGCTGCTGCTACATCTGCTGCTACTGCTGCTGCTACTGCTGCTGCTGCTACTACTACTACTACTACTTCTACTACTACTACTACTACTACTACTACTACTACTACTACTACTACTACTACTACTACTACTACTACTACTACTACTATACTGCTGCTGCTGCTGCTGCTGCTACTACTTCTACTTCTACTTCTACTCCTCCTTCTCCTCCTCCTCCTCCTACTACTACCACTACTACTACTTCTACTACTACTCCTACTCCTCCTCCTCCTCCTCCTCCTCCTCCTACTACTACTACTACTACTACTACTACTACTACTACTACTACTACTACTACTACTACTGCTGCTGCTGCTGCTGCTGCTGCTGCTGCTGCTGCTGCTGCTGCTGCTGCTACTACTACTACTACTACTGCTGCTGCTGCTGCTGCTGCTACTACTACTACTTCTGCCATTGCTACTTCTACTTCTACTCCTACTACTGTTACTTCTAATACTAATATTTTTCTCACTACAGCCACAGATAAAAATCTGAACATTACGAACCTTTTTCTGTCAAAGAAAGAAGTAAGCAAAGAAAGTAAGAAAGGAAGACAGACAGACAAACACAGAGAAGAGAAAGATAGATAGTAAGGAAGAAAGAAAGATACAAAAAAAAAGAAATGACGACAGACAGCAGAGAGAAAGAAAGATAGAAGAAAGAATAAAAGAAAGAAAAGAAAGGAAGGAAGAAAGAAAAACAACAACAGAGAAACAGATCAGCACACACAAAAGCAAGGAATACAGCAAAAAATAGAAAAACAAAAAAAACACGAGATCAATCAATCAATCAATCAATTAATCAATCAAGCAAGCAAGCAAGCAAGTAAGCAAGCAAGCAAGCAAGCAAGCAAGCAAGCAGGCAGGCAGGCAGGCAGGCAGGCAGGCAAGCAAGCAAGCAAGCAAGCAAGTAAGCAAGCAAACAAACCAACCAACTAACAGCCGGCTAGTCTACCACACACGTTGGGTACCACAGACAAAGCTATATATCCCAGAGGTCGTGCCAAGTCTTTCAGAGTAGCGCCTGGCTACATTAAATCCGCAAAGAAGCCTTCCAGTTATTCACATCACGTACAACAACCATTTGCTCTGACTGCAAGAAAAGAAAAGTTGTTGTGGCAGGTTTGTGTTTCTTCATTGTGTTTTGAAGTCAAGAGAGTTTATCGGTTCATTGCGCTGCACTTCAAAACGACACAAAACACAACAAAGAATCAAACCAACGAATAAATAAATAAGTAAAAGACTTTTAACAAACAACACACACACACGTGCGCGCGTGCGCGCGAGCGCGCACACACACACATACACACACGCACGCACAACACAACACAACACTGCACAAACA
>CM060328.1:48242586-48245086 GCA_030674155.1 Stramonita haemastoma
AGACAGACAGACAGACAGACAGACAGACAGACAGACAGATAGACAAACACAGAGAAAGAAGGATAGAAAGAAAGGAAGGAAAGAACGAAAAGAAATGGCGACAGGCAGCAGAGACAGAAAAGAAAGAAAAAAGAAAGACCAGCCGCCATGGCGCAGTGGTTAGCGCCTTGGATTCCGGACTGGAAGGTCACGGGTTCGAATCCCATAAGTCACAGGGATTTTTTCGGGCTCCGGCCGGCTCCTACCCAGAGTGAGTGTGCTGTGGGCTCAGTGGGAAGACTGGGACCACACAGTCGAGCTTCATCCACTTTACGGATGCGAATTTGAGAGTGTTGCTCAAATTACCTGACCAACACTGCAGGTGTCTGTATCTTTCGGGCCTGGTTTACGCCGGGATATATTATGACAGTAAGCGCAGAGAACAACCCTGTCAAGTAGTCTCAAAGCGGATGCACCTTCACAGCAGCATCATTCCATCATCCTCATCCTCATTGATCATCATGCAATAATAAAAATTGCCTCTGATCCGGTGGCCTCCATTGCTCTGGTCTCATGGTGACCTCAGATTCGGTTTTCCCACACGCTTCTGTGCCTGTGGTGAATTTGTGTCAAAAGCCTTTGGGGTTGGAGGTTCGAGGGGGACGTTGGAGGGACGTTGTGGTGGTCGCCACCTTGGGTGGGTGGCTCACTCAGTCTGGCTCCGCGACTGAGCTGATACTGTCGTTAGTAGGGGGCTTAGTAGGTGGTGTCCTGCGTATGTTAGCTCAGAACAGGCACCACTGAACACCACCAAAGTGACCCAACAGAAGTGCAGGGCCCCTCTGGCTGGTGGCCCCGTGGCGGCCTAAAATTGATGGGCTCCCTGTGGACTCCCGACCCTGGGGGTGAGACACAACAAATCTGGGTATGGCTGTGGCGGGGAGATTGAAATGAGCGGCGTGGGAACAGCAGTACGGGAGCGTCACAGAAGACGAGGCAGCAAAAAAAAAAAAATAAGAAAAAAGAAAGAAAGACAGAAAGAAAGAAAGAAAGAATAATGAAAACAAGACAGAGAGAGAGACAGACTGGCAGAGACAAAAGCAAGGGGTGAAAAGCAAAAAGCAAACACGAGCTGAAACAAACAAACAAAAAAAACAAAGAAAGAGACTGAATGCATAAATGAATGAAAGAAAGAAGGAAAGAGACCGGCTTGTGTGCCCCACACGTTGGGTGCCACAGACAAAGCTATATATCCCAGAGGTCGTGCCAAGTCTTTCAGAGTAGCGCCTGGCTACATTAAATCCGCAAAGAAGCCTTCCAGTTATTCACATCACGTACAGTAACCATTAATTGCTCTGACTGCAAGAAAAGAAAAGTTGTTGTGGCAGGTTTGTGTTTCTTCATTGTGTTTTGAAGTCAAGAGAGTTTATCGGTTCATTGCGCTGCACTTCAAAACAACAAGAAAACACAATAAACAAAAAGCCAAACCAAAGAATAAATGAATAAGAAAAAGACTTTTAACAAACAACACACACACGCATACACACACGCACACACAACACAACACAACACGCGAGCGCGCGCGCGCATACACACACACACACACACCTACACACCTACACACCTACACACACACACACACGTACACACACACACGTACACACACTCACACACACACACACACACACACACACACACACACACACACACACACACACACACACACACACAACACACACACACAACACACACACACACAACACACACACACACAAGCCGACACCTACCTGTCACCATCACATTGTGATGGGCTCCACAAGACACAGAACACACTTCCCCTTGAGCTGTCGGGGAACCCCACTGCCTGACCTCTGACCACAGGAAGCTGACGTCACCGCTGTGACCTTGACCGTGTTGGCCATGGTCACCACTGCCCAACAGTAAATCGATCCCGTGGAATCGCTGAGTGTGTTGATGTTGTTGTTGTTGTCTTCATCTTTGTCACCGTTGCTGTCTTTAGTTGATAACGTTGAGGACATATTCTTTTAGTCTGAAAGCAGAAATTAGGGACTTAACAAAGAAAAAGCAGCAGAATAAACAAACAGCAAGTATGTTTCCCCCTCCCAAATCTCATTCTTCACAAAAAAAAGTTAAAAATTAAAGCCAAAAAACAAAACAAAACAGAAAACCCAACCTTAACAACAACAACAAAAACCCAAACGAAAATATAACCAAAAGGAACATCATCATCAGAATAAAAGAAATGATCTTAGAATGTTGTAATGTATTGCCTCAAGACTAAAGCATTTAATGTAAAATACGTACATCCCCGAAAACGGAATGTAGCTTCGTTAATTAATGGTGGACAAGAACGGTCGCAAACTGAAATTATCATTTTTGATGAAGCTTGGAGCTCTACCCGAAAATTGAACCCAAATCTATTAATAAACAAACAAACAAAAAAACCCCAAACAAACAAACAAACAAAAATGGTATGTTTAGAAAACTACAGAAGCAAACC
>CM060328.1:48265086-48267586 GCA_030674155.1 Stramonita haemastoma
CCCCCACCATAGTCGAAAGGAGACACAATTTCTAAGAGAGAGACCAAAACTGTACTAGAAAGAAGAAAACAAGAAAAAGAGACAAAAGAAAAGCAATTGTAGTAAAAGAAAACCCAATAAGAAAACACCAGTTTTTTTTTTTCTCGTGTGTTGTGTGTGTGTTGTGTGTGTGTGTGTGTGTGGGGTGTGTGTGTGTGTGTGTGTGTCGTGGTGTGTGTGTGTGTGTGTGTGCGTGCGTGCGTGCGTGTTGGTGTGGTGTGGTGGTTGTGTGTGTGTGTGTGTGTGTGTGTGTGTGTGTGTGCGCGCGCGCGCGCGCGTGTGTGTGTGTGTAGTTCCTGGTTTCTTACGTGTGTTTATTTGTGTTTTTTTTTTACTCCCAAACCCAAGAATTGTGGAATGCAATTCTCAGGATGTTTTGACAGAACTTCCTGAAAGTAAATGAACTTGGCACCTCTTTTGGCAGAATGTCATGGCACAGTTACACCACGATGAATGAATGTGTCGTCTGCTAGCAGAAGAGAGATGAGTTTTGGAAGATCCAAAGAATTCTGAAATGGAGTCAGAGACCATTTAACAGTTGTAATGTGTGGATGACAAATCCTCGAAAAATCGTGAATAAATGTGGCCGATATAGCTGTGTTTCCGTTTTAGCTATAAGAAGAAATTTGAATGATACAGTTGCATGTTTTTGCCTATAAAGAAATACTGTTAATAAGAACAAGATATTGTCATGATGTTGATGTATGTTAGGCTAAGCAGATTGTTATTTTCTCAGGGGGAATTCAATTACTGTAATCAAAGCTAAGTGAATGCAGCTTCATACTTATTTGATGCTATGGAGCTGGGTTTTGTGCATATGATACACTATACAGAAAAATAGTGTATGTGGCTAGTTTATTTAGATTTTCAATACGGTGTATAGATATATAATAAATCACAGAAATAAAACAAGGTACACACACACTCATCCCTTTAAAAAAAAGCAAAAATACTACTAAAAAGATCAACAGTTATTCTTCCGAAAATGCTACCATGAAAGACATTAATCCTGAGAATTTGTTTTCTTTCCATTTTTTAAAAATCGAATCTTTGGTAAGTCATTTTCAAACTAAATGAGAAGTTGTAGTGGTAACCTGCCCTTGTTTTTCCTCCATTACATTTTCCCTCAATAAAAATTATTCTGTTAGGCTGACATTCTGGTCCAGAGTTCTTCTATTCTCGTATCTGTCTGTCTGTTGTCTGTCTGTCTGTCTGTCTGTCTGTCGGTCCCTCTGTCTGTCTATCTGTCTGCCTATCTGTGTCGATGTCTGTCTGTTTTACTGTGTCTGTCTCTGCCGTTGTCTTTCTCTGTCTCTGGCTTCTCCTGTCTCTGTCTATCTTTCTGTCTGTCTGTCCCTCTGTCTGTCTATCTGTCTATAGATGTCGATGTCTGTCTGTTTCTCTGTGTCTGTCTCTGCCATTCTCTTTCTTGTCTTGGGCTCTCTCTGTATCTGCCTGCCTATCTGTCTGTCTGTTTCTGTCTGTCTGTCTATCTATCTGTATGTCTGTCTATCTGTCTTTCTTGATTTTATATATATAATGTTGCTTCTCATATAGTTCTTACATCCTTCAAAAAACCCCTCATGTATTTTTCCCAGGTTTATTCCCACAGAATGAACTAACCGCTAAAGACAAGTTGCATTGATAAAGGAAATCCGGCCATTATGTCAGGAGCATGCATCACATGGGAGAGATGGGAGATTGATCATCTCTTGCGATGAATCTCTGTCCTGAAACCCTTTTTTGTAGGCTGTTTGTCATCGGTTTTCTTGGGTTAACGTCTTTCTCGGGGGTGAAAATTTATGGCAAAATAAAAGTGTAAGGATGTGTGTGTGTGTGTGTGTGTGTGTGGTGTGTGTGTGTGTGTGTGTGTGTGTGTGTGTGTGGTGTGTGTGTATGTGTTGTGTTGTGTGTGCGTGTGTGAGAGAGAGAGAGAGAGAGAGAGAGAGAGAGAGAGAGAGAGAGAGAGAGAGAGAGAGAGAGAGAGAGAGAGAGAGAGAGAGAGAGAGAGAGAGAGAGAGAGAGAGAGAGAGAGAGAGAGAGAGAGAGAGAGGAGTGTGTGTGTGTCTGTGTGTTCGTTCGTTCTTCAATTTAACGGTTTTTTCCTATGAATAATATTAAACAGTGTGTGTGTGCGTGCGTGCGTGCGTGCGTGCTTGTGTGTGTGCGTGCGCGCGTGCGTGTGTTGGTGCGTGCGTGCATGCGTGCGTATATTATTGGTTGTCTGCCTTTATCGTTCTTCCTCATTGTTTATCTCTTTGTTTTGTTGATTGTTTTGAACTGTTTTTGTTTAACTGATTGTTTGGATATTGAATTTTGTTTCAATTTCATTTTTGTTTTTTGGCTTGTTTTCTGCTCCAGCTCTGCATTATATTTTCTTCAGTTGTTGAGGGTATTGTTTTCAAGAGAAAAGACAATTGGATACTTTGGTAACGGTGTCATCTTTTCCTTTTTTTCTGAG
>CM060328.1:48275086-48300086 GCA_030674155.1 Stramonita haemastoma
GGTGTGTGTGCTGTGTGCGCGCGCGCGCGGCGCGCGCGCGCGTGTGTGTGTGTGTGTGTGTGTGGTGTGTGTGTGTGTGTGTGGAGAGAGAGAGAGAGAGAGGAGAGAGAGGAGAGAGAGAGAGAGAGAGGAGACAGACAGACAGACAGACAGACAGACAGACAGACAGGACAGACAGAGACAGAGAGAGACAGAGAGAGAGACAGAGACAAAGACAAAGAGAGACAGAGACAGAGACAGAGAGGAGATAATGAAAGCAAAAGAGAGAGAGAGTGAGAGGGAAAGAGAGAGAGAACGAGAGATAGATAGATAGATAGATAGATAGATAGATAGATAGATAGATACATAGATACATAGATACATAGATAGATAGAGAGAGAGAGGAGAGAGAGCGAGGAGAGAGAGAGAGAGACAGAGAGAGAGAGAGAGAGAGAGAGAGAGAGAGAGAAGAGGAGAGAGAGAGAGACAGACAGACAGACAGGACAGACAGACAGACAGACAGACAGACAGACAGACAGACAGGTAGACAGACAGACAGACAGACAGACAGACAGACAGACAGGCAGAGGGATAGATGGAGTCCACAATCACACACGCAGGCACACTCGCATGCACCCATGCATTACACATTTTCTCTCTCTCTCTCTCCCCTTTCTGCCCTCCCCCCCTCTCTCTCTCTTTCCCGCTCGCTCTCTCTCTTCAA
Organism: Stramonita haemastoma; assembly: GCA_030674155.1. Taxonomy (NCBI): domain Eukaryota; kingdom Metazoa; phylum Mollusca; class Gastropoda; order Neogastropoda; family Muricidae; genus Stramonita; species Stramonita haemastoma. The sequence continues at coordinate 48,275,790 of CM060328.1, forward strand.
GCACATTCACTATACTGTCCCTTTTTTTTTTTCTCGTCTAATATCACTTAAGTGGAAAGACGTTAAATTGAAGAACACACAGGCAGGCAGGCTGGCAGGCAAACAGTTGGCAGACAAACTGACACACAGACAGACAGACAGACAGACAGGCAGGCAGGCAGACAACAGACAGACCAACAGACAGATATATAGGCAGAGAAGACAGACAAAAGAAAAGGATGAATAGTAAAACAGAGGCAAAGAAGCCAACACGAAAGGAAAATAAAACCAAACCAATGTCACGTTTTCTGAACTGTTTTATTTGTTTTGTCACTGTTTTACGTCACCCTGAGAACATATTTATGATGATAAATGATAAACACAACATACAGATGAAAGATAAAGATGATACGTTTTCACACACACACACACACACACACACACAACCACACACGCACGCCCCCGGCACGCACACACACGCACACAAACACGCACGCGCGCACACACACAAGCACAAACACATGCCCGCGGGTGTACGCGTGCACACACATAACACACACACACACGCACGCACGCACGCACCACACACACGCACACACACACACGCACGCGCGCACTACACAAGCACAAACACATGCCCGCGCGTGTGTGCGTGCACACACACACACACAAACACACATACCACATGCAGCACGCACACAGGAATGTGCGCACATACATACACATTAAACATAGCGTTGTTGTTTTCTAAAAGAAAAGTAAAAAAATAAACAACCAAAAACCAACGTTAGGAGAATGCAAATGGAACAGTGGCTATGTTCCCCCAAATCTATCGCGAATTGATTATTTGATAATTTTTTTTGTGAAAACTGCATTTTTTATAGGTTAATTATCTTGTCTGTGTTAGTGTGTTTTTGTTATTGCTGTGGTGGTGTGTGTGTGTGTGTGTGTGTGTGTAGGGGGGGGGGGGGTGCTGTGTGTGTGTTGTGTGTGTGGGGGGGTGGGGTTGTGTGTGTTGTACGTGTGTGCGTGTGTATGTGTGCGCACGCGCAGCTCGCGAGCTTGTGTATTACTAAATAAAAGGCTTTTTTGTTTTTACATGAGACGTTTTTGTTTTGCTGTGTACTGCTTGTTTCTTTTTTTTTTGTTTTGTTGTATCCTTGCCTGTTTATTTCCAAAGAATGGTACACTCTTTGGTTCGACGAGATGATCTTGATCTAGCATTCTAGCAAACAGCATTGACAGGGTCAGAAGAAAAGCAAGCAGTTTAAATTTTTTTTTTTTGATAGACGGACAGTTTGAAAAGAAACCGAATCGTATCAGACTCGTACATAAATATGACCATCTCGTCTTTCTGAAGTAAAGGTTTCCAATTTTGCCTGTCAGCCTTTGTCATTAATTATTGTAGGCTCAGTCACTCATTTCTTAGTTTTATTCATTATTTCTGTACAATACGTGAGTTAATAGCTACCTTGGTTTACTTGGAAGATTGTTTTTTATCGTCCTGCCTTACATTGGAGACGGGATAGCTCGGTGGTCAGACGCTCGCTTTCCCCCAGCCAATGTTAAGCAGCATCGAGCCTGGTTATCAGTTAGATGGGTGACAGTTTGCGCGCCTTGGCTTCAGTACAGTCCCCAATTCACCCAGCTGTAAATGGGTACCTGCCTTTTTAGGGTCAGGGAAGCTAAAGCAGCGAGGGAGAGGAGATGGCTCCGCCCTCAATATGCTGGCCCCTGTAGAAGCTGAGGTCTCTGATGCATCGCTACCCCACGACCACAAGGGTTATGGGACACCTGTACCTTTTTTCTTTTATCTGAATTCTTATCAAAAAACCAGCCATTAAAAAAAACCCTTGTGTAAAGAATGTTGGTATTGACATAAAGAGGCAGTTAATGAGAATGATATGAAAGCAAGATATATTTCAAAGTGTCAGGACTATCTTTTGGTACAAAAGTAAATGAAAGTGAAATGATAACGACGATTATGGAAAACAGTTCCACAAAAAAACACCAAGAGACAGGAAAAGAAACAAACAATAGCATGAAATAAAAATTCATATCATGAAAGCCACAATGAATACTGCAAAGGGAAAAGTATGTAGAATATGGGCAGTATTTTTCAGAAAAGAGAAAGTAAGGAATATTTTTTTGTCGACCATGAATGAAAAACAAATCACATAAAACAAAAGAGACACTTGATAAATGATTAAATTATACTAAAACATCATTGACACGAACACACAGTCGTCAAATATCCATGGAAACTATGTTGAAAATATACATTTCTCTGTTTTTCCCAAAGAAAGAAAAAAGACATTTGTCAAAGTTAAGGTGCCCTAATGGTCAAGTAATGAACACAACCTTCCCAATTTCGTTTCGCTATAAACAAAGTAATGTTCATTCCATAAAAGACCGCAACGACAACAGCAAAATTACACAACTGTTTAAAATTTTTATTTACTTAAGATAGATCAAGTCTTTATTCACATAAAAACGTAAAAATTCGATATTGTATTGTTTACTTTATTCGTTATTAGTTATGAGTCAGACTTAACTTTACTAATGAAGTTATGGATGAATCGTGAATCAGTCCAAATTGAATTGCACGTGCTGCCAGAAATTGAAAAAAAAAGTCATAGAAAAATCCGATTCCAGTCGCAGCAGTGACCATTGTTACTTCCCAAACAACTAGCACATCATCAGCATGGCTTATAACTGGCGTATCCCATTGTAGCGGGTTTGAACCCAGGGTCTCTTGTGTTGGCCCGGCAGAGTGTCAAACAATGGACCCAAACCAGTGTGCAACAAACACGCACATAATGTGAACTATCTTTCACAGTGTTGTCTTAAGTCGTTAGCAGATCTTAAAAAAAAATGCCCAGAACCCAGATGAACACAAGAAGAAGAATCCTTCACACTCAATGCAGTTTTATCGTGTTACGGAAACTACTGGAGATTCCCGAAGTCTTTCCGGAAGAAAACGAGCACACACGAAGAGGGTGTATCATGCATCTCCGTTTCAGTTTTCATTTCCTTATTTACTCAGAGCGGCCCAGTCGCAGCGATGACACGTTTGAATTTTTCACATTTTATAATTATTTTCCAAAATGAGTCCATCACAAATAATTATGACACATGATACCTTCGCTTGAGCGGAGTGTCTCATTAAAAAAGACGAGAAAAAACAAAAAAAAACATCCGAAATACTGACTGAAGCAGCACAAACCTCACCCAAACAACTGTGAACACAATACATCAAATGGTTGATTAAAGAAGAGAAACAATAGAAAACAACCGGTGCACATGGGTATAGTTGTTGTTGTTTTTTCCAAAGTTCTGCCCAATCTTTCACAGTGCAACTAGCACAACTCACCATATTATAAGGAGGTCATGAGCCGGATCTGAATCATAAGATCACCATATTTCTACAAATAATTTTCAACTATCTGGTACCCCTCTCCCAAAGAAAAAAACTCAATAAAAACAACAAAGAGCAAAAGCAAAACAAAACAAAAACAACTAAAATTAAAGCAAAGAACAAAAAAATCCATTAAAACCTACACCAATCCCCACCCTTACCTGTAAAAAGATAGGCTCTATTACGCCCAACTTACCCACGACACACTTCTTACAAAAAATCAATACACCAAAAAAATTACAGTGTATTGCCCACGACTTCTACAGAAGTGAAGGTAGAAGTTACAGTCAAAGACACATGCTACGAAGACGACACAGGCAACATTATTCGATTTGTCCCCAGCTTTGCACCCAACTCGGTTCATTTTTAGACACCTTGGGGTATCGAGGATGCCTCAAGAGTTTGGACATGGGACTCAGATTCTTAATTGCTTGCTGTGGACCGTCTTGCATGATAAAGGGGAGGGGGGGGGGGGGGGGGGGCGGGATAGCCTGGTGGTTTGAACATTGCGCTCGCAATCTGACGACCAGGTTCAAATCCCGTTCAAGGGGACATTTTTTTCCCCTGGAGTTAACATCAGTGCAGACTCTACTCCCCCCAAAGTCTTTCGGATGAGACTATAAACCCAGGCCCCGTGTGCGAACGCACGAAGAACATCTTGTACACATGTTAAATCCTGTTCCGCGTTTTGAAAGAGTAGGCCATTCTGTGCTGGTGGGAACAGATGACAAAATTGATAAAACTGTATCCACATGAGGACTGGATGCAAAAAAGCTCATGAAAAGCTTATTCCATTGTCTCCAATATAAAAAATAAATAATGATGACAAAAAAATTTAAAAATTAAGATCTCCAGAGATCTCCCATGCAGCAGAGAAGAGAGGCATCACAGAGGCCAATAAGAAGCGAGCCGTGCCCAAGGCCGGCACCACTTTCACTCCCAGTGCAGCACTCACCCTGTGTGGTCAAACATAGGGGCCAGCCCTTAGGGCTGGGATCACACTTACAGGTCACCTCCAGATCTGACCACAGCAACTGACCTTCCAGGTAAACTTGAATCTTCTCCATTAAAGAATGAACAACGTTCGGCGATCTTTAGGCTGACAATGGTATGCTATCACTGAATCAGAACTTCAGTCTTGTAGTCTTTATCATCATGGTATATGACTGGTATATTCTATTGTGATGGAAATCTATCGTTTGTTCACATATCAAATTTTGCGTATAGTATAGAAGACAGGGGTAGAAAGTAATACTTTTTTATGTGCATGCATGTATTTGCTCAGGCTAAAGAGTGGACGTGAATACATGGGTATGCAAACACACATACAAGATTACATACTCACACACGCACACACACATGCACGTGCGGGCGCGCGCGCGTGCACACACACAAATACACACACACACACACACTCACACTCACACACATGCACGCGCGCGTGCACACACACAAGTACGCACACACGTGTGTGCGCACGCACGCACACCACACACACACACACACACAAACACACACACACACACTCAATGTTTTTCCCATTTTCTTGTCAGAGCTGTCACTTAAACAGGGAAAAAGCAGGTTCAGCTGCCAAGATTTGTTTAGATATTTAAACGAAAAACAAACACTGAAGTCTCGGTTTCACTCTCTTGTTCTCCCTATCATTTCCTCCTCTCTCTGTTTCTTGATCCATGTCTTTTCTTGTCTTTTTCTCATTTTTGCTTTCTTTCATGACAGAGTATCTTATACTTGGCTCCAGACTTCATGTAAAAGACACGCTCATTCTGAGAAAGAGAGAAGAGACGACAACCCATCCAAACCTTCCGAGTTTTGAAGTCTTCTATACAAGAGAATGGTCAGACAAAAGAACAAATAGAAGCATTCTTGATATACTCTCAGAGCAAAGACAAAATGCTGGTTGATAATGGTAAGCGCAGACTGAGATATGATGGTCTCGCAAACAGAAACACGCAGGCAAATCTGATGACGTCAGTTCCCCAGGGTAAGATTGAGGGGCAGAGACAAAAGGGGCAGACCACCAACATTCTACACTGCTAACATCACTGAGAGCAGGGGTCTGGGAGGGCTGCAGGAGATCGTAGAACTCAGAGAGACAGAGGGGGAGAGATGGCGATCCCTGGTGGCATTGTGTGGTGCTCCTAACGACTGCGGTGATGGAGACAGCTGAGTTGAGACGAGAGAAATTCAACATAAAATTGTAAAAAAAGAACCATCACCTAAACCTTTTACTTGTCTTTAAGTCTTTTTGCACAGGAGACACTTGTTTTCAAGAGAAGAAAACCACTTTTTGTTTTAAAGTCTTTTACGTAAGAGATGCTCATTTTAATTTGAAAATAAACTTTCTTGTTTTAAAGTGCTCTTTACAAGTGAAAACGTTCTGAAGCAAATAGTCTTGTTTTGTTTTAAAGTCTATATGCCTGGTTGTCTGTCTGTGTGTCTGTCTGTGTGTCTGTCTGTCTGTCTGTCTGTCTGTCTCTGTCTGTCTGTCTGTCTGTCTGTCTGTCTGTCTGTCTATCTGTCTGTCTATGTCTCTGTCTCTGTCTCTCTCTCTCTTCCCCCCTCCCTCTCTCTCATTCTCTGTTTTTCAAGTATCCACTTTACACAAAACTCCTTTTTGTCTCTTTTCAAGCGGCCCTCTTTCTTAACAGATGCTCATCATAAAATGGAAAACCTTTTTCTTGCCCATTTTGAAATAAGGGAAAACAATATTTTGTTTTTTCGCTTGAAAGTAGTCCACAGATATTAGATGCCAAATCTAAAATGACTAAAAAGAAACCTCCAAACTTAATATCGTCTTACAGACATAAGATCAGGTCTGTCTAAAAAAAAGAAAGAAAAGAAAAGCAAATCCCTTTCTTCCTGTAGAGCCTTCCACACTATATGCTTGCTCTGAAACTAACCCAAAAAGTCTATCTTTTACACACACGAAACAATCTGAAATATCAAATCAGTATTCTTTTGCCCATTCTAACACTCATGCTGTGCAGAGTTACACACACATCACAAAACATTCTACAACACAGTTACACATTCTCAGACCAGTTGTACCTCGCAATAGCACCCCCACCCCCTCCTTCACAAAAAATGTCCCACAAAACCAAAGCCAAACAAAAAGAAAAGAACCCCGCAGCGCGCAAATACAGCATCACTCAGTCAAGAGTGCTAAATTTAGCGCGCCACTTCTTTTTACTCAATCCATATGTGGTCAGTTCCTGCTATAAATAGCACCAGCTGGCCCCCCAACCAGGCTGGGATGGGATGGAATAATTGGCAGCTGAGAGGAGCTGAACGTGAGGGAAATTGACAGCTGTAGTAGTAGGCACCCATCAGTCTCGGAAGACTATGGAGTTGCGCTCTAGTCTGTAGAGCTCAAGGTCTGGGCATGTATGCATGGAGGGCAAGCTGTTACCCATGCAGCAGACCACCCCTCTCCACGGCACTGGAATGACCAATTGGAAAGGCAATGACCGATGCGAATGGTTCCAGTACCGTCGCAGGAGCTACCAGAACGTTGCCATATACCTACAGCTGTGATCCCCCAAAAAAACAACAACAAACAAACACCCCCTCCCAAACAATCCAAACACAAAAAAACAACAACAACAAAAACTTGTCAAAACGACCCACTCAGCTCAACACTCAGTAGAATTAAAACCACCACACTTTCCCTCTATGGGCAGAGGGAGGGTGCAGGGGTAGAGACCTCATGAATGAATGACGATTTCTCCCCCCAAAACCCCAGTGGTACAGCAGAGTAATACAGCCCCCAATCTAGCTGCACAGCAGTGAGAAACCCCGGGCTGACACCAGCACGGTATGTATATCACTGTATACTGTGGAGTGCCAAGCGGCCACTGGAAGCGTTTTCATTATGTGTGCCACTCTAGGCTGTGGAGTGCCAACAGGGGCGGGATGAAGCGTTTTCGTTACGTGTCGCACTCTCTGTGCCCATCCAGAACTCAAGTATCTCATTATATGGTGCACTCCTCACTTTTGTGTGTGCTGAGTGGCCGCTGAAGTGCTTTCAAGACGTGTCGCCATTCGACACTAGAGGCAGATTTTTTTTTCTTCTTTTTTTGTGCACAGTGCCAGTCAAAACCTGAGGTTTTGAGGAAAAAACACACCAGTACTGCCCCTTACAATGTCTGCTGAGATGAACATTCACCACATCGTCATCACGTATCAAAACATTGTCACCTTCCAAAAGGCGTTGCACTCAATTCACACATTGCCGGATATAAAAGAAAAACAAAAGACAAAGAAACATATAAACAAACAAAACCCATGTTCCTTTTAGGGTGTGAATCCATGAATGAACTTCTTTTTTTCCAAATGACACACATCCACATTTTCTAAATCCATTTTCTCATTGAAAAAAACAATCTTGAACCGTGAGATCACACAATTTTCTCACAAGTCACATTTTAAACACCTCACATACTGGGACTGTTTCTGTCTTCCATCCCCTTATATAATTATGCGAAATCCAATGGAGTCTTGGATCCCAAGTCACGTGGTTGTCACGTGGGAATGGTGAGAGGTCACGTGATGAGGTAGTGGCAGAAGACCATGATGCAGACGAGAACGAGGTCACGTGGTATGCTCCCAACGGCGCAGTTTTCCAGCATGATAGACCCTGCTGAGGACAAACATACACAGTGATCATGAGAACATGGCCATTTGCATCATATGATGTAGCAGAAATGAATAAGATTTTGCTGTTTACCCTACGTATGTAAAGCTATGATAAGTAGCCACACTTAGTATAAAGTAAGGTTGTGCTTTTAGTGATATGAATACTTAAGATTTTTGGGTTGATTTCTTGTGAACGCTTGGTAAATATCTAAATGTAGCTTGTTTCATCTTAAATTCGTTTTACAAGAGTATGCTGTACACTTTTTGCAGTAGATATCCACAATGAGTTAATATGTACCCTGAAACAAATTTTGTTTAAAAAAAACCAACGAACATTATTACAACACAGGCTTTTTAATCTATTTTCATACAATGTCACATAAAAACATTATCCAGCATATCTTTTTGCTATTACACTTGCACAAGATCATTTCCCCCTTGGTGCAGACGTCATGTATTCGAGTACATAATGCATTAGCAAGCATAACATAGCATAAGCAGACAACACTACAGCAGGGAAATGCATCAAGCTATGGGTTTTTCTTTTTTAAAGCCCCATCCCTGGGGATATTGGAATTTGCTGCTGATGCAGACAGGTGACATTTACATACACATATTAAAAAAAAGACATCTTTGGATTGTTTTTTTTTTTGGTAGAATGCTGAATGCCTTGCTTTTTATGTACACACACTCAAAGCGAAAGCGATGCATTTTTTGGCTTGTGTCTTTGACTACATCACCCATTTTACGGTCAGTATCAGCAATTTGCTGAGAGGATTTTGCTTTTGCAATGGGAATGGGTGTATTAGATCACGAAAGAACACTCCGATATTTGATATTGTATTTATTATATATTGGTTGTATTGTATACCACTCTCAATAATAGCATAATTATATGAGCTGACGTAACATTTGGGCAGCTCTCCCAAAAGGGAGAAGAGAGAGAGAGAGAGAGGAGAGAGAGAGAGAGAGAGAGAGAGAGGAGGAGGGAGAGAGAGAGAAGAGAGAGAGAGAGAGAGAGAGGAGAGAGAGAGAGAGAGAGAGGAGAGAGAGAGAGGGAGAAGAGAGAGACGAGGACGAAAAGAGAAGAGAGAGAGAGACAGACAGACAGACAGACAGACAGACAGACAGACAGACAGACAGACAGACAGACAGAGACAGAGACAGAAACAGAAAAGAGAGCCAGACAGAGCGGCAGACAGAAACAGACAGAAAGACACAGACACAGGCACACGGCACACAGGACACACAGACTGAGACAGAGACACAGACTGAGATTGCGATAGAGACAGAAACAGAGACAGACAGACAGAGATACATATACACAAAACACAAAGACAGAAACAGAGACTGAGATTGAGATAGAGACAAGACAGAGACAGGTTGATAGACACAGACCGAGAGACAGATAAGAACAATGCAAAGACACACAGACACATTTAGACACCAACAGGAAAAGAAAAAAACCCAAACAATAATGTCAAGAGCGCTGTCTGCCCTTCGTAACAATTACCACTCCCATCAGTAACATACCTGTTGTTTCGTCTTTACCACCACGTTAAACAACAATGAAATCCAATCATTCTGGCCCCAATTTCTCAAGATAGCTTTCCCCGTGTTCTGTAAATCGGCTCCAGTTGATTCCAGAGCATCTCAGATCTACTCTTAAGAGCATGCAATGCACTCGCTTTGCAGATTTGGTGCACTCCGTGTGATGGTTCTCAAATTAGGTTTAGTGCGTATTAATTAGGCTTATGGTGATTCAAGAAATGTGTAGTGTAGGGTTTAGGGAGTGCGTTACATGAATTCAGCAAGTTCCTGGATCAGAAAGTCTGTATTCAGGCATAAAATACTGCTACAGATCTATGTACGTACGTACGTTACATAAATTATGTATGTATGTATGTATGTAGTATGTATGTAGTGTATGTATGTATGTATGTTGTATGTATGTATGTATGTATGTATGTATGTATGATGTGTCTGTCTGTCTGTCTGTCTGTCTGTCTGTCTGTCTGTCTGTCTGTCTATCTATCTATCTATCTATCTATCTATCTATCTATCTATTATCATTGACTAGTCAGCCAGTTTTAGAGCACTCAAGAAGATGGTAAACTGGCTTTTAAACGCAAATCAAGACTAACAACGCAAGCCGTCAATCAACCAATCGACAAGTCAGTCAGCCAATTCAGCAGCCAAATAATCAGCCAAACCAACAACTAACCAACTGACGTGACGAATATTTGAGTAAGTAGATAAGGCATCAAGAAATCAAGAGGCAACTAACCAAGTAGCCAGCCAACCAACCGATTGCCGAAACTTTCAAGTCAGTCAGTCAGTCAGTCATCAGTCGTCGTCAGTCGTTCATCGTCGTCATCAGTCATATCTAAACAAACAAGCAGAAGCACATGTAGTCACCAATTCGATTTTAGGTAAGTAAGTAATCAGTCAGTCAGCAGTCAGTCAGTCAGTTACTAACTAACTAACTACTAGCTAGCTAGCTAGCTAATTAACTGACTAACTAGCCCCGCATCCACCCATACAACCAACCAACCAATCAACTCACTCACCCTCCACCTGTCCAACCAAAAGACTATCCCCGCTCCCCCCCACCTCCCCCCCGAAAAATACCAACCTTTAAACCTGCACAAGGGAGCTCTTGTAGCGACCCAGACATATGGTCTGACTCAAGTTGTCCGACATCAGTACCGGGTGGAATGGCTATTTTATGAGGCAAGGCATTATGGGTAAGCAAAGCATTATGGGTACCAAGTGTTGGCGGGAAATGGTGGCGCCAAGAATGTTGAGAGGGTTTCTCAGACATAAAGGTTCGGGTCGTGATAGTCTAGTGGTTAGAGCGTCGTACTCGATGTCTGGGGTAACAGAAAAACTTGGGTTCCAATCTCCACTGAGGTTTCGTTTGAGGAATCTTTTCCTGGAAGTTTACTTGGATCTGACTCTATTTTCCCGAAGAACTTTTGAATGCAATATATTTTCGTTCATTGCTAGAGTTCCGACGTTCATCAATGGTGAGAGTTTGGCGTATGCGACTGGTTTTGCCCACCGATACAACTAACTGCATTCTGACTTCGAGGATGATAATTATCTACACACAGCATAAGTGTGCATGCAATTTTTAAATAAACTTTTTTGTGATCCATTCTTACGGGCACGCAATGGCCTACTCTTCCGAAAGACGGGACGGGTTTTATCGTGTGTGCAAGATTTTTAGCGTGTGTTTCGCACTCAGTTTCTCAGTATTAGTCTATTCAAAGGCTTTCGGGGAAAATTGAATCAATGCTGATATTAAATCCAGAGGAAAAATTCCTTCGAACGGGCGCCCCGGTGATGGCTCGAACCGGGGACGTCAGACTGCTAGCTCTCAACGCTCTAACCACTAGGCTACCTAACCCCCACATGATATGAATCAAGGTCCCGTGCGACAGAATATTCGCAGAACATCTTGAGCTCAAAGACATTTTTTAGTTCCTTGGATAGAGCTCCAAATTTCACTAATGGTGAGATTTTGTGATTGTGACCCTTTTTACACACTCACACACACACACACACACACACACACACACACACACACACACACACACACACACACACACACACACACACCACACACTCTCACACCACACACGCACACCACACACACACACACACACACACACACCACACACACACCACACACCTGCTGCATATAACTCCCCTCACACACATGCACACTTACACCCCCATCTATCCCCATTCCACACCCACCCACCCACCCACCCACATACCAGAGAGTGGGGAAGGGATAGGATTTGATTCGATTTATTTGATTTATTTTTTATATCGAGGATAATGGAATAAGCACTCTTGTGCTTTTTTTTACATCGAGTCCCGTGTGTATGCAGTTTTGTAAATGTCATCTGTTTACCACCGGCACACAATGGCCTACTCTTACGAAAAGCCGAAAGGATTGAACGTGTGCGCAAGATGTTCTGCGTATGCTCGCACACGGGGCCTCGGTTTATAGTCTCATCCGAAGGAAGGTAAACCAGACACAATAGAAACAGAGTGTCAAAATAAACGGGAAATAAAGAGGACACAGAGCAAGCAGGATGACTTGTTTACACAGACAATGCTCAACGCACTCTGGTAGATCGTTGGTGTAGAGGTAAGTGGTTAACGCTCGCAAATTCACAGCAACAGGTTTGGGTTCGAGTCCTGTCTATAACCAGACTTTTTTCCATTATTCACTAGGCTCGCGCACCAAGCCGAGGTCTTGCGTGGAACATCAAAAAGACTTTACCAAAAAAAATCACCCCACCGGCAACAAAAACAAATTTCCTGGCCACCCCCCCTCTCCCCCCAAAAAAATGTCTGAAAGTTTTTAGGGTACGTTAGTGTCTCAAGGACTTTCTAAACAGTTTAGGAGGAAATCTGTTTCTGAAATTGAATTTTGCTGTCTTCAAATCTGCGGAATGTTTTGTAGGGGGCATTATTATTCAGAGTTATTGATCTGTTATATTGGATTTTTTCCCCCTTAATTCTGTCAGTCGGTGCCAGTATCTGTGTCTTGCACCCCGACAGAGACAGAGATAGAGGGGGGGGGAGGGAAAGAAAGAGAGAAGGAAGGAAGGAAGAAAAAGAAAGAAAAGGAAAAGAAAAGAAAGGAAGAAATAAAAGAAAGAAGAAAAAATAAAGAAATAAAACAAGATAAGAATAATAACAGAAAAATAAAACAGAGCTCAAAAACAAAAACAAAAACAGAGAAGAAAAGAACAGACAAAACAACTGACAGACTGACCAACAGACCGACAGACCGACAGACTGACAGACGGACAGCAGACAGACAGACGGACCGACGACGACCGACCAGACAGACAGACAGTGAATGAGAGACAGCTATTCATCTGCACTAAGCAACAATGCGACAGCGCGAAGAACGCCACTTGTTACACTCGTCGGACAAGACGTTTAAAGCGCAATGAAATCAATCCACTCTGACAGACAATGGCTTTGTTTAACTGCACCACACGTGCACGCGCACGTGTGTGTGTGTGTGTGTGTGTGTGTGTGTGTGTGTGTGTGTGTGTGTGTGTGTGTGTGTGTGTGTGTGTGTGTGTGTGTTTCTCATTTCGGAATATATGTATTCAATTGTGTACTGTGTTGAGTACACGCCAAGGTATTATGGCAAAGCCTTATCAAAGTTTACGAGAAGTTATAATTATTTCATTTTTTTGCAACTTTCCATTCTTGCCCCTGAAAGTGTATTGTGGCCTAAAGCTGATGTACATTAAACAATTTCAGTGTTCAGTGTTCTCTTTGTGTGCGTGCGTATGTGTGTGTGTGTGTGTCCGTCTGTAGTTCGTGTGTCCGTGTGTGTGTGTGTGTGTGTGTGTGGTGTGTGTGTGTGTGTGTGTGTGTGTTGTGTGTGTGTGCGTGCGTGCGTGCGCGCGTCTCTTAGCTTATAAGACCCCCCCCCCCCCCGCCCTTACGGCACCAGTGTTAGGAAACAAAACTGAAGTAAAAACTGTTTCAAACTGAGTACCCAGACAACAACTCATAGTCTAGTGTATTGACAAAACGAGTCTATACTTCATAGAGATTCGAACCCGCAACCCTTTTGCGTTTTCTACACCGCCGAGTTACCGCTGGACCATCCCTCTCACGAATTGGCACAGGTTTACTGGAACTAGTACCGGATGTGACGGCCATTTTATGACTCAAGGCATTATGGGTATCCTAAGTCTCGGTGAGGAGTGTCGTGTGCCAAGAATGCTGACTAGTCTTTTTGATATTAAGGGTCTCCTCTTGGGAAACAAGACAGGTTAATTAAAAGCAGCGGGGGGCGGAGGGGTGTGGGTGTGGGGGTTGTTAGAAAGCTTGCTCGCATGTATTGTATAAAGTTACCTATGATTTGTGGTAAAAAATGTGCTGGAACGTATGAAAAAGAGAGAGAGAGAGATAAGAGAGAGAGAGAGAGAGAGAGAGAGAGAGAGAGAGAAGAGAGAGAGAGAGAGAGAGAGAGAGAGAGAGAGAGAGAGAGAGAGACAGAGACAGAGACAGAGACAGAGAGACAGAGAGACAGAGAGAGAGACAGACAGACAGACAGACAGACTGGCAGACAGACAGACAGACAGACAGAGATATCAAACCAAACCAAGTCAAATCAAATCAAATTCTTTATCTCGAGGATAACGAATAAGCATTCACGTACTTTTGTTTTACATCCAGTCCCCGTAGAGAGAGCATACAGGGTGATATAATTGTTTGGTTTGGTCTTTGTTTTCTGTTTGTCACTATCTCTCTGGCTGTCTGTTTTTCTGTTCTCTTAATGCATGTCTGTGCGTGTATTTCTATTTCACTCTGTGTGTGTGTGTGTGTGTGTGTGTGTGTGTGTGTGTGTGTGTGTGTGTGTGTGTGTGTGTGTGTGTCCGTCTGTCTGTCTGTCTGTCTGTCTGTTTCTGTCTGTCTGTCTGTCTCTACGATTTTCTCTCTCTCTTCACCTCTCACTCTTCTCTCACTTTTCACCTCTCACTCTCAGTTATTTGGCAAGTAGAAAATGATTGCAATGTAACTCCGCCCCCCCCCCACCCCCCTTTGGTTCCATGTTTACACACTCTACTCACAATGATGGCTTGCATCAACAATTAAAAAAAAGGCGCGGGAATACAAGAGAAATAAATCCATCACAGGAAGAAAAACAACAACAAACAAAACAAGTATACCGAGAGACCCACATAGTTTACTCTTAAGAATGACAAGTGAAGTGGGCTCTTGGGATAAAAAGAAACGAAAATAGCACAGGTTTTGCGGGAAGCTCGCCGAGTGGTTAGCGTTGTGCTTATATTTAAATAAAATATAACATGATAAATAAAGCTCGCCGAGTGGTTAGCGTTGTGCTTATATTTAAATAAAATATAACATATAACATGGACAACATGTTCGAATATTTTTTATTCTTTCTTTCTTTGATTCTTTATTCTTTTTATACCGAGGATAATGCAATAAGCACTCATGTGCTTTTCTACATACAGTCCCCGTGTGTATGCAGTTTTGTAAATGTCATCTCTTCCCACCGGCACACGATGGCCTACTTTTACGAAAAGCGGAACAGGATTTAATGTGTGTGCAAGATGTTCTGCGTGCGTTCGCAAACGGGGCCTCGGTTTATAGTCTCATCCGAAGGACTTTTGTGGAGAGCGGAGTTAGCACTGTTGTTAACTCTAGGAGAAAAATTTCCTCTAACGGGAATCGAACCCGGGTCGTCAAATTGCGAGCGCAATGTTCTAACCACTAGGCTATCCCGTCCCTCCCCCTCAGGTGTCCGTTTAACAACATTTTCTTTTCTCTATGAAAGTTAACATTGATACAAACGCCACTTCTCGGAATGTCTTTCAGCTAAGACTTAAAATATGAAACTCCGTATGCGAACGCATACAGAATATGAAAGACACGCGTTAAAGCTGTTCGTTATTTTCTTAGAAAAACAGTCCTTGTATAATTATATGGCTGTTGGTATGGATAACCAGAACATACCCAGCATGCAATATTCCACCTTCAGAAGTACAAGCTCCACCAAGTTGAACTTTCTTCAAGCAATATACCTGAAACGTGTAATACCCCAAACCACTCCTCAAGAAGTCAACGGGGGTCATGACCTAGCTTCCACCACCAAAGTCAAAATGCCGCTATCTTAATAGTGGGCAAAAAGACGGTCTCACCTGCAAATATCTCACTAATGCTGAACGTCAGAGCAAAAACCGAGGACTGAAAAGAAGTACGATCTGCAACTTACAGATTTTGTTCTGGTGACGAAAGTATGACGTATTATTACATGCGGAGTGGTACCATGGTGGAGAGTGAAGCACTTGTGTACTCTTTCGTAGGTGCGCGAAGCGGAATTAAAGTAGAATGTTACACATTTATGCACTCTAGCGTACGGGCGCGCGCTTGTGTGTGTGTGTGTGTGTGTGTGTGTGTGTGTGTGTGTGTGTGTGTGTGTGTGTGTGTGTGTGTGTTGTGTGTGTGTGTGTGTGTGTGTGTTTATTTGAAGCAGCACTATAGTGGTCGTGCTGGTGTGTGTGTGTGTGTGTGTGTGTGTGTGTGTGTGTGTGTGTGTGTGTGTGTGTGTGAGTGTGTGTGTGTGTGTGTCTGTGTGTCTGTGTGTCTGTGTGTGTGTTTATCTGAAACAGAATTATAGTGGAATGTGAAGCAATAGTGAATTCTTTCACTCTCCCACGTGTGTGTATGTGCGTACTTACGTACGCGCGCGTGCGCGCGTACGTATATCCTTGCATGTATGTGTGTGAGCTTGCACGCCCTCACATATGTTCATGCACGTGTTTTTTTTTTCTGGTTTGGATCGTTGCTATTTCGCCCGCTGACTTCCTTGTTGAAATACACAGGGGTAATTTAAGCATCACGTGATTGCCTCGTTTCTGTCGGCACTGTTTGCTTACGTCATCAGTTTGGAGGATCTTCGTCACGTAAAATATGTAGACAGCAACCCAAAACTTCTGTGGGGAATTGTCAGCATACTTTGTGTGTCTTGTGGGCTTGTTTCTTTCTTTGTTTCTTTGGGGTAGTTTTTTGCGTGGTTACTTCTTTGTTTTGTTAGCTGGCTGGCTGGTTAGATTGTTGTTTTGCATTTGTTTTTGTTAATTTTTAGGAATTATTTGTGTTTTCTTGTTCAAACTCAACGTTGTCATTGAAATATTTGAACACAGATATATATAATATGTATATATATATATATATATATATATATATATATATATATATATATATATATATATATATATATATATATATATATATTATATACATATATACATACATGTATATATATTTGCATATATAAACATGTATATATACATGTATATATATATATATATATATATATATATATATATATACAGAAGAGAGATAGATATATACATACATACATACATAGGTAGAAACATAGATAGATAGATAGATAGATAGATAGATAGATAGATAGATAGATAGATAGATAGATAGATAGATAGATAGATAGATAGATAGATAGATAGATATTTTATTTATTTTTATTTATATTTTTTATTTAATCTTTTATATAGAGGATAACAGAATAAGCAATCATGTGCTTTTTTCATCCGGTCCCCGTGTGTATGCAGTTTTTTTGTAAATATTGTCATCTGTTCCCACCGGCACACGATGGCCTACTCTTACGAAAAGCGGAACAGGATTTAACGTGTGCGCAAGATGTTCTGCGTGCGTTCGCACACGGGGCCTCGGTTTAAAGTCTCATCCGAAGGACTTTTCGGGAGAGTAGAGTCAGCACTGATGTTAACTCCAGGAGAAAAATCTCCTCGACGGGACTCGAACCCGGGTCGTCAAATTGTCAGATAGAGAGAGATTTGATTTTGATTTATTTCTTTTATATCGAGGATAATGGAATAAGCACTCTTGTGCTTTTTGACATCTAGTCCCCGTGTATATGCCGTTTTGTAAATGTCATCTGTTCCCACCGGCACATGATGGCCTACTCTTACGAAAAGCGGAACAGGATTTAACGTGTGCGCAAGATGTTCTGCGTGCGTTCGCAGAGAGAGAGAGAGATAGAGAGAGAGAGAGAGAGAGAGAGAGAGAGAGAGAGAGAGAGAGAGAGAGAGAGAGAGAGGAGAGAGAAGAGAGAGAGAGATAGATAGATAGATGGATAAAATATGTGTAAATGCATGTATATTCCCTGTAAGCAAGATTGCAGGCTTGTAAAGACACGTACACATACATCACGCGCACGCACAAACAAACAAACAAACACACACGCAAACTCACGCAGTACATACATACATGCATGCATGCACGCACTGATATATATGTTTATATATGTTTATATATATATATATATATATATATATATATATATATATATATATATATATATATATATATATATATATACATATATATACAGAGAGAGACAGAGACACAGAGAGACACAGAGAGACAGAGAGAGACAGATAGACAGACAGACAGAGACAGATAGAGACAGACAGACAGACAGACAGACAGACAGACAATCAGACAATCAGACAGACAGAGACAGAGACAGAAAGGCACACAGACAGAAAGACCGAGAGAAACATAGGTAGAGAACGGTATAAAAAACAACAACAACGAATGAAGTTACAACAAAGGACAAAAAAAACCCAAATAAAAACCCATCTCCAAAGTCTGAATCTGACTACCTTAACTGTAGATAAACGGTCGTATACGTACATTCTTTACCATTGATGACTCTTGGAGATCTAGACGAGAGAGAGAAAGAACCCTCACCCCACCCCCCGACAAATAAACAACAACAAAAAAACAACCACTAAAAGAAACAAAAACCAACCAATATAAAAAAACAAAAAAACCCAAACAAACAACCCTCAAACCGCCTAGTTTGTTATAATTATTATATGCAAACGACAACATGCGTAAAAGAAAGAGAAAAGGAACCTACAATTATACGTGTTGCTACTTTTGTAGAGAGTTTGAAAAAAAGATGAAAGAGAATGAAAGAAGGAAGGAGACACAGACGGTGATAAAAGACGAAAATGCCATTATTCCAACATGCACAAAGCCAAACACAGAGGAAGAAGAAGAAGAATTCTGACGAGAAAGAAGAACAAAGATTCTGAGGGAGAAGAAGAAAAAATTTAAAGAAGAACAAAATATCCAAAAGACAAATGGAAAGAAAAAGAAGATCACGAAGAAGGAAAAAGGGAGAAGACAAACAAAAAGAATTGTTAAAAAAAAGATCTGCGGGGAAGAACACAAACAAGAATTCTGAAGAATAATAATATCAAAGAAAAAGAAGATTACAAAGAAGAAGAAAAAGAAGACGAAAAAAACAAATTGCGACAAAGAAGAAGAATTGAGAATAAGAGGAAAAATGTAGATACAAATTCTAAACAATAAGAAGAACTATAAATAAAAAGAAGAGTTATGACGGAGAATTGCAAAATCAAATTTCGAAGAATTGCGAAGAAAAAAAATGGAAAGAAGATTTGCGAAGAAGAAGAAGAAGAAGAAGAAGAAGAAGAAGAAGAAGAAGAAGAAGAAGAAGAAGAAGAGAAGAAGAAGAAGAAGAAGAAGAAGAAGAAGACGTCTTCACAAGCACTTAATAATCAGGAAGTGCAACAATAGCAGAAATCAAGTTGCAACATATGCATGCTCGACAAACAAACAAACCCAAAACAGGAAATCTGCATTGCTGAGAAAATTGGGAATTATGTCGAAAATACAAGGACCAGAAGATCTTTTCGCCAAATTAGCACAATTAGCTTTTTTTTTTATTCACTAATTTCATGTGTGTGTTGTGTGTGTGTGTGTGTGGTGTGTGTGTGTGTGTGTGTGTGTGTGTGTGTGTGTGTGTGTGTTGTGTCTGTGTGTGTGTGTTGGTGTGTGTGGTGTGTGCTGTGTGTGTGTGTGTGTCGTGTGTGTGTGGTGTGTGTTGGCTGGATGGTGGGGTGGAGTAGAGTGAGTGAGATGGAGTGGAGAGAGAGAGAGAGAGAGAGAGAGAGAGAGGAGAGAGAGAGAGAGAGAGAGAGAGAGGAGAGAGAGAGAGAGAGAGAGAGAGAGAGAGACAGACAGAGACAGAAGACAGAGACAGACAGACAGACAGACAGACAGACAGACAGACAGAGAGACAGAGACAGAGACAGAGACAGAGAGACAGACGACAGAGACAGAGACAGACAGACAGACAGATAGACAGACAGACAGACAGACAGACAGACAGACGATAGACAGACAGACAGACAGAAGACAGACAGACAGACAGACAGACAGACAGACAGAGAGAGAAGACAGACAGACAGACAGACAGAGACAGTGACAATCAAAAAACATTCCGGCGTTATAACAAACAATTTCGATGCAACAAAAAGTAAATTTTGATCAAATGTGACACACACTTCATCCTGTCAAATGGAAAAGATTGCTTTTTTATTGTTTAAGTTTTCCTGAATTCCGTGTGTGAGAATAATGTAACGCCAGATAATATTACATTGCATTACATCAAACTCTTGGTTCTAATGCGTTTAGTGGCATGACATGACAGCATTAAAATGAAAACAGGATAAACGCTTATATGTAAATCAAGTACATTTTTTAAAGTATCATTTCTTTTAATATCCGACAGCTTTCTATTTGTTTACTTTTTATATTTTGTTGTTTGTTTTTGCCTATATGACAACGTTTTTGGTGGGTCTTGCGACGGCACTGGGATCATTCGTGTCAGCAATTGCCTTTCCAATAGGACCTTTCCAGCGACGTGTAGAGAAAGGGGGGAGGGGGGTTGTTGCTGCATGGGTAACAGCTTGCCTTCCTTCCTTCCTTACCCAGGCTTTACGCTCCAGAGCCTAGAGCGCAACTCCCTAGTCTTCCGAGACTGACGAATGCTTACCAAATTGTTTTCCTTTTTTTTGAATTCCTTGAAGTCCTGGTCCCTACTTTACTTTGTTTTCAAGCACTGTGTCTTAGGCAATTCAACTTGACGGGGGCACCGTTTGGGCCTAAAACTGTGCCCCCCCTCCGTCCATTACATCATGAGTGGTGGTCTGGGTGCTAGCCTTTTCGGATGAGACGGGAAACTGAGGTCCTGTGTGTACACATAATTATTAAGCGCGTAAAAAGAACTCCGGAACAAGAGAATTGTCCCTGGCAACATTGTGTAGAAAAATCCCCACTCAGATAGGGAAAAAAAGATACAGTTGCAGACAGGAAAGTACAAAAAAAAGGGTGGTCGCTGCTCTTGTGGCGACACGTCTGCCCGGAGAGAGAAGCCCGAATTTCACGCAGAGATATCTGCCGTGACTGAAAGTGGTGTAAGACAGCCTAGTGGTTAGAGCGTTGCGCTCTTGATCTGACGGCGGGTTCGAACCACAACCCAGGGCCCATTTATTGGGCTACACCCGCCCCACTCAGCTCTCCCCAGAGTCAATTATTTATATCCCGCTCCGATGATGTGCATTTAGGAATGAATGATCATAAAACGAGGTGTATGACGCGTGCAATTACATCTTGTGATGGTGAATGTTGCTTTCAGAGTGCATTCGTGTGGTAGATATTCCCAAGATCGCTTTGTACTGATTCATTTCTATGTCTTATATAATAATAACGAATCCGTATAACATATTACATCTTGTATTTAAATTTTTTCTTAAAGAGTATATATGTTAAAAAATAGTATATTATATATATATATAAAACGCATTCAAACTGGTGTTTTTGTTTAATATCATACGTTGGAATGAAGCTTTTTTTTTTAAAGTGAGCAAAACAAAACGGCTGCATACTCAGAAAGTCTAATAAAAAAAGAAAAGAACACACAAAAAGCACAAACGGCAAGCAAACACTCCCATCCCCCCACCCTGCTGATAACAAAACAACCCTCCCCCAAAATAAAACAAACAACAGCAAAAAAACAGCAACCAGCCAAAACAACAAAACAAAAAACACACACACATACACGCACACAATACAACAGACACACACAGACACACAGACACACAGACACACACAGACACACACACACACACACACACAACACACACACACACACACACACACACACACACACCACACACAAGAAATAACAACAAAACACACACTAGGAACAAAAGGATAACTTTCAGAAAAAAACACAAATTACAGTAAGATTAAAAAACAAACAAACAAACAACACACTAAGTAAATAGGACAAAACTGAACCAAAATGCCAAGAAGCCAACAAACAAAAACCCCAACACACTAGTGGTACATAACAAAAACAGAACAACCAGAGAAAAACTGGTAAAAATCAAAGAAAGAAAACCACTTACTCGTGCTAAACTCACCCCGTTTTACGTTGTTCGACACCCCACCTGCAATCACCAAGTACAAAATTAGCGTTAATGATTAATTCCTTATCAAGGTAGTACCATCATTTCAAGCATTACGCAATAAATTTCTCCATTAATTCTTATGGTCACACTAGCATGAAACATGTAGATAAAACCGCCCTTATAGGGAAACATAATACATAGTCTTATACACACATGCACTGTCAATAGAATTAATACACTATTTTATAGAATGAAACTAAACGCATTGATTACCAAGTTCAGCAAAAAACGGTAAATGTCTGTGTGGTGAGAATATCACTAATACTATATACATTTTGACTGCAAGTGTGTAAAGTCTTTCATGCCCATTTTTTCTGAAAACTCCCTCACCAACGTATTCAGTAATTCAAAATTGGCACTTGAAATTGTAAAGGGTCTCTATCACAGTCCTATAGGACATTTGTTATAGTTACATTACCGTTAATAATTTTTTTATATTTCTGTTATTTCTATTGCATTACCAAGTTTCTTTGTGGGGTGTATTTCTCTCTTTTTTTCGGGGATAGGGGGTGGGGGTGGGGGGTTGGAGGGGTTACACATGTTTACGAATAATTTTTTTCTTCTTCTTCTCCATCGTCTAATATCGCTAGAAGTGAACAGACGTTAAACTGAAGATAACAACAACACACATGCACAATTTCAAAACTGCATGCGGGTAGGCAGAAACGATCACTTATCCAAAATATCACCACTGGTGAATCCTGGAACTCTAGCCGAGGAACAACAAAAAAATGGTTTCTTGAATGATTCATCAACAATAATTATTGGTCGATGGATTATGGAGTGAATGTGTGAGATACGTTTGATTATTGATTTTTGCCTGCCTTGCGAAGTGACTAGGAAACTGAGTGAGTGTCCCAATGAGCTGAATCATGGATACATTGATTGATTAGTTGGGTAATTGAGTGGTAAATACATGATTGGTAGATCATTGTTTGAAGAAAAACACATTACTTACTGTTTGCCTGACAACAATAATGAAGGAATGGCTAACTTTGTTTACCGATTGAGTGACCAATGGAAATAATTGTTGACTGCTTACACATTCGTGGCTCAACGTTTAAATGAATAATGTAGTTATTTTGTCTGTTCATTGACTGATTAGTTGAAATATTGACTGATTGGTTTTTAAACGATAAACATTCAAAGAAAGAATAATTATAGTTAATTTGATTATTGATTGATTGATTGATTAAAATATTGACTGGTTGACTATTCGTGACTAAATATTTAAATGCATAATATACTTAATATGCTCATTCATTGACTGATAAATTGAAATATTAACTGATTAATCATTAGAAGCTCAACAAAGAAATGAATGATATGGCTAGTTCTTTTATTGGTTTACCGATTGATACAAATATTAGCAGACTGATTATCAGTTGCTGAACAAACAAATGAATGATATAATTATTGCATGATAGACTAGCTGATGAACAGAGTATAGTTGACTGATCGACAGACAAACCCACTGATGACTTGAAATAGCCTGATGGTCAGAGTGATGCGTTCATGATCTGCTGATTCGGTTTCGAATCTTGTTGAAGAGGATTTTTCCTCTGGAGTTAACATCAGTGCTGACTCCACTTCCACCTAAAGTCCTACGGATGTGACTGTAAACCGAAGTTCCGTGTGCAAACGCTCGCAAAACATCTTGCGCACACATTAAAATCCGTTCAATTTTTCGGAAGATTAGGCCATTGTGTGTCTGTGGGAACAGATGACAAAACTGACAGAGCTGCGTACACACGAGGACTGGATGTAAAAAATGCACATGGATGCTTATTTCATTAACCTCGAAAAAAAGTTATAAAAAAAGAATTTAAGAAAGAGTGACTTTCTATACTTTATTGTATTCCTTTCTTTCGAAGATAATAGAAGAAACACTCATGTTTTTTAAATTTTTTATTTACATTCAGTCTCAGCTATAGATTGATTAGTTGATTACTTGAAGATAGGCTTACTCATCATTTGATTGATTGATTGGTTGATTGATTGATTGATTGATTGATTGATTGACTGATTGATTGACTGAACTTTAATCTACCTGAACTTACGGGGGTACGAAAAAGCCTAATGGTCAGAACATTGCACTGGCAATTGACGACCCGAGTTCGATTCCGTTGGAGGGGATTTTTCTCCTGGAGTTAACATCAGTGCTGTTTACACTCTCCCCCAAAGTCCTTAGGATGAGACTATAAACCGAGATCCCGTGTGTGAACGCACGCAGAACATCTTGCGCACATGTTAAATCCTGTTCCAATTTCGTACGAGTAAGCCATCATGTGCCAGTGGAACAGATGACATTTACAAAACTGCATACAC
>CM060328.1:48330086-48340086 GCA_030674155.1 Stramonita haemastoma
ATTATTATTATTATTATTATTATATTAAAAAAAGAAGAAAATATTTCAAAACACAAGTAACAACATGTAGCATTTTGACTGAATGAAAAAAAATATTTGCAACTGATACAGCGTTTTTTCCATGTTTTATTCAGTATAGTGTCATTTCAATATTGAATACAAAAAGCAAAAGAAGATTAGATGAAGAAGTTTTCTTTCTGCTGCGTCAATGATATCTATTACAAAGTTTTCTTGGTGTTGATTTGTTTAGAAACAACCCCAACAGCCAAGATCTTGGTGACAAATGTTGTCTGCTTCTAGAACTTCTTCGCAATGTCATGACTTTGACAGACAAGCAGGTTCATTTGAAACTGAACGCATGGGATTTGAGTTAGAAAATGAGAATGGACTTTATTCTTTAAAAAAAAGTTTAGTGCTAGAAAATTAACTAGTGTAAACATTTGGATACAACCTGTTTTCAATACACTTTCATCGATTTTTTATGATTTCAGTTGGTTTTAAATATTGCTTATAGATCCTATTTTGTCGGTGTTTATTTTTTTTTTAAAGAGGTGAAATATTTCCTTTTTCGTACAAACCATTAGGTTTGAAATAATTTAAGAACTATCGAAATAGTTGAGATTTTTTATCTTGTAAACACTAACAGAAACCTAGCACCACAGCTGGAACTGTCTTCACACTGCTTTTGGAGTTATGTTAGGGTAATGTCCCAGTCTGTTTGTGCCTGATAAACATAATTTAATTTTTTCATCAAATAGCTTTTTGAAGAACTTTTTCGCTAAATACTGTTGTTTTTTTAAACACATTAATTGGCAAAATCAAAGAAAGGGTATGTTCAGTTTTTATCTTCAGCACTCTGTCAAACACAATGATTACAAAAAATCAACTCCTGCAGGGAAAATAACCCTAAAGAAGTTTACCTATAGTTCTGTCACCACAAAGTTATTTCATTTTATGATGATATCTCATCATTATTAATATTTGACACGAATCTGTATATTTCACTTTCCACAATTATAATTCTGATAATGACTCTAGTCGCTATCATCACAGTAATAGTCCTTCTATAGCAAATTATACCATTGTAAGAAACCTACTCCACCTTAGCTTAGATGCCTTGCTTAAAAGCAGATCGAAACAAACAATACAAATCATACTACGGACCTCTGTAACGAAAAAGAAAACCCTGAATTAGCTTTTCAAATAATCACAATAACTTTTGAAGTAATGAAAGTATCATTTTATTTGCTTTTGTTATGCTCAGACAAAAATTGCAAAACATCCAATTGAAAGTGTAAACTCATTCGTTTGGATTTGGGACTCTACAGACAGTCCAAAGTGTTGGTGACGTAAAGTTGAAAATTTCACATGAAAAAGGTTGGTGGTGACATTCACTTTGCAGAGATCTTTTTCCCAAGGGAGCCTACCCCAGTCCATTTCCTTGTCTTTCACGCAGGGAAAGCACAGACATATTATTGTGTTCCAGTGTCACCAAGGGACAGCACTAGTATTTCCTGTATCCGGTGGAGGTGGATAGAAAACTCATGGTGAAGAATTTCTTTCTTGTAGTATTAGTTGTTGTTGCGGGCTGAATAATTGGGATTCCAAGTTGTCATGGTTGTCTGTGTGTTTCTGCTGTTAAGGTTTTACGTGAAGTCATGGAGCTGGATATTTTATTTTTATTTATTTATTTTTTTAGATTTAAACAGTCTTTTTTTTAGTTTTTGTTGTGGGTTTGACAACAGATGAATTGTCTGTTTGCTTCATGAGCCGTGTTTGTCAATCTCTCTGTGTATGTATGTCTGTTTGTCCGGCACTGGTTTTTTTCTATTTCTGTATGTCTGTGGGTCTTTTTGACTCTGTCTGCCTGTCTGTCTGTCTCTGCGTGTTTCTCTCTCGTTATTTAACTCTCTTATTCTGTCTCTGTCTACGGCCCTCTCTGTCTCTGTCTCTCTTTCTTTCTTCATCTTTTCCTGTATTATCTTCGCTTTTACTCGTTGTCCTCTTCACATGTCACTTGGCTTCTTAATTAAACTAGATATAGCTTTAAACTATCGGGATAGCAAGTCCAATATAACGCATTTTCTTATCATTTGTGCTAAAGCTCAAGTTTGAAGTAGATGGACATCAAAGCACACAGCAATGTATAGAACTCTCAACGGCTAATTGATAGCACTGCCGATCTTTTAAATACTTCGTCAATTTTCGTTCTAAAGGTAGTAAACGCTTTAAGTAACAATGGGCCCAGGAAAAAAAAGAAGAAGAATGCGAAGAATGCGAAGAAGAATGCGAAGAATGCAAAGAATGCGAGGAAGAATGCGAAGAAGAATGCGAAGAATGCGAAGAAGAAGAATGCGAAGAATGCGAAGAAGAAGAATGCGAAGAATGCGAAGAATGCGAAGAATGCGAAAGAAGAAGAAGAAGAAGAAGAAGAAAGAGAGAGAGAGAGAGAGAGAGACAGATACGAGCAAGTATGTTCAAACGTAACAGGCAACCAGGCAGAAATACATACCTATAGACATACAAACAGCCAGGCGCTAGGCAAAAGGAAGGTAGGCATATAGTCATACAGATAGATACATAAATTTATAGACAAAAGAAGAAGGAATCCCATCAGTCTTGTTGTGTTATAATGCAAAACAACAAACAAAGAAAACAAAACAATATACAAAGACATTCATTTTTGTTTGTTATATATCCTTTTTTATTTCCCTATTAGTGATAATCCACATGCTAAACTAGAAAACAGTTTTGGTGTTTTTTTGTTTTGCTTGTTTTTCAAGAACAAATAGCACAAAGGCGTAAATGTATTTACCAGTCTGACAGTTGTTTATTATTTTTTTTTTATTACACATTAACAGTAGCTTGGGTCTATTTTCCTGTTCTAACAAGGGAGACCAGCCACATTTCCTGTTTCATTGTCCCAGGGGGACAGCACTGGCTTTTCTGTTTCTATAAGTCACAGGATCCTCAAAGATAATTCGCTGTTAGGTCTTACTCTTTCTGAGCTGGGTCTTGTTAATCAAGTTACTGCAATTTTCAGCACAGGGATAGTAGTGTGTTTTCTTAGCTAAACACAAAACCGAAAAGTATGAAGGCTATTGAATTTAAAAAAATGAATGAGTGATGGAGTGTTCCTGTTCTGTAAACAGACCTTTTTTTTTTTATTTGCCTTTCAAATTCTTTTGATTGTATGTTCTGCTTTTACATCTCTCAACCTATCTGTCTTTTTTCTCTCTTATTCTTTTACCTGCTTTTTTTAAGACTTCAGCTTTTCTGTTTAAAAAGATAAAACAAAGCTCTTCATCTGGTTTTCTGTAATTAAATATTTCTGTGTAGTTTATTAGTTTCTCTGTCTCTGTATCTCTCTCTGTTATGGCTGATTTACCATTCTTGTTTTTATAAACATTGAGCACATGTTGGTAGTAGTATGTTTACAACTCTTGTCATGTACCATTCCTATGCTCAATTTGCTTTTGTATTTGGGCCTAAATCCGATGTGCATAAAAGTCTGAAGTCTGAAGTCAGGCTAACTCTCTCTGTCTCTCTCTTACTCTCTTCTCTCTCACTCTCATCTCTCTCTCTTCTCTCACTCTCTCTCTCTTCTCTCTCTCTCTCTCTCTCTCTCTCTCTCTCTCTTCTCTCTCTCTCTCTCTCTCTCTCTCTCTCTCTCTCTCTCTCTCTCTCTCTCTCTCTCTTTTTCAACTTGATGTATCCCTGAAAAGGGCGGTGGACTGATGTCAAATGTAAGTCACATGTGCTGCTCTGTCTTTTCCTCGTCTTTGCTCTGCCTTGCCTTCCTTCTCCTTCTCTCTCTCTCTCTCTCTCTCTCTCTTCTCTCTCTCTCTCTCTCTCTCTCTCTCTCTCTCTCTCCTCTTCTCTCTCTTCTCTCTCTCTCTCTCTCTCTCTCTCTCTCTGCCAGCTGTGCACGCTCTAATTTCCGCTAAAAAAAAAGCAAAAAAAAAAAACCCCACCCCAAAACACAACTTCTGCAACTTGATCGCCTTCCAACAATTTCTCCAATTCACTTTCAGTGCCAAACAGGAACAATAACGACATGTTTTGCAGCAGTTGAATTCCCAATTCCTATAGCTATGTACTACTGATGCTGTTGTTCTGATTTGGATCGCTCCTGTTAACAGTTGTGTTTCATTTTCTTTT
This sequence comes from Stramonita haemastoma, assembly GCA_030674155.1. Lineage (NCBI taxonomy): Eukaryota > Metazoa > Mollusca > Gastropoda > Neogastropoda > Muricidae > Stramonita > Stramonita haemastoma. Next base: position 48,334,248 of record CM060328.1, read on the forward strand.
CTTGGTAACCAAGTCCTATCTTTGTGTTCTAAAGGTCTCAGTTAATGAGGGAGAAGAGCACCAGTTTAACGACTAAGCAAACAAAAAAAGAAGAAGAAAGAAATATGTGTGTGTGTAATGTGTGTGTGTGTGTGTTGTGTGTGTTGTGGTTGTGTGTGTATGTGTGAGTGTGCGTGTGTGTGAGTGTGTGTGTGTGTGTGTGTGTGTGTGTGTGTGTGTGTGTGTGTGTGTGTGTGTGTGTGTGTGTGTGTGTGTGTGTGTGTGTGTGTGTGTGTGTGTGTGTGTGTGATTGTGTGTGTGATTGTGTGTGTGTATTGTGTGTGTGTGATGTTGTGTGTGTGTATGTGTGTGCATATATGTGTGTGTGAGTGTGTGTTTGTATGATGTGTGTGAGTGTGTGTGTATGTGTGTTGTAAGTGTGTGTGTGTTTGTGTGTGTGTGAGTGTGAGTGTGTGTGTGAGAGTGCGCGCGCGTGTGTGTGTGTGCATATATGTGTGTGAGTGTGTGTGTGTGGGTGCGTGCGTGTGTGTGTATGAAATGTGTGTACACGTGCTTGTGTGTGAGTGGGTATGAGTGGGTATGAGTGTTAGTGTAAGTGATAGTTTGTGTGTGTGTGCATGAGTAAACGGGAAGGGTAAAAGTGTGTAAAAGGGAAGCCACAGACACTGATACAAAGAATACAAGGCAGAACTGTATTTTCCCTGTCTTTTTCTTGTAACCTTGCAAAGCGAGAGGGAGAGAGAGGAGAGAGAAGTGAGAGACAGAGACAGAGGGACAGGAGAGACACAGAGAGACCCAGAGAGACAGAGAGTGACACAGAGACAGACAGAGACAGAGACAGACAGAGATAAACAGAGACAGAGACAGAGTTTTATCCTTGTTTGTTATAAACCCAGACCAGTTACAAACCAAACCAGGGAAAAGACAAGTATTTTTGGTTGCATAGAACAGAAGCCCCCTTCTCTTTCCACCCCTCTCCCGAAAAAAGGGGGAAAAAGAATAAAAATGGAGCTGTCCCATTAGTCTGGCAGGTATTTTCCCCCTTTGCCAGTGAGACGAGGACTACCAGGCCATTTCCTGGTCTATCAAGGGGGGATCTCTCATATTTCCGGATCCATTTTTCCCAGGGGACAGCACTGATAGTTGCGGTCCCAGAAGTCATTGATTACAGAACAAGTCTGTCTGGATATATATATATATATATATATATATATATATATATATATATATATATATATATATATATATATATATATATATATATATAGTAGGCCTCCGTCAGTCGGTGTCGACTATGGAATTCGCGCCAAAAGACAGGTCATTTGTTCAGCGACAACGCCGGCTGTGGCTGGTCAGTCCAATGCGGGAGTGGCAGTCTCTGTTGCATCTGATGCAGATGTGGCTTGTTGAGGTGGCTGGAGCACATGCCTTCCGCTTGGCTCTCTTTTCGTTTGCTGCGGTGTGGATCTTTTCTTCACCACACTTCAGCTGTTTGTGGAGAACACTGCGCCATTTGCTGCGGTCAGCCGCTACCTCCTCCCAGTTCTCTAGGTTGATGTCCAGGGCTTTCATGTCACGCTTGCAGACGTCTTTGTAGCGCAGTTGGGGGCGGCCAATGCTTCTCTTGCCGGAGGCAAGTTCACCATAGAGGAGATCTTTAGGAATGCGTCCATCCTCCATCCTTCGCACGTGACCGAGCCATCTGAGTCTGCGTTGTCTGAGGTGTGTGTACATGGTGGGAAGACCTGCAACCTCGAGGACCTGAGCGTTGGTAACTTTGTCACTCCAGTGGATGCCGAGGATGCGACGGAGAGAGGGCAGGTGGAAGCTGTTCAGTTTGCGCTCCTGTTTGGAGTATGTTGTCCATGTATACATACATACATACACATACATAATTTGTAACTAAGATAGCTAAGTGTTCAGAGCGCTCGCTTTCCCCAGGTAAAGTGAAGCAGCGTCGAGCGTGGTTACCAGTTGGATGGGTGACCGTTTGCGAGCCTTTGCTTCTCTATAGTCCCCCTAGTTCACCCAGCTGTAAATGGGTACCTGCGCTCTTTAGGGTCAGGGAAGGTAAAAGCAGCGAGGGAGAGGAGATGGGCGCCGCCCTCAATATGCTGGCCCCTAGAGAAGCTGAGGTCTCTTATGCCTGGCTCCCCTACTACTGACAGATACTTTTACAAATATATATAAAAAGAGATAGACAGACAGATCGAGGAACTTACATGCATGCATACCTACCTACCTACCTACCTACCTACCTACCTACCTACCTACCTACCTACCTACCTACCTACCTACCTACCTACCTACCTACCTACCTACCTACCTACCTACCTACCTACCTACCTACTTACCTACTTACCTACCTACCTACCAACATCCATCCATCCATCCATCCATCCATCCATCCATCCATCCATCCATCCATCCATCCATCCATCCAGACAGGCAGAGAAAAAGAGAGACATGTACTGTTACTTAAAAATAAAAACTCTTGTCAGTCACAAACCAAATCATAAATTAGAAGAAAATGTGTTTGTGTAGAACCGAAAAGAAAAGACAAGATGGCAGTGTTCCATTAGCCTAGCGGACTTTTTTGTCCTTCTCACTGTAACAGCAGCACCGGTCCATTTCCGGTTCTATCAAGGGGGATCATTCATATTTCCTGTTCTATTTTTCCAAGGGACAGCACTGATATTTGCAGTCCCAGAAGTCAATGAGCACGACCAACTGTTGTGTGTGTGTATGTATGTATGTATGTATGTATGTATGTTATGTATGTAATGTATGTATGTTGTATGTATGTATGTATGTATGTATATTGTATGTATGTATGTATGTATGTATGTATGTATGTATGTATGTATGATAGTATGTTGTGTGTTGTTGTTTTGTTTGTTTGTTTGTTTTGTTTGTTTGTGTTATGTGCGTATTTATGTATGAATGGATGGATGGATGAGTGGATTATGTTATGTATGTATGTATGTATGTATGTATGTATGTATGTATGTATGTATGTATGTATGTATGTATGTATGTATGTATGTATGTATGTATGTATGTACGTATGTACGTATGTACGTATGTACGTATGTACGTATGTACGTATGTACGTATGTACGTATGTAGGTAGGTATTGTGATAGGTAGTAAGGTAGGTAGTACGGTAGGTAGGTAGGATAGGTAGGTAGGTAGGTAGGTAGGTAGGTAGGTAGGTAGGTAGGTAGGTAGGTAGGTAGGTAGGCAGGCAGGCAGGCAGGCAGGAGGCAAGCAGGCATATCTGGCTGGCGGGTTGGCTTATATTTCTTCTTTTTTTATTTCTCTTGTTTTCTCTGCATTTGTCTGTTGTTGTTTTTTAATCTATATAGCGTGTTGTTGTTTGTTGTTGTTGTTGTTGTTGTTGTTGTTGTTGTTGTTGTTGTTTTTGTTGTTCTTCTTCTTCTTCTTCTTCTTCTTCTTCTTCTTCTTCTTCTTCTTCTTCTTCTTCTTCTTCTCTTCTGTCTCTGTCTCTGTCTCTGTCTGTATCTCTGTCTATCTGTCCGTCCTCCTCCCCCTCTCTCTTTCTATTTCCGGTTCCTTGTGCTACTTTATCGTTTCTTTCTTCTATAAGTTTCTCTTTCCCTGTCTTAAAATACCATCACCCAAAAGTGCACAGTGACAATTTAGAATTATTCTGTCTGACTATAGTAACATGACCATAACGTGTCATGGAAAGAGCCTCATGACTGTCAAAGATATCTTGTCGGGTACAGTGCTAGAGGGAAGTTCTCAAATGACCTGATGTTGGTGTAATCAACAGACAGACCACAGTACACAAAATAACAAAGCTAATAGACAGACCACAGTACACAAAACAACAAGGCTATCAATTACATAAGCTCTATGCGATAAATATGCATTTTACTGGTAGGCTGTATTGAAGACAACAGTTTTTTAGATGGTTGATTTTGCTGATGTCTTTCTAACTAATTTTAAGCCCAATTGGGTATCACCAACATCTGAGTTCTATCTATCTATGTTGTGTTTTGTAGCGCGAAGTACAGCCACGGCTGTTTTTATAACTATCTCTCGAAGTCTAGCTCTTCTGTCCTCAAGAAGTAAAAATTTTTCTCAACAGCTTTAAGCTTTTCTTTTGTTAATAATCAAGTTCACAGAAACTGCAGCTTGTGGTAAAGCAGCTTGATATTTTTGTACTCCAAAGTTAACATCATGATATGACACAGTGATAGGAAGGAACAGTATCATAAATCTTTTAGCATTAATAACTGATCATGAAACAAATTGAGAAAAAAAATAGTAGGCTGTTAGATTATTTTCACCAGCAGTGAATTCCATCACAAACTCTTTCTAACCAGCTTAAATATATTTCAAAATTAAAAATGATTATCTTATATGAAGTTGTTTTTGTTTTCAAATAAGCGTTTTGCTGTAGACATTTTGACTGGAAGTAATGTTCATTTTTGATCCACCGTAACGAAAGCTAGTGACAGAATCAAGATTTCCTTTTTTTAGATATTGTTCAGAAAAGGACTTGATTAGGGCTACGGGCTCAACTGAGCAAGTATGACAGAAACAGTCCACGATAGCAAAACCTCTACCAAGCAACACGTTTCATTAAGGAATTGTCTCTAGGAAAATTGCCATCGTGGACCATCCTTTCTGAGAAGAGAGACGCACTTGTTTTTTATTTGCAACTCTTCTTACACTATGAAAATGAAGCAGGATAAAAAAAAAAGCCCACATAAACTGAGTGGAATTTGTTCTGACAAAAATATTGTTTGTGGAATACTCAGCAGTAAGAAGAAAAAACCAATCGTAAAGCGATTGTCTTCAATTATTTTGTCTTACAATTCTTGCATCATGGCACCCTCATCTGTGCACTAGTGTTTAATCACCACACGCACGCACTTTACAAAACTACCGATGGCTACTTGGCTTGGCTTGCTTTCCTAGTGAATAAATAGTAAAACAAGTTTAATGAGTCAGATGGTACCCTACCTCCCTATATCTGTGTAAAAATACAACAAACAAACCTGGATGGCTCATTTAAAAATAGGTTCTTTTTATTACGGTAACGTTATCAAACAATCCTTGGACAGCTTCACGGCTACTGACATTTTCAAGTTCTATTATCTTACTTTAAAAATCTGTTTCCCTTTATTTATGGTTCATACAGTCAACGATAATATCCTGATCGTGGCTATTGTCAGAACACGATGTGTCTGTGAGTATCAATTCCCTGTCATTATACATCATCCTTTCAGTACTATGTGGATACTGATTGTAAATAAAGCTGAGGAACACGAGAGAGAAATGTGACCGTATCTTCAATTGATCAAGACTTTTTTTCAAAATGTTTCAAAGTAATCTAACCAGTTTTCCACAGTAAAGTAGTTGCAATCAGTGTATTCTGTTCTACGATAAAACAAGAAGGTTTTCAGTCAGATTATTCAGTTATTGCTGCTAGTTTTTACTTTATAGGTGTACAGAAGTATTCACGATGTGAAATGGATATATCTTGGAAAAGAAGGAGCCATCACCTAAGCATCTTTTGTACCAAGAGAAAACACTCTGTAAACTTGTTTTTTTCATCAAGGGGAAGCACCAAGATAGTGTGTTCTATTGTGTCAAGGGATATAACTAGTATTTCTTGTACACCGACATGGTACACAACTGGAGATGAGGGTTTTCTTTTCTTGTTCACTGCCACGTAATAGGCATTTTCTAATGTCACGTATGCGTGTGTGTTCTGTCTGTAAAGTGTTATATTAACTCCTTGTCGGGGTGAACGTTTTCGCTTTTTACAGATTTTTCCATTTCTTTGTATGCTTGGTTATGGT
>CM060328.1:48345086-48350086 GCA_030674155.1 Stramonita haemastoma
TCGACGCTGCAGGTGTCTGTATCTTTCGGGACCGGTGGACTCCATGAACGGTCAAGAAAGGGTGGGAAGAGTCCATGTTTTGTTATCTAGTCAGAGCTATGTGTAAACTTTCATGGCATTGTCTTAATCCTTATCCTCATTACAAAACATTATGCGGCGAGGAACATTTCTTCTACCATATGTATTTTTGCCTGATAATATCCCGAGTTTTGCTGTTGTTGCTGCTGCTGTTTCCCTCTTAAATAGTTGTATTCAAATTTAACCTTATCATTCAGATTTCGGAGATTTTAGGGGATGGGGTGGGGGGTGGGGGTATCTTTTCTGGAGCATAATTGACAATTGTTAGAGAAGGATCATGGACTCTGACAGCAGAGTTAGAGAGGAGAATCCAAGCATTCGAGAACAAGTGCCACAGAAGACTCCTCAAAATATCATACAAAGAACACAAGACCAATAACTATGTGAAAGAAGAAATCAAAAAGCGTGTGGGCCCCCAAGAGCCTTTGCTCTCCACCATAAAGAGGAGAAAGCTGATGTGGTTTGGTCACACCACAAGACACAACACCCTAGCAAAAACCATCCTGCAAGGAACAGTCGAGGGCAAGAGAAGAAGAGGCCGCCAAAAGAAATCATTGGTTGACAACATCAAAGACTGGACCGCCCAACCCCTGCAACACCTCCTACTAGCCACACAGGATCGTGAAGCATGGAAAAAGATCTCTGTTGCGTCTTCTCTCATGTCCCCCCTACGTCTTTTGGGACATGGGACTGAGTGAGTGAGTGAGTGAGAGAAGGATAGCCATCATTCTCGATCTAGTTCCTTGACCAACCTATCAATGTCTAAAGTGAGGAAATTAATAGGGGGTACCCTGCCTCTACAGCATCGACACAAGTACCAATGAACACGGAACACGACACAACACCTGTGCAGGGTCTCTAACTGTGAGTGGTCTGATGGCGGAGGCCTGACATTAACAGCTACCAGTGGACGACCTCTCGGCGCCGAGTTGAAAGCAGAGAAGACAGGGAGCGATGGGGTCATTGCTATCAAATTAGTCCGGGTATGGTTGTGTGTAATGAGGGTGCAATAAACTTTGACGGGGGTAGCAACGTTTAGTACCGTGCGGAAATGGAGGTAGCCTAAACAAGAGAGGAAATAATGAAATAACAAGGAACCAAAGGATTGTGTTGCGTGCTCTGTCCCTGTGTCTCTGTCTCTCTCTGTCTCTGTCTGTCTCTGTCTGTCTCTGTCTGTCTGTTCTGTCTGTCTGTCTGTCTGTCTGTCTGTCTGCTTCTCTCTCTCTCTCTCTCTCTCTCTCTCTCTCTCTCTCTCTCTCCTCTCTCTCTCTCTCTCTCTCTCTCTCTCTCTCTCTCTCTCTCCGATCTTCTTCCTCCTTTACTGTCTCTCTCTCCTCTTTCTGACTCCAGTTCTCTCTCTCCCTCCTTTCTCCTTCCACTTCTCTCCATAACTTTTTCCTCCTGTGTAAAAGACTGGAAAAAATGAACACCGTTGAAACAAATATGATGTGTTGTTGCAATGGATGTTTTTCATTGTGTGATATTTGGATTTTTAATATATTACGGTTCCATACAATTATTTATGACAGATATTTCCCCCTGAAAGACACTAGGTTGAACAGGTTTAGTTGATAGTAATATTCCTTCAAATAGAGCCAATAGATTTTTACTTGAATAAGTTATTCATCCATTTATTCGTTTGTTTTATTGATTCAATTCACTCATTGATTAATTAATGGAGCAGTTAGTGCATTCGTTCATTCAATTTAATTAATTGATTGATTATTTGATTGATTAATTAATTAATTAATTTTATTCATTCATGTTTTTATCAATTAATATGTAATTTTATTCATTCAATCATTCATTCATGTAGTCATCCATCCATCCATCCTTCCTCCTCCCTTCCTCTCTCCCTCCCTCCCTCCCAAGTCCATCCATCAATCCATCCATCCCCTCCTCCCTTCCTCAAAACATCCATGCATACAAGCATCCATCCCTTCATTCTTGCCCTTACCTATCACCTGAAGTCGAACAATCTGTCTCAGGTTTTTCTTCTTTATGCTGACTTGACATTCGTAGTCGCCTTGGTCCGAGGAGGTCACGTGTTCGATGATGAGATTCCATTGGTTGGAATTGTACACGTGCTCTACGTGCATTCGTCGATCGTCCACCCAGGTGTCCAATCCGATGGTCAAGGGATTGTGACCGGGCAACTTTCGCCATATGACCTGTTGAGAGTATATATCTTGATAGTGGTGATATTGTTACTGTTGTCGTTTTCTTGTTGTTATTGTTGTAGCTGAGAAATCATCGTCGTTGTGGTTGATCTTGTAAAAGGTCATTGTCGCCGTTGTCGTCGTCGTCGTCGTCGTCATCATCATCATCATCATCATCATCATCATCATCATCATCATCATCATCATCATTATCATTATCATTATCACCATCACCATCACCCTCATCATCATCATTACCACCTATCACCAGCAATGCCTCAGCCAGTTATAAACTCATCTAAGTAAAATCACAAAAACTCTTGCGCACACACCAGTATGCTCGCGCATCCCACACACTCACATATTGAACTCAGCACGCATTCCCTCTCCCATATTACCAACACACACACACACATGTACATTGGAAACATCCCAACACATGCGCACGCTGCAATTTATCCTTATGACTAACAAATTTATATAATCAACATACATTTCTATAAACAGTCAACACACACACCTACCACCATACCTAATTACGCGCGCCACTCATATGAAGTACTGAATATTACTACCTTAATACTATTGCAAACATTATCTTTACATACTTACTCCATACAAATACAGTGACAACTAGAGCACACAGCCTAAGCCAGTACTACCACATAAAGTCGGGCGCGGCACAGTTTATGGAGTAGATCGATGATTAGCTCATTATACCATTTCTAAAAATATAATACATTTTATGATTAGTGAAAAGTAGTGTTTGTAAAGTTTGACGTACATCTCTGTCCACACGTCCCCGTACATTTAAGTGTATGGTAGATAATAGTAGTTGTAGTAGCAGAAGGAGGTAAAGGGAGGAGGAGGAGGAGGAGTGTGAGTAGTAGTAGTAGTAGTAGTAGTAGTAGTAGTAGTAGTAGTAGTAGTAGTAGTAGTAGTAGTAGTAGTAGTAGTAGTAGTAGTAGTAGTAGTAGATGAAAAACAATTGCGCAGAAGAAGAATTGCGAAGCAGAATTGCGAGGGAGAAAGAAGAAAAGAAGAAGAAGAAGAAGAAGAAGAAGAAGAAAGAAGAAGAAAGAAGAAGAAGAAGAAGAAGAAGAAAAGAAAAAAAAGAGGAAGAAGAAGAAGAAGAAGAAGAAGAAGAAGAAGAAGAAGAAGAAGAAGAAGAAGAAGAGAAGAAGAAAAGAAGAAGAAGAAGAAGAAGAAGAAGCAAGAAAAGAAGAAAAAGAAAAGAAAAGAAGAAAAGAAAAGAAGAAGAAGAAGAAGAGAGAAGAAGAAGAAGAAGAGAGAGAGAGAGAGAGAGAGAGAGAGAGAGAGAGAGAGAGAGAGAGAACAACAGACAGACAGACAGACAGACAGACAACAGACAGACAGAAGACAGAAGAGAAAGACAGGACAGAGAGGGGGTGGAGAGGGGGCAGAGACAGACAGACAGACGACAGCAGCAGATGACAGACAGCAGCAGACAGACAGGAATCAGACAGATAGACAGTGACAGACGACAGACAAAATAGGGAAGAAGAGTTTGTGTTTACATTCATTGATGTCCTTGCATTGGATTGTGTGTGTGTGTGTGTGTGTGTGTGTGTGTGTGTGTGTGTGTGTGTGGCGCGCGCGCGCGTGGTGTGTGTGTTGTGTGTGTGTGTGTGTGTGTGTGTGTGTGTGTGTGTGTGTGGTGCGTGATGTGCGTGAGTGCGTGTGTGGAGATCGTGGGTCTGTGTGCCAGTGGGTCTGTAGGTCAATTTGTCGTATTTGTGTTCATGTAATTGCGTGAAGGGCCGCGCGCGTACATGTTGTGTATGTGTGTGTGTTTGGTTGTGTCAGTGCTGGTGTGTGTGTCTGTATGTGCGTATATTTTGTATGTATGTGTATGTGTGTGTGTGTTTGTGTGTGTAGCCTATGTGTAATGTGCTTGCGTGTGAGTGAGTGGGAGTGCGTTTATGTGTGTGTGTGTTTGTCTGTCTGTGTGTTGTGTGTGTGTGGTGTGTGCGCGCGCGCGCGGGCGTGTGTGTTACTAAGAGCGTGAGTGCGCGCACGTGCGTGAGTGTTTATGTGTGTGTGTTTGTACCGGTATATATGAGTGTGTATGTGTGTTTAGAGAGTGTGTATGTTGTGTATGTGTGTGAGTATAATTATGTGCGGGTGTGTTTTAGTTCGACCATAAATGCTCGTGCATGAGTGCGCGCATGAATGTGTGTACAGTGTGTGTGTGTGTGTGTGTGTGTGCGTGCACACATTTGCACATCTATGTGAGTGTGTGTGTTGTGTGTGTATGTGTGTGTTTGTTCATCTGTCTAATGTCTGCCTGTATGTCTGCCTCTCTGTCTGTTTGCCTGTCTGTCTGTCTGCCTGCCTGCCTGTCTGCTGTCTGTCTGTCTGTCTGTCTGCCTGTCTGTCTGTCTGTTGCCTGTCTGCCTGTCTGCCTGTCTGCCTGCCTGTCTGTCTGGCTGGCAGCGGAGACCACACATAGAGAGTGTGTGGTGACAAGACAGGCGTCAACGCGGAAGGTTTTCTCTGTAATTATCTCCTCTGCTGTTTTTCTTCTTCTTCCTCCGTGACAACAGTTGGAATCAACCACTCTCTCTTTCTCGCTCTCTCTGTCTCTGTCTGTCTGTCTGTCTTTCTCTCTGTCTGCCTCTGTCTCTGTCTATCTCTCTCTCTCCCTCTGTCTCTTCTCTCTGTGTCTCAGTCTCTCTCTTTCTGTCTGTCTGTCTATATGTCTCCTCCTCTCTGTCTGTCTGTCTGTCTGTGTCTCTTTCT
>CM060328.1:48362586-48365086 GCA_030674155.1 Stramonita haemastoma
GGGGAAACGTTTAAATGCATGGCCAATCCAAAGCTTCGCGATTTCTTCACATTTCAAGATTAAGATGTTGAACAGAGCACAATGTTTACGGTAAAATTGTTTCAAATGCGAAGGTTTATCTTAATACCTTTGTTCGGTAACTATTTTGTATATTAGAAATACTGGAGGTATTTACTGTTTAATTGCATAAATACATCTGGATTTGTTTTGTATTGTGTTGTTGAAGAGAGAGAGAGAGAGAGAGAGAGAGAGAGAGAGAGAGAGAGAGAGAGAGAGAGAGAGAGAGAGAGAGAGAGAGAGAGAGAGAGAGGAGAGAGAGAGAGAGAGAGAGAGAGAGACCCTTAAGATAAATGACCGGAAAGTAGAGAAAGCCAGACACATGCACACACTTGCCGTTCCATTCCACCACCACACCCCACACCACCCACCACCACCACCAAACCACCACCACCACCACCACCACCACCACTCACCACCACCATCCACCACCACACCACCACCACCACACCACACTCCCACTTCATCACACACACACACACACCACACACACACACACACACACACACACACACACACACACACACACACACACACACACACACACAACACACACATCACACACACACACACACACGCACATACACACACAGTTACCCCCCCCACCACACCACACACACACACACACACACACACACACACACACACTTATTCACACACATCCACCCCCCACCCCACCCACCCACACCCACACACACTCACATAGAGAGCAAACATTAACAGCCCAAACGCTAGTGGAACAAATCACACCCCCATTCGTTCCAGATCAGAATGCTTTGTGTCTGTGGGCATGCAGAGAGTGGTGATGACATGGTGCTGACCACAGAAGTATTTATGACAGCGTGGGGAATGTCGCCCCTCAGTTCCTGTTTTGTCAGGGGCCACATCTCCCTGTTATTGCTTCGGGGATTCAGTGCAAGTAAACGTGTAGCTATAATGATGGCTTCCTATTGCTTTTCTGCTGCTACCTTTCCTACCCGTAGTCCCCTTTCTACCTCTCTGTTCTGTTGGTGGATCCGGTGGTCGAGAGGTTACGCGCCTTCTACCTAGCTAGAAAGCGAAAATTCCGGGTCGGAGTGTGCGGTGGTTTGAATCCCGTTTGAGCCTAAATTTTCTCCCCATCCATGAGACCATGAGTGGTGGTCTGGGTGCTAGTCTTTCGAATGAGACGATAAATCGAGGTCCCGTGTGTTACACATCATTATTTAGTACTCGTAAAAGAACCCACGGCAACAAGAGGGAGAGTAGCCCAACTTTCACGTAGAGAAATATGCTGTGCCATAAAGTGGTTCCTGCAAGACCACGGTGTCCATTGAATCTGTCTTGTTGTTTCATTATACTCGTTTCGTGAATGAAGGTGGCTTCCTGTCTGTTTATTATAAGTCTTGTAACACCCCCACCTTCCCCAATTGGAATGCCGCTATCTTAACCGTGGGTGAATGGTTGCATACGCAAAACCTCACCATTGGAGAAGTTGGAGCTGAAACCAAGGACTGAACTGATAACAACCAAGAAAACACACAAACAAAAAGACCAATGATCACACAGATTAATGTGTGCATCTTGCTATTAGATTTCGTCTGCTTATCTCTTTAAAAAAACACCTATAAAACAGCAGACAAGAAGTGAGCTGAATATAGATTCAGAGAGTGTGAATACATTACTAGTAGAGTACTGATTCTGGGCCAATAACTGTGTGTAACAGCAAAACAAGAGAAAACACAGAGACTAATCGAAATTGTTATACTTTTCAGCTACCAGCAGTTTTGGGGGGAGGGTTTGTTTGTTTCCTTTCTGACAAAGGTGTTGTTATGAGTGTGATATTCCAAATCAGCTAGCTACGTACTCTAACCAAGATGTCCACAAAGCAGATAATTTAATAGAGAATAGTGCAGGATGCTATGTATCTATGTACGTATCTATGTATGTATCTATGTATCTGCTAATGCATCTCTGTATGTATCTATGTATCTACATATATATGTATATATGTGTCTATGTATATGTTTATCAATGTATGTATCTGCTATATATATATATATATATATATATATATATATATATATATATATATATATATATATATATATATATATATATATTGAAAAACAAAGTGACTCTGAAAAAGAAACAGATACAAAGAAAGTGACAGTCAAGTAAATAAAAAAATAAAGAGTCCAGTAAAACGTAAAACATATAAACATACACGGCACTCCATCCCAACCACCCCCCCACCCCAATATCCCATCCTACATTACAACTCTTACTATTCATCTTCTAAACCAACACGTACAGTGGCGAAAAAATCGCATTGCGTCTAGTAGACTGACCCTCACCACATAAATACCAGTTAGAGGGATAGAGTTATTGTCTTGTGCGCACAGCGTGCGTTCAGCTCACCAGTTTATGAGGTCTTGTCTACGAGATGTGAAAGTTAGACTCG
>CM060328.1:48370086-48375086 GCA_030674155.1 Stramonita haemastoma
CCACAACCATACAGTAAAGGGACAGAGGTATAGTGCACACACTGTCTATCACATCAATTTATGAGGTCTCCTCCACGCGACCTGAACGTAAATATTTTCTGTTTCCAAACACAAATGTTTGTAGGTCTGCATTGTACAGTTTGTGTGTCTGTCTAATCTTCCTTTCTGTCTGTATTTCTGTCTCTCCTGTGTCTGTTGGTGTTTGCGTGTGTTCCCCTATCACTCTGTCTGTCTGATTGTTTGTTTGTTTTGTTGTCTCTGTCAGTTATCTCCCTTGTTGGATGAGTGCCCTTCAAGTCTTTAAGTACACAACTATGCAGGACTTATGTACACACACACACACACACACACACACCACACACACACACACACACACACACACACACACACACACATTCGGAAGCTGTGTGCTGAAAAAAACACCCAGTGCATAATTGACCACGAGAGAGAGAGGAGAGGGAGAGATAAAGACAGAAACAGACAGAACAGAAAGACAAACAGACAAACAAACAGAGACAGAGACAGAGACAGAGTTAATTGGGTGGAACTGACCTAAATGCAGTCTTTTTCTTCTCAAGAGGGTATTGGGGTAAGTGTGACAATTCCTTGCTCAACATCTGGGTGTGGGGAGGTGAGTGTTGTGTGTGTGTTGTGTGTGTGTGGTTGTAGATGAGAGGAGAGAGAGAGAGATAGAGAGAAGAGAGAGAAGAGAGAGAGAGAGAGAGAGAGAGATGAGAGAGAGAGAGAGAGAGAGACAGACAGACAGACAGACAGACAGACAGACAGACAGACAGACAGACAGACGAGACAGGCAGACAGACAGACAGACAGACAGACAGAGACAAAGACAGAGACAGAGATGGACAGACAGACTGACAGGCAGACCGAGAGAGAGAGATGGACAGACAGGCAGGTAGACCGACCGACCGACAGACAGACAAGCTAAGAGACAGAGAAAGAAATGTAGAGGCATAGAGGGGAAGATAGGAAATTACTGGGGAATTATCCAGCCAGCCAGCCAGCCAACCAACCAACCAGTCAAAGAACAGGCGGAAGGAGCACAATCACAGATATATAAACACACAGACTAACAGACAACAGTTAGTGACAGACATCCCTCCCCAAAAAACAACACACACACACACACACACACACACACACACACACACACACACACACACACACACACACACACAACTACACACACCACACAAACAACGACCTCCAAACCTAGCATCTTCACTTCCAGGTCGCGTAGACAAGACCTCATAAAGCTGTGACGTAGACCCAAGCTGTGCATATATAGGGCCCTTAACTCTATTCCCCCCTCTAACTAGTGTTTATAGGTTGAGGTCAGTGGTCTTTGACCCTTTGCATTTTTTTTCTTTCTGTTTTCGGTCTCTGTATGTGCTAGTGTAGAAGATGGATATTTGGGGGTCAGAGAGTAGGTATGGGGGAGGTGGAGGGTAGCGAGTTGGGGGGTGTGTGGAGAGGGACGGGGTGGGAGTAGTGGTCTCTTTAAAGTAACGTCCCCCTCTAGCTTGAAAAGCTGGAAACTGGTGGTTGAATTCCCATTGCTGATTTAGGTTTCTTTCTTTTTCTTTTAAGTTTTTGTTTTAATAGTTTTATTGCAGATTCTTGTCTTTTTATTTTTGGTTCGTTAGCTAGAGCTTCTAACTTTACCAACGGTGAGATTGCTTAGTATGGAATTGTTTTTACCCAACAGTAAGACATTATGAAAAACGCATACAAACGCGTACTGAATGTAAAAAAGTACAAAAGTCTTTAGTCCATTATCCTTGAAATAAAAAAATTGGAATCACACACACACGTGCGAGCGCGCGCGTGCGCGCGCGCGTTTCCGTAAATTCTTCCATCTGTTCCCACCAGCACACACTGACCTACTTTTATGAAGGATGGAGCAGGTTTTAACACACGCACACACACACACACACACACACACACACACACACACACACACACACACACACAGACACACACACACAACACACACAAACACAAAAACACACACAAACACATACACACACAAAAACACACACAACCACAGCAACGACAAACAAACAAACAACAAACAACACCAAAAACAACAGCAAACGAGACACAAACTATTACAACCATACGCTGCATGCAAAACGGCAAACCATCATAATCTATGCAGCTCACGTATCGATGACATAAGCACAAGATATACATTCAGTGGCCAATAACCCCCATCTGACTGCCCACTTGCCCCCCCCCCCCCTCCCCCCATTATGTGAAGACGTCACCCCAGTGGCTCTTGTACATTATTCAAGGCCACTTGTAGCCCTACTGGAAGTCTGTGGTGTGGAAGGGGGGTGGGGAGTCGGGAGGGGTGATTTAGAAGATAAATTTATTGTGGGCAGCAGTGAGGCCAGGCTAGGCTGTATTCGCCATGTGTGGCACAGCCCAATAAAACTGAATCACAGTGACTGACAGGAGAGAGAGAGAGAGAGAGAGAGAGGAGAGAGAGAGAGAGAGGAGAGAGAGAGAGAGAGAGAGAGAGAGAGAGAGAGAGAGACAGAGACGAGAAGAACAGACAGACAGACAGATCAAATTCATATCAAATCAAATCAAATCAACAATCAAATCATATCAAATTCTTTTATTTCGAGGATACTTAATAAGCACTTACATGCAATTTTACACCCAGTCTCCGCCCTTTTCAGGGATAGCACTAGATGAAAAACAGTTAGAGAGAGAGAGAGAGAGAGAGAGAGAGGAGAGAGAGAGAGAGGAGAGAGAGAGAGGAGAGAGAGAGAGAGAGAGAGAGAGAGAGGAGAGAGAGAGAGAAGAGCAGAAGACAGACAGACAGACAGACAGACAGACAAGACAGACAGACAGACAGACAGACAGAAGACAGAGACAGAGAGACAGAGACAGAGAGAGACAGACAGAGACAGAGAGAGACCGAGAGAGAGGTTCGAACGAAGGTTACTGTAATTGAGCAGATTTAAACCGTTTAGCGCTGCGGCGTGGTTAGGAATGATTATTGAGTGTGACGTGATCAGAATGACATACAAAGCATGGCAGTTATGGTGTGTACAATCAGTGTTGACACATTATTGTCTCTATGTGAATATTTTTTCTTTGGTAACAGTTTTTTTCTGTGTGGAGTCTGCAGCTGTCGATGTTAGCCCAAAGAAAGATGGATCAGGACCACTGTAATTCCCATGCATGTGACTGTGTCACTGTCCATAGGTGTTGTGTGTCAGGATGCCTGCTTCCATCTGCAAAGCCTGGCGAGTCTTGTACATTCATCTGTTACTATATTTTTGTCCTTGTTGTTGATGTACTACCAGTACACACATTCTGATTACCGACCTGAATCCAGATTACATGATTTCGTCTAATTTACACATCAGAATATTTCGAATGCCTGAATCATGAACCTTACAGATCCATGTATTTCTCTATCTATCCTGCCAGCTTCACTGTACATGCTTGTCAGTTAGACTGAATATATATTCTTCTACAGTACCAGTATCAAAATCGTAAACTGTTACACTCATTTGTCTGTTTTTCATGCATTTAAGATATTTCAGTAAAAGACATCGATCTTTCTGTTTGTAGACTAATTCTCGAGGAAAAAATACTTCGAAGTGAATCGAACCCAGGCTGTCAAATTGCGAACGCAATGTTCTGACCACTAGGCTAACCCGTCTCCCAAGACAGAGAGAGGGAAGAGGGAGGGAGATAAGGCAGCCAGGGAGGCAGACAGGAACGAATTCCTTCTTTTTGGGGATCATGACCCGTATCGCTGTCCCTCACCTCATCACGCTATCTTCAGAGTCAACAAGGAATGTGGAGGGAAGTTCTGAAGCTTCCGTAGTGGCGTCACCATCACATAAACCTCCCACAGGAAGACAGGGTTATTGGCCCTTGTACACATTTGTGCCACGTCACCAGTTTAAGAGACTCTGACAGTTTTGGGAGAAAAGACTTTTTAAGACTTCCACGTGTAAACTTTCACTGTCTTTTTATCCTGTCTTTGTCTTTACGCGTCTGTCCGTGTCTGTTGTTACTGGCTGCTGCGGGTCTGTCTGCTCTGCCCTTCTCTTCTGTCCATTCACGGTCTGTGTCGCTGCTGGATCTCCTGTCTCCTTTCCTCTTCTTCATGTTTTCGGTGCTCGTGCCGTCCCTCTCTCATCTCTCTGTCTCTCTTTCTGTCTTCTCTCTCTACTTCTTGTCCGTCGTCGTGCACAGATCTCTCCCCTCTCTCTCCTCTTTCTCTCTCTCTCTGAGAGAGAGAGAAAGAAAACAGACAAACCCTACAAACAGACACACACACATACAACACACACACACACACACACACAACTAGCACAGATAGACAGACAGAAACAGAGAACAAACAAAAAAAACAGAAACTGAGACAGACATACAAACGAGAGAGAGAGAAAGAGAATTCCACCCCGAAGCCCTTACCCATATTCACAAACTAAGACTCCCTCGTGACAGCAGCTATACAGTAGAATAGAATAGAATAGAGTACTACTACTGCTACTACTCTACAGAGAAGAACATCTGCGTCCACTTCTGATGATTCTTTTTTCTTTTTTTATACTTTTACTGGCACTGTGCTTGATTCTTCTGCCAGTTTTTGTTGACTAAATCCGTTTGGATAATCATGCTGAGAAAAAAAAAAATATATATATACACACACGAAGGTCACTGAATTGCCATCACGATCACTAATGATCCAGACAGCGCAGGTGTACAGCAGTAGGTCATTGACTGGAAGTGATACGGCTAATATTTCCATCGCTAGTATGTATACGTGTTTGGTTTTTTTCGATTTGTTCTTGTATGTTAGGAAATGAGTTTTATGAGTATGTATGGGTTTTTTTGTGTGTGAGTGGTTTAAGTTTTTCTTTTGCTGTGTTTTTTTTCCTTTTTTTTTGTTTGTGTTTTTTTTTTTATATATCATATCTCTCTCGTTTATTTATCTGTCCTTGCTC
>CM060328.1:48387586-48390086 GCA_030674155.1 Stramonita haemastoma
ACACACACACACACACACACACACACAGATGGCTTGATGAGAAAAGCAAATGTCTTCCTTTTCCAATATGCTATGCAAAAATAAAATGTAGCATTTGACTTTGACTTTGACTTTAACACACACACGCACACACACGCGCGCGCGCGCGCGCGCGCACAGACAACACACACACACACACACACACACATTCTCTCTCTCTCTCACACACACACACACACATACACACACAAGTGCACACACACGCACACACACACACACACACACACACACAACACACACACACACACACACACACACACACTCATACACTTTCCAACTTTTTTTCTGTTATTCATTGCCTTCACCAAGAACACACTTACCAACTCACCCATGTTTAATATGTAGGAATCAAAGAAAAGTGGGGAACGAGGAAGCAGTTATGGCATACAGATTATAAAAGAGGGGTAGCTAAGATCATAAGATACAGAACACACACAACAAAAAACCTCGAAGAAGTGTGAAAGTGGAGTTTTTTTTAATAAGTATGTGTGTGTGTGTGTGTGTGTGTGTGTGTGTGTGTGTGTGTGTGTGTGTGTGTGTGTGTGTGTGTGTTGTGTGTGTGTGTGTGTGTTTGAGAGAGAGGTAGTGTGTGTGTGTATGTGTGTGTGTGAGTATGTCTATGTGGGAAATCTAGTTTGTGTGTGCGTGCGTGTGTGCGTGTGTGTATGTGTGTGTGTGTGTGTGTGTGGGGGGGGGGATGCGTTTATTTGCCGTGGCCTTTGGTGTAAGAAAGGCATCAGATATGCTTGAAAACATGTTTACTGAGAACTCCCATGTGCAAACTCGGTTTCGTGGGGTCTGTATTATTGTAGGTTTGCCATGTTGGATTATGCATTTGTTAGTTAAAAAAAAATGTTTTGATTTGTTTAACGTTTTTGTTTTTATTTTGGTATATCTTATATTTATTACATGGTTTTTATGTGTGTGTGTGTGTGTGTGTGTGTGTGTGTGTGTGTGTGTGTGTGTGTGTGTGTGTGTGTGTGTGTGTGTGTGTGTGTGTGTTGTGTTGTGTGTTGTGTGTTGTGTGTTGTATTGTTTGTGTTTTGTTTGTTCTTTTGTGTTTTGTCTTATGTCAGTTTACCTTCCTGCTTCAGTTGCTAACCATTTCAACGACAAAAAAATCTGCTTTTGTCTTCCTTCTGATTTGACTGTGTGTTTCTTGGTTGGTATTTTTTGTGGTGTGTTTGTGTGTGTGTGGTGTGTGTGTGTGTGTGTGTGTGTGTGTGTGTGTGTGTGTGTGTTGTGTGTGTGTGTGTGTGTGTGTGTGTGTGTGTGTGTTGTGTGTGTTTCTTTCTTTTTATGCCATTATTTATTCATTCTACCTGATGTTAAACCAAATCTGTCTTTTTGACTTGTATGTGATCTTTATTTCTGTCTGTCTGTCTGCTCCCTCCTCCCTCTCTCTGTCTCTTCTCTGTTTCTCTGTGTTCTCTCTGTCTCTGTCTCCCCCCCCTTCTCTCTCTTATTATCTCTAGCACACACACACTCACTCACTCATTCACATACATACATGCACCTACAAACAATATGAAAGTTCCAATGACAGAAAGAAGAGAGAGAGAGAGAGAGAGAGAGAGAGAGAGAGAGAGAGAGAGGGAGAGAGAGAGAGAGAGAGGAGAGAGAGAGAGAGAGAGACAGAGACAGAGACAAGAGACAGAGACAGACAGACAAGACAGACAGAGACAGACAGAGAGACAGACAGAGACAGACAGACAGACAGAGACAGACAAAAAAGACAAGACACAGACTCAGGTACAGAGACAGAGACACAGACAGAGGTGCATACATTGTCTTGCTTTATATTATTGCAGCTGATGTTGTTTCTGAAAACAGTGCAGTGTGTACGTAGGTTCTGCTATAAATGAGAAACACGTGCTTTAAACCTCTTGATCGAACAGAGAACTCTTTTCTGTCTTTGACTATTATTTTGTTTATCTAGATGTATGTATGTCTGTCTATACATCTCTGTCCGATTTTGTTGTTGTTTTTGCTGTTTGTCTCTTTCTAGCTTTTATATGTGTCTGTCTGTTGGTTTGTCTGTCTTTGTCTCGCTATTATCTGTCTCGATTGTGCATTTTTCTGTATGACTGTCTAATTTATGTCAGTCTTTCTCACTGTCACTGTCTCTCTCTCTCAGTCCCTAAGGATATTTTTTTTATATTTGTTGTTATTGTTTGTGTTGCAGAGAGAAGGAGAAGAAGAGGAATTGCGAAGAAGAAGAATTGCGAAGAAGAATTGCGAAGAAGAAGAATTGCGTAGAAGAATTGCGAAGAAGAAGAATTGCGAAGAAGAAGAAGAATTGCGAAGAAGAATAATTGCGAAGAAGAATTGCGAAGAAGAAGAATTGCGAAGAAGAAGAATTGCGAAGAAGAAGAATTGCGAAGAAAGAGAAGAATTGCGAAGAAGAAGAAGAAGAAGAAGAAGAAGAAGAAGAGAGAAGAAGAAGAAGAAGAAGAAGAAG
>CM060328.1:48392586-48395086 GCA_030674155.1 Stramonita haemastoma
AGAGAGACAGAGACACACAGAGAGACAGAGAAACACAGAAAGGGGAAATGAGGTAGTGGTAATACATCCCTCTCACGCTCCATAGATTTCTGATTAATTGTTATCGTAGAGGCCACTCTTTGGCAAGAACAGAAGCAAAGGAAAGAAGGAAGGAAGAATGGAAAACAAAACGGAAGGAAGAAAAGAATTAAAGAAACAAAAAGGAAGCGCAGGGGAAGACAAATAAATGCTTGAATAAATAAATGAATATACAAATAAATAAATAAATAAATAAATAAATAAATAAATAAATAAATAAATAAATCTATAAATGAATGACTGACTGAATGACTGAATGAATGGTTGAATGAATGAATGAATAAATGAATGAATGAATGGTTGAATGGTTGAATGGTTGAATGAATGAATGAATGAATGAATGAATGAATGAATGAATGAATGAATGAATATAATAGGACTGAAATGGAAAAGAAAGTGAGGGTTAAAAAGAGCGGGCGAACAATATGGAGGGGAACATGAATGAAAACGAAACAAACAAGCAAGCAAATAAACAAATAAGAGAAAGGAAAAGTGTAGAAAAAAATAAATAAATAAAAAATGAAGGAAAAGGGAGAAATCGAAAAAAAGCAGCAGCAACAAGAAAAAGCAATAAGAAAAGAACATTAGAGACAGAAATAAGGAAAGAAAGAATGAATGGACAGGCAAAAAAAAAGATTGAGTCAGAGAATGAATACATAAAAAAATGAAAGAATAAATGAATGAAATAATGAATGACTGAAAAAAGAAATGAGAACGAAAGAAAGAAAGAAAAAAAGAAAGAAAGAAAGAAGTAAACGAAGAAAAGAAACAAATAGATAAAGAAAGGAACAAAGAAAAAGGAAATAATAAAGAAGACAAAAAGAGAGAGGGGAAAAGGAATAAAAGAAAGAAAGACTAAAGGAAAGAGGGCAGAAAAGAAACAAAGTTATTAAGGTAAGAAAGAAAAGAAAACAGAAAGAAATAATAAAAAGCTAGGAAGGAAAGAAAGCCAGAAAAAAGAGAACATAATAAAAAGAAAAGAAAACATTCAAAATTAATAGTCAAACAAGAGAAATGACAGAAATTCAGAGTATAAATAAACAAAGAATAAAGGGATAAAACTAACAACCAAACGAAAAAGACAGAAATTGGAGAAAAAAAGAGAAAAATACGATGCAAGAAAGCGAGGCAGCGGGAAATCGAAAGAAAGAAAAATGAAAAGGGAAAGACAGACAGAAAGAGATACAGCTGAAAAAAAAAATGGTAAGGAAAAAGAAGCAAAAAAGAACAAATAAACAAATAAGATAGAAATCTCTCTCTCTCTCTCTCTCTCTCTCTCTCTCTCTCTCTCTCTCTCTCTCTCTCTCTCTCTCTCTCTCTCTCTCTCTCTCTCTCTCCTTATTTCTTTTTCTCTTTCTCCTTCTCTGTCTGTCTGTCTGACTCTATCTTTGTCTCACTTTCTCTTTCTCTTTCCCTCTCCCTCTCTTCTTTCCTCCAGCTCTGTCTCTCTCTACCTCCCTTTCCTTTCCTCCCTCTATCTCCGTCTGTCTGTCTCTGGTCTGTAGATCTGTCTGTCTCTACTTCCCTCTGTTTCTGTCTCTGTTTGTGTGTCTGTCTCTGTATATCTCTGTCTCTCTGTTTCTGTCTCTTTTTCCCTGTCACTATCTCTGTCTGTCTATCTGTCTGTTGTCTGTCTGTCTGTCTGTCTGTCTGTCTGTCTCTCTCTCTCTCTCTCTCTCTCTCTCTCTCTCTCTCTCTCTCTCTCTCTCTCTCTCTCTCTCTCTCTTCTCTCTCTCTCTCTCTCTCTCTCTCTCTCTGATCATCATCATCATCACCATGGCCATCCTTCATGCTCTCTCTTAGCACATGAATAATTTATTCTTCTATTACTTATTTCCAGCAGTTTGTCATACAGTTAATTATCTGCAGTAAATCAGGGCGACAGTCACTGTATGCTCGTCACTAGGAAACAGATAAGATCTACATAAATTTAATCTAGGTTATATGAAAATTACTGTAGTAAATCTTATAGCCTATATGAGTTTTGTTTTGTTAGTTTGCTTGTTTATTTGTTGGTTTTTTTTCTTTTGTTTTTTTTTGTCTTTCTTTCTTTCTTTGTCTCCATCCTTGTTTCTTTCTTTCCTTCTTTCTTGGTATTTTGCCTTTTATCTATCTTTCTTTCTTTCTTTCTTTCTTTCGTTCTTTCTTTTCTTGCTTTTTCTTTTTTTCCTGTTCTCTTTCTTTCTTCTTTCTTTCTTTCTTTCTTTCTTTCTTTTCTTTCTTTTTCTTCTTTCTTTCTTTCTTTCTTTCTTTCTTTCTTTCTTTCTTTCTTTCTTTCTTTTCTTCTTTCTTCTTTCTTTTCTTTCTTTCTTTCTTTCTTTCTTTCTTTCTTCCTTCCTTCCTTCCTTCCTTCCCTCCTTTCTTTTTTCCCTTTTTTCTTTATCTTCTTTCTTTCTTTCTTCCTTCTTTTGTCTATCTGTCT
>CM060328.1:48397586-48400086 GCA_030674155.1 Stramonita haemastoma
AGAGTGAGAGAGAGAGAGAGGAGAGAGAGGAGAGAGAGAGAGAGAGAGAGAGAGAGAGAGAGAGAGAGAGAGAGAGAGAGAGAGAGAGGGAGACAATGACAATGACAATGACAATGACAATGACAAATGGTTTAATGTGTCAAGCTCTTCGGCTCATTCACATAGGGACTTGGGGGGAGAGGAGGAAAATCGAATATAACGGCAAACAAAATGAACAATCGAAATTCACATCAAGAGTAATCGCAAACGGAAACCGATTCGCGGTAGTAATAAATGTCATAACATCAGTGAGAGCAAGACAGTATGAACGACACTGTCACCATTATCAAACACATCTGTCACTAGTTATCGATGGGGTAGAGATGTCTCATGTCCTGTGGATTTGCTGAAAGGCTGTTCTGACTTTACAGTGCTGTCTTTGGAGTCCTCTTTTTCTCTCCTTTCTACTTTTTCAAGGAAACTGCCCATGTCGTTGTCTAGTTGTTGCAGTCGTTCCAGTATTATCTTGCAGTCATCAGTTGACAGACGGGTGGACTGTGATGGTTCACGTACTGGTGCACAATCGTCTTCACTTAACAGACTTTCTTCTTCTGTCTTTTCTTCTCCTGTCACATCTTCTGTAGCGTCATCTGTTAGCGTCACAACTGGCGTGGCTTGTTTGTCATTGCGCACATTATCACAACTGTCTGTCATTTCCCAAACGTCACTGTGTCTGTCACAATCGTCTGTCTCTTCCTCCAACGTCAGATCAATGCACGGACCTGACCCCGAAATAACATTGGTGTCGTCATTCCATGCAGTTGGAGACAGGTGGCCAGAGCAAGCAGCACGTGCAAACTGCCCTACACAGCGTGCAGTGTCAGTGGGCTTGCCAAAAGTGTCAACAGCAGTGGCATTTTCTGTATTGTAAAATAAACTGGGTGGCGTTGGTAGAAATAAACCAGAAGGAGACGAAATAGTATTTACCTTCCTCTTTTGTTGCAGAGTGGCCCTGTGTGTCTCTGTCCTTCTCTTGTCCCTGGCCACTTGTGCCAGAGATTTTCTTTTGTACACGACAGTGTCACTGTGTGTTGTTTGATGTTGAGGAGCAGAAGGCTGGCCAGTGGGTGACAAACGCAGCACTATCACTGTCTGGTCCTCTCTGCCGTCGATTTTAAATGATTTTAAACACATTTCTTGCAGAAAAGTGTTCAAGACGTGTTCCAAACGAGATGGCAGTCCTATTACAGGCATAATTCAGGCCTTTCTTGCAAGAAACACACAAATTATCCAGACACTGTTCAAATTCCTTCCTGCTGGTATCCAAGCAAGGGAAGCTACCGAGAGAGAGAGAGAGAGAGAGAGAGAGAGAGAGAGAGAGAGAGAGAGAGGAGAGAGAGAGAGAGAGAGAGAGAGAGAGGAGAGAGAGAGAGAGAGAGAGTAGAGAGAGAGAGAGAGAGAGAGAGAGAGAGAGAGAGAGAGAGAGGAGAGAGAGAGAGAGAGAGGAGAGAGAGAGAGAGAGAGAGAGAGAGAGAGAGAGAGAGAGAGAGAGAGAGAGAGAGAGAGAGTGAGAGAGAGAGAGATGAGAGAGAGAGAGAGAGAGAGAGAGAGAGAGAGAGAGAGAGAGAGAGAGAGAGAGAGAGAGAGAGAGAGAGAGAGAAAAGAGAGAGTTACAAGAGCACAACATATAAAAAGCTAAGAAAAACATCCGTCTTTCTGTCTATCTGTCTGTCTGTGTCTCTCTATCTCTCTGTCTCTGACTATTTGTCTGTCTGTCTTTCTGTCTGTCTGTCTGTCTGTCTGTATGTCTGTGTCTGTGTCTCTGTCTCTTTCTGTCTCTGTCTGTACCTCCCCCCACCCCCCACCCCCGTCTTTCTCTCATTATATAATTTGCCAGTTTGTCAATTGCAACAGGGGGCTATGAAATTCCTAATAAATATGCAGCGAAGCAATCTGCAATTGCATGCTCATCACAAACACCCCTGATAATAACATCGAAGAATTCTGTTACATTTCAGCTTAAATATTACATTGTTGTCATCTGCACCTAATGGGCTGAAAAAAATAGAGAGAGATAGAAGGAAAGAAAAGAAGGTTAAGAACAAAGAAAAGGAGAAAGAAAAACAGAAAGAAAAAGCAAAAAGAAAGTAAAGAA
The DNA here is from genome assembly GCA_030674155.1 of Stramonita haemastoma. Taxonomy (NCBI): domain Eukaryota; kingdom Metazoa; phylum Mollusca; class Gastropoda; order Neogastropoda; family Muricidae; genus Stramonita; species Stramonita haemastoma. The sequence continues at coordinate 48,399,721 of CM060328.1, forward strand.
AGACAGACTGAAAGAAAGAAGGAAGGAAAGAAAGAAAGAAAAAAAAGAAAGAAAAATATGCACGAATATATAATGAAATAGAGAGAGAGAAAGAAAGAAAGACAGATAAAAAGACAGATAGAAAGACAGACAGAAAGAAATGAATGAAGAAAGAAAGAAAGAAAAAAGAAAGAAAGAAAGAAAGAAAGAAAGAAGAAAGACAGAAAGACAGAAAGACAGAAAGACAGAACAAACAAATGACAAGGATAGAGAAACATGAGACAAGAAACGGGATTTTTCTTTTCAAAACAGGATAAGGAAAACGGAGGAGGAGAAGCCAGTGATTTAGTGAGTGAGTGAGTGAGTGAGTGAGTGAATGAGTGAGTG
>CM060328.1:48405086-48412586 GCA_030674155.1 Stramonita haemastoma
TTTAATTGAAACCTCCTCCCCCATACCCCCCTCAATTCCTGTCTTTTGCCCTTCCATCACTCTCCCACCACCCCTAGGACATCCTTTCATTTGTCATTGAGAATCATGATATCGTAGCTGTATAATTATTATTCTGTGTTTACCCCTGAAGTGCTGTTTTATGCGCGAAGAGATTCAAATACTGATGCATACGTATATTAGGAGAGGAGTGTAAGACTCTTTTAAAGCGTTGATTTATAGCAGACTGGATTTTTTATGTCTGTTTGAATATGAATGTTTTCATTTTTCGTACAAATGTAGTTTAAGCATTCTCGGTATGCACATATGTACCTGTGTGTACAGCTTGCACAATGTATAAATAATTTAATGGCAAAACTCTTGGACCTGCATCTGATGATGTGATTCTGTATCTAACAGACAGACATGAGAAAATAAGAGTGCAGTGATTCTTTGACATGCAAGCAGATAAAAAGGCTGTGATCCTTTGAACGTTTCAGCACAGTCATCACCAGGTGAGCCAAGGGCCTTGATCTTGAAAGTCCCCTTGTAACTGCTTGAGAAGTTATTGGGGCGATGCACTGCGTTTTTAAATGGTGTATTGTTAAGCAAGTTAAATCTTATGAGGTCCATACCTCTCTATAATTTCCAGATTGCATGCTGAAAATATTTATATCATCCGTTCCACTTGACAAGCTGGCGTTCTCTTTAAAGAAAAGATGCTTATTTTTCATACATGGGCAAAAAATATAATATGCGCGCGTTTGCAAAAGAGCCCCATTTTATGTTTGATCTAAAGAAATTGCAGGGGAATGGATTTGACACAAGTGTTTTCCAGGACTACAATCTCCTTCAATGGACCAACTGAGTGGCCCTTGAAACCCATGCTCTTATTGCTACTACCCAATACCACATTGGGAAAAACTAATCATTTGCCTTCTTCCCAATATCTAATATCCACCTCCACCCACACACCACACATTTCTGTATTAATACATATCCTGAAATATCCTGGAAGCATGCTTTGATATACCAAGAAAAGAATAATAGTCTTTTTGTAGCAATTTTAGCTCACGCTTTTAAGCTATGGTTTGACCGGATATGTAAGGGAGACAAATGGCTGTACCGAATGACTTCATTTAACAAAACGTACCACGAATGGAACCAGCTCTGTAGTTCACCAAGAACTCAGTGCACGTCCCTCGTGAACAAAAGCCGGTCAGATTAGTTTCCTGGTCGATAGTATATAATTATAGTCTCTGACCGTTACACGCAAGATGATATGTTGATCAGATTTTTTTTTTCATGATTCATCCTCTCACTTCCTCCTTCATGGCAACACAGACAATAACTCAACAAATCAGTAATTGAATCTGAATTGTGGACTTTAGTACTAAAGAAAATGTATCTAAGAAGCTAGTGATGTGTAGTTTAGAATTTCATATCCATTTGTTTTGGTTTTTATCTTTTTTTCTTTTCGTTTTGTTTCCATGTGTGTATTTGGCTCTTTTGTGTTTTTTTTCATACACGATTTGGAAAATGTTTCTGGGTCCTAGCCACCCAGATACTGCTAAAAAAAAAACCCAAAGCTATAAACGAAAGGAAGAAGGAAGGGAAGGAAGAAACAAAACGAACGAAAACAGAGCAAAGCCAGATCACCAAAATTCCTCTGTGCTTATGAACGTGGTGCAATTGAAATGAAAACCGTTGAAACGAACAAAGAAAGAAAGAAGAAAACAAAGAAAACGCATTTTTAGGAAAAAATTCAACAAAAAAGTTATCTCTAACAGCTTAAAAAAGTCACACGTAAGGATGAAAACAAAGAATGGTGTGTGTTGTGTGTGTTGTGGTGTGTGTGTGTGTGGTGTGTGTGGTGTGTGTGTGTGTGTGTGTGGTTGTGGTGTGTGTGTGTGTGTGGTGTGTGTGTGGGCGTCGTGTATGTGTGTATGTTGTGAGTGTGTGATGTGTGTGAGTGGTGTGTGTGTAGGGTATATGGGTGTAGTGAGAGAGAGAGAGAGAGAGAGAGAGAGAGAGAGAGAGAGAGAGAGAGGAGAGAGAGAGAGAGAGAGAGAGAGAGAGAGAGAGAGAGAGAGAGAGAGAGAGAGAGAGAGAGAGAAGAAGAAGACAGACAGAAGACAGACAGACAGAGAGAAGACAGACAGACAGAAGAAGAAGAAGACGACAGACTGAGAGAGAGCAACCAGAGACACAGAGAGACACAGAGAGACACACAAAGAGAAGAGAGATAGAGAGAGAGGGTGGCAGGGAGTGACAGAGACAAAGAGAAAGACAGAGAGAGACAGAGATAAAAAAAGAGACAGAGACAGAGCGACAGAGAGACAGAACATCATAGGAATGTTTTCTGTGCGTGCAATCTCGTCTATCTGGACAAGGTTATCTGTAGTAACTGTAGGTCTTCTCTGTTCTCTCTGTCATCTCTGTCTTCTGTCTCTCTCTCTGTCTTCTGTTCTCTTCTGCCTCTTTCTTCTTCTCTTCTCTTCTTCTCTCTCTCTTTCCTCCTCTGTCCTTCTGTCTTCTCGTCTGTCCTGCTCTGTCTGTCTTCTGTCTGTCTCTGTCTGTCTGTCTGTCTGTCTGTCTGTCTTGTCTTGTCTGCTAATCTGTCTTCTAACTGTCTCATTTCTATCTTTTCTCTTTCTATCTATCTTCTATCTATCTTCTGTCCGTCCGTCCGTCCGTCCGTCCGTCCGTCCGTCCGTCTGTCTGTCTACTGTCTGTTCTGTCTCGTCTGTCTCTGTTCTGTCTCTGTCTGCCTGCCTCCTGCTCCTGCCTGCCTGCTGCCTGTCTGTCTGTCTGTCTGTCTGTCTGTCTGTCTGTCTGTCTTCTCTCTCTCTCTCTCTGCTCTCTGTCTCTGTCTCTCTCTCTCTCTCTCTTCTCTCTCTGTTCTTCTGTTGTCTGTCTGTCTGTCTGTCTGTCTGTCTGTCTGTCTTCTGTCTCTCTCTGTCTCTCTCTCTCTCTCTCTCTCTCTCTCTCTCTCTCTCTCTCTCTCTCTCTCTCTCTCTCTCTCTCTCTCTCTCTCTCTCTCTCTCTCGTTATTGCCTCTCTTTTGCTAATTGTCTATGCTATCTACTTGTCTCTCTGTCTGTCGTCTTTTTGTCTGTCTGCCCGTCTGTCTCCGGGCTATTTCCTCTCACTTGGCTAATTGTCTGCTGCTTGCAACACCAAAGGCTTTCAAGAGTCTGCCAGCTTCTTTTTTTCCTCTCCTTTTGTTATTTAGCTTTGCAGTGCTCTGCTTCTCTGAGTATATGCTTTTTATGTTTTGTTTTTATACATCTTTTAAAGTTTTAGCCTCTGTTATGACTTGAAATGATTCTGTTTGTTTTTCAGTGCTCTACTTTTGTGTGTATATGTTATATATATATATTTTTTTTTGTTACACCAGCAATTATTATCATTATGACTTGAAACCATGTGAAATGTTGGCCTTGAGTTGCCTGTATTGTTTCTTTTTGTATGATACTGAGTGATTAGGACTGTAATAATCATATTTTTAAATTGTGGGGGACGAACCTGGTGGTTAGAGTGATGCGCATTACGCTCGTGATCTGCAGACCCGCGTTCGAATCTAGTTCAAGAGGATTTTTCCTCTGGGTAACATTCAGTGCCGACTCCACTTCCTCCTACAGTTCTTCGGATGGGAGTATAAACCAGGTCCCGTGTGCAAACACACGCAGAAATCTTGTGGACACGTTAAAACCCGTTCCGCCTTTTGGAAGAGTAGGTCATTTGTCAGGTTGGAACGGATGACAAAATTTACAAAACCGCATACAACGGAAACTGGATGTTAAAAAAAGCAAATAAGTGCTTATTTATTATACTTTAAATACAAGAATAACAAAATAATAATACTGAAATATAAATAAAAATATCGATAAATAAATTGCGTTTATCGTCTCATGGGAAAGACTACCACCCAGGCACCACTCCTGGTTCAGTGGATGGGAGAGGAGGAGTTTACATTCACACAAAAATCAAACCAGCATGCTTTCGCATTTTCTACAAGTGCGTTACCTCTAACCACAGACCCGCTATGGCCATGTGCGGATTGTAAAGGGATATGACAGTGCGGCTACAGGGACTGGAAATGAAAGGTATGGGGAGGGTGGGGCAGGGTGGAGGCAGGGATGCTGATGCTACGTAGACGTCCTTTGTGACTGAAACGGATCAGGGAAATTGGAAGACTTTCTGGAACATTTGTATCAGAAATTCCGCGGCATTCCTGAAAGTTCACTGAGTGCAGTCGAATAATGTTGTGTATGGATGATTTGATAACACTCTGCCTTTTGAGGTGTATGTTATGTTAGTTTTAATGTAATGAACTGAAGATTGATTGTATGTCTGCTGGTTGTAGATTATGATTATTAGTATATGTATGTATGATTATTATTATGATATATATATATATATATATATATCTATATATCTATAATATATATTATATATATATATCTATATCTATATTATATATCTGTGTGTATATATGTATCTCTGTGTATGTGTATGTGTGTGTGTTCTTTAAACGCATAGTGTTTCACAAGATGTCTTTGATTTTGCTTGAAAACAGCTATAAACCGAAGCTAATTATTCTCTATTGTGGTAAGATCAATTAAAATAAACATCAATGAATAGCCATAAACAAAACTACAGAGAGAGAGAGAGAGAGAGAGAGAGAGAGAGAGAGAGAGAGAGAGAGAGAGAGAGAGAGAGAGAGAGAGAGAGAGAGAGAGGAGAGAGAGAGAGAGAGAGAGAGATGAGAGAGAGAGAGAGAGAGAGAGAAGAGCTGTGTTATTAGAACGCACAAAAAATCAAGTTTGCATGCAAGTTCACCTACAATCAACCCTAAAAAATTCGCAGAGTTAGAACAACAAAAACACATACAAAAAATGTCTTCGCTTGTAAAAAAGAAGCAAGAAAAACCTACATGCAAAGAAGCACCCAAACTGTCTTTTTATCAAGGATACTTACAAAGTTTTTTTTAGCGGATCTAAGCATGTTTAACATTTCATGAAATATCAAAGCATCATCTGATTGGTCCAGTACTCCAGTTCAGAAGGGGAATCACTCCAAGCACGCTAAGGACCCCCACCCCCACCCCCCTTCCCTACAGATCTGCAGCTAGATCTGCTCATCACATCAAAGTGGGCATCTCACTATGATTTCTGTGTGCATAATCATATCTTTTTGTCTTCTTTCTGTTCCTACCTTTTTCGAATTGTGCTTCTTTTTACTCGTGATATTACTTAATCCGTAAGAACATACACATAATCTGTTTTAAGGCTAACAGTATGGACGACATAAAACTAGTATATGGGTGCAAGATTACACGCGCATATGAATGCTAATGACTTTGTAACATGACTATCCCTTTAAATCGAGTTTTTTCTTCTTATTTAGTGTCTTTTTAAATATTATATTCTATACCCTGCTTGCATGTATATACATACTTTGAGCGCAATGATACAATTCACTGATGCTGTTAAAATAATTAAATGTTGATTAAATTTCGTATACTATTTTGCCAGTCTTTTTCTTGTTCTTGTTCTTGTTTTTCTTGTTCTTCTTGCTCTTCTTCTTGTTCTGTTCTTCTTGTTCTTGTTCTTGTTCTTCTTGTTCTTGTTGTTGTTGTTGTTGTTGTTGTTGTTCTTCTTCTTCTTCTTCTTCTTCTTCTTCTTCTTCTTCTTCTTCTTCTTCTTCTTCTTCTTCTTCTTCTTCTTCTTCTCTGATGCTAATGTTAGTTCTGTTGTTGATGCTGTTATCAAAATTATGATCAATATTATTCTTATGCTTTAGAAACGTGGCCATAGTTCACAAGTAACGTATGAGTATGTACACACACACACACACACACACACACACACACACACACACACACACACACACACACACACACACACACACACACACACACACACACACACACACACACACACACACCACACACCCACACACACACACACCACAACACACACACACACCACACACACACGCACACCACACACACACACCACACACACACACACACACACACACACACACACACAACACCACACACACACGCATACACACACGCAGGCACGCACGCACACACGTACACACAACAACAACAACAACAACACAACCATAGTAATAATAATTATTCTTAATCCTACGCAACCTTGCATGTCTAGGGCCAGAAGCACTCACTGGCTATTAACTCTCTCGATTTACTTATCAACCACTGCGAAGAACATCAAAGGATGTCCAGTCTGCCAGACCCTCTTCATATTTGCTTAGATGTTCCTCCTAAGTCAGTCCTCTTCTGTAAATGTGGGCGGCCTCTTGAAAAAGCAGTTCTCCTTTCATGATATGTGTGCTTGGGCAGTTGTCTTTTGCCTTATTTCAAAGGCATTGCGTAGGTGTGTGATGTGTTGTGTTGTGTTGTGTTGTACTGTGTTGTGTTATGTTGTGTTGTGTTGTGTTGTGTTGTGTTGTTTTGTGTTGTGTTGGGTTGGGTTTGTTTGTGTTGTATCGTGTTGTGTTGTACTGTATCGTGTTGTGTTGTACTGTTTTGTGTTGTACAATTTTGTGTTGTGTATGGTTGTGTTGTGTTATATTAGGTAAAACCGAGTCGCATTGTGTTGTATTGTACTGTATCGCTTCACACTTTGTTTCGTTGCCTCGCATTGTATCACGTTACGTTTGTGCAGTATTGTGTTGCTTTGAATTGAGTCCACTGTGTGTAGTGTTGTGTGTTGCACCATTTATGTGTTGCTTGGTACCCCACTTTCCTCTTTTCTCTGTTGTTGCACTGCCTTGCCTTGCATCATGTTATACTTTTGAAAGCTGTATCTACTCTGAGAGTGGTCACCTCTGATTCCCAGCACTTCCACTTCGCCAGACTCAGCGCCTCTAGACTGGAGTCACAGTTCCATCCTTCGGATGACACTATAAACCGAGGCCCCGTGTGCGAACGCACGCAGAACATCTTGCGCACACGTTAAATCCTGTTCCGCTTTTCGTAAGAGTAGGCCATCGTGTGCCGGTGGGAAGAGATGACACTATTTACAAAGCTGCATACACACGGTGACTGGATGAAAAACAGCACATGAGTGCTTATCCCATTATTCTCGATATAAAAGAATAAATGAATAAATAAATAATATAAATAAATAAATAAACATTCGAGCATACTGATGATTTGTTGCTACAATGTCTTATTTAGGCTGAAAGGACAACTGCTTTTACATTACAATACTCCGCTTTGTATAATTTTTACGAAATATGGGTCACTTTTTTTTAGCCAAACACGCGTTGCTAGCATGTGGCTCAGTAATTTTTGGTCAATTCTATTTTGTTCTGCGGGAGTTTGACCTAGAAAAGTACGTACAACATTTTTGCTGCTGCCAAGATGCAATTTTTATGCACAGATGCGTGTTTGAGAATCTGTGCTACTTTTTTAATCTGAAAGACCCAAACTTGCATCAGACCGCTAGCATTAGGACATGA
>CM060328.1:48420086-48422586 GCA_030674155.1 Stramonita haemastoma
ACACAACACACACACACACACACACACACACACACACACACACACACACACAGAGACACACACACACATGCGCGCGCGCGCGTGCGCAGTCACACAATGCACATTTTCCAATCAAACCAGTGCAGTTTACCCTATGATGTAACAGTGATTTTTAAAAGACAAACAAAGCCATAACGTACAATCTAAGATGAGATGTGGTCATTAACCTGTATATATTTGAATAAGTTTTTACAATAGCGTTGGATTGGTGGCAATCTTCTTGTTTAATAAGATAGTTGTCTGCACACTTTTTGCATAAAAAAACATCAGTTCATGTAGAGTCCAACATCACCTCGCGAAGCTGACTTTAGAGGAATCCTTCACTACTACAAAAACAAAAAAATACAAAGTTCTAAGAAAACAGGTTTTCATTCGATTAGCAATATTCTAACATTGCATGAAATATCTACAAGAGGCATTGTATAAAAATAAAGCAAGCATATCTAAGCGTTTTTTTTTTTTATTAGTTCACAGAATGTCAAAGCCATTTATGATTTGTCCAGCATTCAGTTCAAAAGATAGATAAGTCTGTGCGTGTTAACGATCTCCTGACATCTTCATTGATTTAATCTGCTCAGAACATCAAAGCTATTACGCTATAGCATTTCTTGCACACAGTCATATCATCTCTTTCTGTCTTTTTCTGGTTTTTAGCATGTTATTTCTCTTGAACCCTGAATCGCATGAATCATTCCATGTTGTATGCAGTAGCCCCACAGACCACGAAGGCCATAACATATTAGCGCTGTCACCTTGTTCAATTTTAAGGACACCAGTAACTTCATCGCAAGTTCAGAATCAACACCATCTAACCCCTACACATATCTAACACCGTCAATCTTAGGGAAAAAACTGAAAACTGTAAACATAAATAAACTCACACATACACACACACTAACATACTAACACACTCTCTCTCCCCCCCCCCCCCCCACACACACGCGCGCGCGCGCGCGTGCGCATGCAAATACACACGCGCAAGCACACGCCCCCCCCACTCTCTCTCTCCATCACACACACATACACGCACACGCACACGCACGCACACACAAAGCCATTACTGATGAAATAATCTTTGTTCCTAGAAATCAATGTACCATCTGGAAACAAACGACTTTGACTTGACTTTGACTTTGAAAAAAAAAAGACATTGACTTTAACTTCCACACACATAAACACACACAATTAACACAAACATAAACACACATACACACACATACACACGCACGCACGCACGCACACACGCACACATTCACACACATCATTATCCCCTCAGACATTCTTAAGCACATAATCATATACACAGGCACATAAATACAAAAGTAAATGAGCCTTCTAATACAGAGAGAGAGACAGAGACAGAGACAGAGAACAGAGAGAGAGAGAGAGAGAGAGAGAGAGAGAGAGAGAGACAGACAGACAGACAGACAGACAGACAGACAGACAGACAGACAGAGACAGACAGACAGACAGACAGACAGACAGGCAGACAAACAGACAAGCAAAAAGAAAGACAAATGCGAAATAGCAGATTAGCAAAGGAGAAAGAAGGAAAAAAGTAGTAACGACAGACAGACAGACAGACAGACAGACAGACAGACAGACAGACAGACAGACAGACAGACCAACAGCCAGAAAGCCAGCCAGCCAGCAAGCCAGTCAGTCGGCCAAAACAGACAGACAGCCAGCCAGACAGCCAGACAGCCAGACAGCCAGACAGACAGCCCAGCACCAGCCAGCCAGCCAGACAGCCAGCCCCAGACAGCCGGCCAGCCAGCCAGCAAGCCAGCCAGTCGGCCAGCCAGCCAGCCAGCCAGCCAGACAGACAGACAGCCAGCCAGACAGACAGACAGATAGCCAGACAGCCAGACAGCCAGACAGACAGCCAGCCAGACAGCCAGACTGACAGCTAGCCAGACAGAAACAAAATACAGGAACAGAGAGATGGAGATGTTATGTTCAGCCAAAATTCACCAGAGCGGAATCGTCGGAAGTGCAGATATCGCTTCACAGCAAAAACCACATCGGAAATGGAATTATCAAGTTTGATACGAGTTTCTAATAAAGCGCGCTTTATGCACGAAATTCTATTGAATTAATTTTCTTTTGAGTTTTAATCTGCTGCGGCAAAAGGCATTGATGTGAGTATGTAATGGATCTATGATCATTGACAGCGAAATAATTTGTCTTTTGATGTGTGTCCAACATCACTTTATTTTGAACTTTCAAAATAGATCATTTCTGTTGCTACTCAGTCTTTCTGTCTTTTTTCCTTCTTTTTCTCCTGCACTTTTCTTTTGCGTTTCGTTTCACTTTTTTATGTGTCCATCTGTCCGTTTGTCGTTCTCTCTCTCTCTCTCTCTCTCTCTCTCTCTCTCTCTCTCTCTCTCTCTCTCTCTCTCTCTCTCTCTCTCTCTCTCTCTCTCTCTCTCTCTCTCTCTCTGTCGCATTTTCTTTCTTT
>CM060328.1:48427586-48430086 GCA_030674155.1 Stramonita haemastoma
ACTGGCGCATCCCTCTTAAAAGCAAAAAAAAAACCCACCCCACATCGGAAATGGACTTATCAAGTTGGATAGGTCTTTCTTATGAAGCGTGCTTTATGATCCAAATTCTATTGAATTCATTGTCTTTTGAGTTTTAATCCTCTGCAGCAAAAAAAGCATTGATGGGAGTATGTAATGGAGCTGTGATCACTGAGAGCGGAATAATTTGTCTTTTGATGTGTGTCCGATGTCATTTGGACTTTCCGAAAAGAGATCTTCTGTCTGTCTGTCTGTCTATCTGTCTATCTATCTCTGTGTGTGTGTGTGTGTGTGTGTGTGTGTGTGTGTGTGTGTGTGTGTGTGTGTGTGTATGTGTGTGTGTGTGTGTGTGTGTGTGTGTGTGTGTGTGTGTGCTTAGTTTTTCTCCCTCTCTTTATGGGTTCCTGTGTCTGTCTGAGGTTCTCTCTATCTCTGTCTCTCTCTTTGTCTCTCTCTGTCTCTCTCTGTCTCTCTCTGTCTCTGTGTGTCTGTGTGTCTGTGTGTCTGTGTGTCTGTGTGTCTGTCTGTCTGTCTGTCTGTCTGTCTGTCTGTCTGTCCTCTCTCTCTCTCTCTTCTCTTCGTCTCTCTCTTCTGTCTCTCTCTCTCTCTGTCTCTCTCTCTGTCTCTCTCTCTCTCTGTCTCTCTCTCTCTCTCTTCCCTCTCTCTCTCTCTGTCTCTCTGTGTCTCTCTATCTCTTTCTCTGTCTCTCTCTCTGTCTCTGTCTCTGTCTCTCTGTCTCTCTGTCTCTCTGTCTCTCTGTCTCTGTCTCTCTGTCTGTCTGTCTCTGTCTCTTCTGTCTCTCTATCTCTGTCTCTGTCTCTGTCTCTGTCTCTGTCTCTCTGTCTCTCTCTCTCTCTCTCTCTCTCTCTCTCTCTCTCTCTCTCTCTCTCTCTCTCTTCTCTCTCTCTCTCTATTTGACTCACCACCCTCTGCCCCTCCATTTCTAGTTATTATTATTTATTTAAATTTTATTTATATGTTTCGAGGATAATGGAATAAGCACTCATGTGCTTTTTTACAGCCAGTGCCCGTGCGTATGCAGCTTTGTAAATCGTGTCATCTGTTCCAACCAGCAAACAATAACATTCTCTTAACGAAAAGCGGAACAGGATTTAACATGTGCGCAAGATGTTCTGCATGCGTTCGCACACGGGGCCTCGGTTTATAATCTCATCTGAAGGACTTGTGGGGAGAGTGGAGTCAGCACTATCTCTGTGTGTCTGTTTGTTGTTGCGTTTTTGCTTCTATGTATCTTTGTTTTCCCTCTGTTGTTTGCTTCTGTGTCTGCATCCTTGTCTGCCTGTTCGTTCATCAGTTTGTATGCATCAGAATGTTCCTCTGTTGTTTGTCCGCTTGCTTGTCAGTCTATCTGTATGCCTATCTATCTGTCTGTCTTTCTGTCTGCCTGCCTGCCTGTCTGTCTGTCTATCTGTCTGGATGGATGGATGGATGCATGGATGCATGGATGCATGGATGCATGGATTCTTATATTAGCACATAAAATATAGACAGACGGACACAGGCAAACAGAGGGACAGACAGAAAGTCACACAGACAGACAAGCAGGCAGGCAGGCAGACAGAAGTAGATACGGTTTTTGCCAAGACATTAATTCATGTGCAGTAAGACATCAGCACACGCAAAGTGACGTCAGTAGGATTAGTTACAACTACAAAAACTCCTAATTAAAAAAAAAAACCGCCAAGAAACAGATGTCGTGATGGGATAAACTATGTGAAACACTCTCTGGACTACTTTCCAAAGATACATGAAAATGCATCAAGCCTCTCTACGTATTTTTTTTTTTGGTCAGGTCACAGAATATCAAAGCATGGTCTGATGTGTCCTTCACTGAGTTAAGAAGGTAGATCACATTGTGTATGTTGATGGCTTCCATACATTTTTTTGTTGTTGTTGTTTTCTTTCTGTTTATCACATCTTAAGTAACATTTTACAATACGTCTTGTACACATTATCATTTTCTTTTCGTTTATTTTCTTCCACTTTTTTGTTTTTGCTTTTCTTACACCCTAGATTGCATGACCTGTGGAGAAGTTACATCCCTCTTTCAAGGGCAGAAAAGTTATAGATGACTGTACACGTGTAGCTAAGTATACGTGTGTGTTAGTCTACAAAGTATGAATGCCTTTGATATGTTTATAAAGTTATATAAGACCTAGATGATGCAGGCCTTTTCAGCTTAACTGTACTCTCTCTCTTTTACTTTTTGATTTTACATAATTTTCAAACAGAATTACAGACAAAAATGCTTAGGTCTGCGTAAAATTTGTTGTTGGTGTTTATACAAAAAGATCCACTGTTAAGAAAGTAAGCTTTGTCAAAATTTCAGGGCTGTAAACCCTTTGTATTCTTTACTGTGTTACTATTGTTGTCATTATTATTGCTTTGTCATCATATTGTTGTTGTCATTCTTCTTCTTCTTCTTCTTCTTCTTCTTCTTCTTCTTCTTCTTCTTCTTCTT
>CM060328.1:48435086-48442586 GCA_030674155.1 Stramonita haemastoma
ATACAGTTCCAGAGAAATACAAGGAAAAAAAAACCCAAACAAACTCAGAAAATTTGCAAAGAATAACCAAAAACATTCTTTATAGCACACACAGTCTGATATGATACAAGCCATCACAATGCAATGGTAAAACCAGGTATTTGTATACATGAGCAATACTGGGCTATTTCTGAAAATAATGATATTATTGCGTTTTTTCTAGGATTAAGTAAAATGGTGATGGGGATTCTTGTGAAACTCTGATTGACACTGTGGTCACGTCATATTGTTTGACGTCCAATGTGGTTGAGAGCTGACTGGGAGTAGGGGTAATCTGTATCGTCTGGATAGGGTTCTGGTTTGTGATGTTTGGTGTTTTTTTTTTCATTGATAGTTTCATGACAGGATCACTTTTGTGTTGTCTGCTGTTTGTCTGCCCGTCTGTTTGTTTTTTTTGTTTGTTTGTTTGCATGAAAAAGCAGACAGACAAGTAGATCGACATTGCCATAAAGAGAGAGAGAGACAGAGGGAGAGAGGGGGGAGGGATGGAGAGAGGGAGGGAGAGAGAGGGAGAGGGGGAGGGAGGGAGAGAGGGAGAGAGAGAGAGAGAGAGAGAGAGAGAGAGAGAGAGAGAGAGAGAGAGAGAGAGAGAGACAGAGACAGAGACAGAGACAGACAGAGACAGAGACAGAGACAGACAGAGACAGAGACAGAGACAGAGAGATACAGAGAGATACAGAGAGATACAGAGAGATACAGAGAGGTACAGAGATACAGAGAGAGATACAGAGAGAGATACAAAGAGAGATACAGAGAGAGACAGAGAAACAGACAGACAGAGACAGACAGACAGCAGACAGGGATAGAATAAGGAAACTGATAGATAAATAGACCAATAGCCAGAACAAATAAACAGGAAAATAGCCAAACTTCCCAAACCATTATTATCACTTCAGACGAAGAGAGCAAGGCAAAAAGGGAAATGCTATGGCCACTTTATTTGACATGCGCGTGTTAGATATATATATGAAAAAACACAACAAAACCAACACTTTAAAAAAAGTTTTCAGACTTTTTATTTCCCAAGTGAGTATTAGCAGTGTTTTCAGCCATGTTGTGTTCAGTGTAGGCGGAGACAAGAATGGCCAAGTGGTTAGAGCATTCGTACATTATAATATCTGAAATCCGACGGTGACTGAAAGTGTGTGGGTTTGAGACTCCAGTGAGGAATATTTCGGATACAAACCGAAGTCTTGCGTGCAATGCACTTTCACCGCACGTTAAAAGAAGCCACAGCAACACAAGAGAGTGGTTTCTGGCAAAATGTTGTTGGAAAAAAAGACAAGCTGGAAGAGAAACAAATACACATGCAGACAAGAAAAGAACAAAAAAAATAATAAGTAGCGCTGTTCTTGTGACGATGAGCTCTCCCCTGGAAGGGAGAGTAGCCCGAATTGCATGCAGAGAAATCTGCAATAACTGAATGTAGTATACACATATAAAAAGGGACTTTTTCCCAAAGAGTTAAGACGGATACTGATTCCATCTCCCTTGAATGCTCTTCTGGTGTGACTATAAGCTGAGTCCCGTGTGTCAACGCATGCAGAATGTCTGTTTTGTTGCTGCTTCATTTCCTGTGAGCCACCGCATTAGATACAATTTTTCTGTTATTACCCGATGATCAGTGACGATGAGGATGATGTCATAATGCTGCTATAGAAGAGCCTTTGCTTTGAGATGCCGTGACAGGGCTGTACGCCACGCTTCCTCTCCTGATAATGGTATCCCGGCGTCAACAGGGCCCGAGGGATACAGACACCTGCAGTGTTCGTCATGTTAATTAACAAACAATCTCCTCCTAATTTGTAGAGTGGATGAAGTACGACTGTGTGGTTCCAGTCTTCCCAAATGAGTCCATAGGGTAGGAACCCGCCACAGTCTGAAAAAAAAATCAGTAAGACTCTTACAGGATACGAACCTGCGACCTTCCGGTCTGAAACAGACGGCGTTAACCACTACGCCAAGGCAGCGTCTGGTGCATGCAGAATATCGTGTGCCCATGTTAATGCTCCTGTTTTTTTTAAAGTTATTGTTGTGGCTGTTGTGCGTTCCCTAGTTAAATACCATGGGGGTCACCCAGAATGTGCACTCTGACTCACTCATCCCACCTGGGAATCACTGCAAGATGGAAACTGCACACTGAATGAGAAGTTGGCGTGTACATCTTTTTACAATAGGCCGGGCTAGTTTTAGCTGGAGGCATTGGCGATGTGAGCATAGCCAGCTTTCACCTTGCTGCTTGAAGAGGCATGATATCCCCTAGGTTTATTTTCATCCATCACACATCGCTTGACATTGGACTGTAGGCCTAGTGCCCCAACGAGTCCCTGAGGAGGTTTAAAGGTAGAAGTCAAAATCCTGTTCAGTTGGCTTACATCTCTTCACGTGTCAGCATTGCTTTGTGCGCTACCCTCAAGAGAGTGCATATCAATGTAATGTAAAGTTGTGTGTGTGTGTGCATACGTGTGAGTGTGTGTGCGCGCGTGTGTGTGTGAGAGAGAGAGCGAGAGAGCGAGAGAGCGAGAGAGAGCGAGAGAGGAGAGAGAGAGAGAGAGAGAGAGAGAGAGAGAGAGAGAGAGAGAGAAGAGAGAGAGAGAGAGAGAGAGAGAGAGAGAGAGAGAGAGAGAGAGAGAGAGTGTTTGTTTGTGTGTGTGTGTGTGTGTGTGTGTGTGCTTGCGTGCGTGTGTATGTGTGTGTGTGTGTGTGTGTGTGTGTGTGTGTGTGTGTGTGTGTGTTCCTGTGTATGTGCGTTTCTGTGTATTTGTGGGAGTGGGAGGGGGTGTGTTCATGTTGTTGAGAAACCAGTCACTGTGTTCAGTGTATCTTGTTTGAAGCCAAATGTCAGTCGGAATAGAGGAGGGTGTCATTGCATTCAGCTGTAGGAAAACAAGGCCAGAGTTTGTTAGATGGCGTTGAATCGTTGATATCTGGCCGATATGCTTTCTCTGTTAACCTACTGGCGGTGCTGTATGTGTGTGTGTGTGTGTGTGTGTGTGTGTGTGTGTGTGTGTGTGTGTGTGTGTGTGTGTGTGTGTGTGTGTGTGTGTGTGTGTATGTGTTGTGCATGTGTATGTGTCTGTATCTCTGTGTGTTTGTCTGTCTGTCTCTCTGATGTCTGATCTATGATTTTGTTCATTTTCTGTATGCACATCTCTGGATCCATCTCTATCCCTCTGACATTGTTTGTCGATGTATCCTTCTGACTGCCTATCCGTCTGTCTGTTTCTCTGTCTGACAGACAGACAGACACGAAGACGTAGTAGACGTACAGAGATACACACAAAACCAGAAGCACAAACAGAGAGACAGACAGAGAGAGAGCCAGAGACAGACATACAGACAGACAGAGACAGACAGAGACAAAGTCTGAGAGAGAGACAGAGACAGAGACAGAAAGACAGAAAGACAGAGAGATAAAGACAGAGAGAGAGACACAGAGAGAGAGAGACAAAGACAGACAGAGACAGGCAGAGACAGAGACAAATAGAGAAAGAGAGAGAAAGAAAAAGATAACAGAACAAATATGCAGACAGACAGGATGACATACAGACAGGGGAACATACACAGACGAGATCTTGGCAAAACTTCAACGCTAAAACATTCCCCAACCTGATAATATGTTTGATACAGCCGACAGAGATTACACTCGCCCCTGTTAGCAATGACATTTGGTGTCAGACAAACTACAGGGAACACAGTGTCTGGTCTCTCAAGAAATCAGTGGTCTTGAGGTTACCCGCGCCTGCGTAGACAGCGAAAACTCCGGGTCGGAGATGTGCGGTGGTTTGATCCCTGTATGGGCCCAAAACTTTAACCCCCCCCCCCCCCCCATCCATTAGACCATGAGTGGTGTGGTCCGGGTACAAGTATTTCGGATGAGACTATAAACCGAGGTCTCGTGTGTTACACACAATTATTTAGCGCACTGAAAAGAACCACGGCAAAAAGAGAGTTGTCTCTGGCAAACTCCTGTAGAAAATAGCCACTGTGGTTGGGAAACACATACAGTTGCAGACAGGATAAAGAAAAAAAAATAACGAGTGGCGCTGCTCTTGTGGTTACGCGCTCTTCCCTGGGAACAGCAGCTCGAATTTCATGCAGATAACTCTGCCGTAACTGAAAGTGGTATAATAGTAAATAAGAACCTTGCACACCTTATTCATCAGTCACAAAACTCGATAATGCTGAACAAAAAACAACAACCCAAAACAAATGCTAATAGATATAAGAGACATCCCCCAAAAAAACAACAACAACAACAACAAACAACCCACAACAAAACCCCAAACAAACAAAAACTTCATCTTATCAGAACAAACCTATGACCCCCCCCCCCCTTTCTCAAGTATAATCAATATTATCGTCAATATTAGAATCATCAGCTTAGGTAGCAGCAGGAACAAAAGCACAAACGGAGGCAGCAGGATGAAGAAGACATTTGGAAAAGAAAAACAACTCTGCAGAATATAATGTCTGAAAAAGAATTTAGCAAGTGAAGAACAGTTTTAAAGAAAAAGACGAACAATTCTGATGAAGAATTTTGAAACAAAAAAAAAGAACTCGAAGAATACGCAGAAAAAATCTGAAGGTTATAAATATAAAAAGATTTCAAAGGAATTCTGAAAGAGAATTAAGCAGAATATTTCTGAAGAAAACTTCTCAAAAAGAAGGAAAAAAACCCAACCCAAACGAAAGCAAAAAGATCAACAGCAGCAACAACAAAACAGAAATAACAACAACAAAGCAAGATAAATCGGAGGCAAAAAAAGAGGCTCAAACAAGTCCATAAGGCCGCTTCAGTACCTAATTGTGTGTGTGTGTGTGTGTGTGTGTGTGTGTGTGTGTGTGTGTGTGTTGTGTGTGTGTTGTGCGTGGTTGTGTGTGCGTATGTGTGCGTATGTTGCGTGTGTGTGTGTTGGGTGTGTGTGTGTGTGTGTGTGTGTGGTGTGTGTGTTGTGTGTGTGTGTGTGTGTTTAGTCCTACATTTCCCTTACTAAAACAAATCAAAAACCTGTGAAGCCACTAACCACATTCAAGAAGCGACAGTTCTGACAGAAATTATCACCTATATAACGCGATCACATTTGAAAAAATCGAAGAGAGGAGAGGAGGAGAGAGAATGAGAAGAGAGAGAGAGAGAGAGAGAGAGAGAGAGAGGAGAGAGAGAGAGAGAGAGGAGAGAGAGAGAGAGAGAGAGAGAGGAGAGAGAGGAGAGAGAGAGAGAGAGAGAGAGAGAGAGAGAGAGAGAGACAGACAGACAGACAGACAGAGACAGACAGACAGACAGACAGACAGACAGACAGACAGACAGACAGACGAGACAGACAGACAGACCGAGACAGACAATCAGACATACAGAGTGAGTGACAGAGAGAGAACCAGAAACAAAAAGAGAAACAGAGACAGATACATAGAGACAGACAGAGACAGACAGCTAACAGACAGACAGACAAATAGACAGACAGACACGCACACACGCGCGCAAACACACACACAACACAGCCCTTGTTTGTCTTTTATTGTGTGGTGTGTGTGGTGTGTGTGTGGATTGTGATGTGTGTGTGTCCTGCGTTCTGATGTTTTTGTTGTTTGCTGTTGCTGTCTGTCTGTCTGTCTGTGTCTGATCGTCGTACTCTTCTGTCTTGATCTGTCTGTCTGTTGTCTGTCTTTGTCTATCTGTCTGTCTGCTCTTCTGTCTCTCGTCTTCTTCTCACACTTCCTCGCCTCCCTCTCTCTCTCTTCTCTCTCGCTCTTCTCTCTTCGTCTCTCGCTTTCGCTCTCAGCTGTGTGTCATTGGCTGGCTTTGAAGCTGGGTTCGATCTGGTCGTGTGGTTTTTTCTCTCCTCTGTCAGTTACTCTTCTGCTGTCTCCTCTCCTCCTCTTCAGATCTTTCCGTCCTGTCTGTCGTCTGCTCTGTCTGTCTGTCTGTCTATCCGTTATCTGTCTTCTGTCTTTCGTCATGAGTCAGCCATCGTGTCCGGTCTGTACGTCTTCTTCTTCTCTCTCTCTCTTCTCTCCCTCTCTCTCTCTCTCCTCTCTCTCCTCTCTCTCTCCTCGCTCTCTCGCTCTCTCGCTCTCTCGCTCTCTCGCTCTCAGCCTAGTGGTCAAACATTGCGCTGGCAATTTGAAGACCGGGTTCGAATCTGGTCGAGAGATTTTTCTCCTGGAGTTAACATCATGCTGACTCCACTCTCCACAAGTCCTTCGGATGAGCTTTAAACGAGGCCCCGTGTGCGAACGCACGCAGAACATCTTGCCACACGTTAAACCTGTTCCGCTTTTCGTAAGAGTAGGCCATTGTGTGCCGGTGGAACAGATGACATTTACAAAACTGCATACACACGGGGACTGGATGTAAAAAAGCACAAGAGTGCTTATCCCATTATCCTCGATATAAAAGAATAAATAAAAAAAAATCACTAGTTGAATTTTGGAGTTGGGTAGGACTGGGCACTAGACGTATGATGTCCAGTACTGTGACTAAAATTGCGAGTACCTCAGTGTGATATGTAGCATGGTGCTGTGTTCTAAAGCCGCCACACCAGCGTCAACCGTTAATACCTGGGTGGGATGTGTGACGTAGTGTTGTGTCGTAAAAAATCAAACAAACCCAACCGGACCTATAAGTGTTACTTCGACCATAAGTAACTTGGCGTAATGTGTCGCATGAGATTGTATCTGAACAAAATTAAAGAAAATATGGCTAGCTCACTGCCTTTATTAAAAAGGTAAAGGTAAAGGTTTCCCATAACCTATGTTGTCGTAGAGTCAGAGACCTCAGCTTCTCTTAGGGGCGGCGCCCATCTCCTCTCCCTCGCTGCTTTACCTTCCCTGGCCCTAAAGAGGGCAGGTAGCCATTTACAGCTAGGGTGAACTGGGGGACTGTACTAAAGCCAAAGGCGCGCAAACGTCAGCGATCCACTTCGTAACCATGTTCGATGCTGCTTAACCTTGGCTAGGGGGAAGCGTGTGCTCTGAACACTGAGCTATCTCGTCCCACACTGCCTTTATTAGGATTCAAAAATAAAAGGAATTTAAAGTGTGCTTTGGATATCATCCCCAAACCAGGCTGGTTTTCGTCGTCTAGAGGTTACTCACCTGCCTAGAAAGCGAAAAGTCCGGGTCAGAGTGTGCGGTGGTTTGAATCCTGTTTGGGCCGAAAACTTTTCCTCCCCTCCATTAGACCATGAGTGGTGGTCTGGGTGCTAGTCTTTCGGATGAGACGACAAACCGAGGACCCATGTGTTACGCATCATTATTTAGTGCACGTAAAAGAACCCACGGCAATAAAGAGGTTGATCCCTGGCAAAATTATGTAGAAAAAAGCCACTCTGGTAGGAAAACAAATATAGATGCAGACAGGAAAAAAAAATGGGTAGGCGCACCACTTGTGGAGACGCGCTCTCCTCAGAGAGGGCAGCCCGAATTTCATGCAAAAAATCTGGTGGTTGTTTTTTTTTT
>CM060328.1:48447586-48465086 GCA_030674155.1 Stramonita haemastoma
TGGTTTTGTTTTGGTTTGGTTTTGTAGATCGTAGTCGGAGACTTTGTAAAAGAAAAAAAGTTTTCCAAGGAAGCAAAATGTTGATAGACAAAATTAATATGAATAAGATTTTACTCATCAAGCATGGAGTCAAAAAGAACTGTTACTACTCACTCTAGTTTCTTTTCTGATTTTGCTGGATTAAAAAAAAATGCTGAAGTACATCTTTGTCAGATATACAGCAGACAGATCCTAGAGCACTTTTGCATCAATGAAGTCAGATTAGATTTTCAAAATGACCTATTTGTTATATTATACAATCTACGTAGTCTCTTTGCGTTTTTGCAAATTATATCAAATTTAATTCGAGTCCGGCAATAAGTAAATACTTATGGCTAAGTATATGTGATACATGATCTTTTGACTCAAGCTAAATAACATAGAAAACAGCATGTTTAATGTTATCACTGACATTCATCTTCCACAAAATGGAGATTTCACACCTTATATGGTACTGAAAATGGTGTAAAGCAAGAAGATCAATACAATACTACAACATACCAACACAAGTGTTGAAAATAGCACTTTAAGGACTGAACTGGTGAAGTTAAAGAATGTATGTATTCAAATAATGGAGACACTTCGAATAGTTGGGGTAAGACAAAAGTACAAAGAATTTTAAACAGCATGCATTCGTTAAGGTAGTTTTTAATCATTTTATTTTTCGGATGGTTTGTAAAAAGTAAACAGCAAAAAACATACATCTAGGTTTTTTTCAACATATCTCAGCAAGTTTTAGGCTGACAACTTGCTACAGCTACGAGCTACTCGCAATTTTAAGTTCAAATATTTTCTAGAAAACAAATCCTTACATTCAGGATTAAAACTCTGGAGCCTTTTTTTGCATTTACCGTAGATCAGTAAACTGAATCAGCATAGATACCCTTTCAATCTTGCAAATCAACCTTTACTCCATCATCTCACTTCAGATTGTCACTTGCATCACCATTTCAAAGAGTGCAGAAACCTACTCGATCAGCTTCCGCACACATCCTTTTCCTGTGCTGATACTAGAAATGGCAGGTATAGCTCTGTGGTCAGAGCACTCGCTTTCCCCAAGCTAAGGTTAAGCAGCATTAAGCATGGTTACTAACGGGATGGGTGACTGTTTGCACGCCTTGGCTTCAGTACAGTCCACCAGTCCACCCAGCTGTCAATGGGTACCTGGCCTCTTTAGTGTCGGGGAAGGTAAAGCAGCGAGGTAGAGGAGATCGGCGCCGCCCTCAATATGCTGGCCCCCCGAGAAGCTGAGGTCTCTGACGCCTTGCTCCTATAAGACCACATAAGTTATGGGACACCTTTACTTTTACCTTTTACCTATACTAGACATTATAATCATCGTCATACTGATGGAGACAAGAAGTCACAGTAGAAGTAAGAGCAGCAACGCAGGCCCCCATAGAAGCAGAGGCAGAAAACAAAAGTAGGTACACAACATTAGTAGTGTAAGTAGTGCAAAGTAGTAGCTCTTGTATTAGGGAAGGAAACATAGGATTTTGAAGAACTGCGAATAAGAATTGCAAAGAAGAAGAATTGCACAGAAGAAGAATTGTGAAGAAGAAGAATTGCAAAGAAGAATTGTGAAGAAAAAGATTGCACGGAAGAAGAATTATGAAGAAGAAGAATTGCAAAGAAGAAGAATCATGAAGAAATGCAAAGAAAAATTCCGAAGAAGGGGAATTGAAAAAGAGGAGTATTGCCAAGAAGAAGAAAAAGAAGAAGCAATGCAACAAAGAAAAAAAAAGAAAATTCTTGAGAAGAGAAGAAGAAGAAGAAGAAGAAGAAGAAGAAGAAGAAGAAGAAGAAGAAGAAGAAGAAGAAGAAGAAGAAGAAGAAGAAGAGAAGAAGAAGAAGAAGAAGAAGAAGAAGAAGAAGAAGAAGAAGAAGAAGAAAAGAAGAAGAAAAAAAAGAAGAAAAGAAGAAGAAGAAACGAAAACAACGACAACAACAACAAAAACAACAAAAACAACAAAAACAAAACAACAACAACAATAACAAGAAGAACAATAACAAGAAGAACAAGAACAAGAACAACAAGAACAACAACAAGAAAAAACAAGTAGAAGCAGGAGACAGATGAGAAAGAAGAAGAAGAAGCAAGAAGAAGAAGAAGAGAAGAGAGAAGAGAAGAAGAAGAGAAGAAGAAGAAGAAGAAGAAGAAAAGAAAGAAGAAGAAGAAAAAAGAAGAAAATAACAAGAAGAACAATAACAAGAAGAACAATAAAAAAGAACAAGAACAAGAAAACAAGAACAACAACAAGAATCGCAGGGGAGAAGACAAATCACTGTCTGTCTCAGGCAGAGAGAGCAATGTCAACAAAGAAACTCATCATCACAAACACATCAAAATCAAACAGAAACAAACTGCTAAACGTCTCCCGAAAGAAAACTTAAGTTAGAGCATTATTTATTGTGATAAACCATACCTCTGTCTTCTGTTTCTGTCTGTCTGTCTGTCTGTCTGTCTGTCTGTCTGTCTGCCTGCCTGTCTCTGCTGTCTGTCTGTCTGTCTGTCTGTTGTCTGTCTGTCTGTCTGTCTGTCTGTCTGTCTGTCTGTCTGTCTGTCTGTCTCTCTCTTCTCTCTCTCTCGTCTCTCTCTCTCTCTCTCTCTCTCTCTCTCTCTCTCTCTCTCTCTCTCTCTCTCTCTCTCTCTCTCTCTCTCTTTCTCTTTCTCTCTTCTTTTACTCTCTCTCTTTGCTCTTCTTGTTATCTCTCTGTCTGTTTCTCTGTCTGTGTGTCTCTCTGTTGTTTCTCTCTCTCTGTCTGTATTATTTGTAGATATGTGTCTCACAGAGACAGAGAAAGAAAACCAGAGAGAGAAGGAAGCAAGGATGGAAAGAAGGAAGGAAGGAAGGAAGGAAGGAAGGAAGGAAGAAGGAAAGAAGGAAAGAAGGAAAGAAGGAAGGGAGGATGAAAATGCAAAAAATAAGGAAGAGAGGAAGAAAAATAAATCAAACACAAAGAAAAACTTCATAAGAAATAATTTTTAAAAAGATTGCAAAAAGAAAAGAACGAGTAACAAACGAATAAGCAAAATGATAAATAGATAGATAAACAAACGAATCATGAAATCAGTGATAATATAAAAAAAACCACAAAAATACAAGGTTATAAAAAAAACAACAGCAAAAGTAGAATAAGAGAAAGAAAAAAAAAGCGAGACAGACAGCAAAAAAAAAAAAAAAAAAAAAGACGAAGGAAAAAACCAGGCAAGAAGCTTATGGAAGCTGGCAGTCAAGTCTGACATGTAACTGTTGCGGATGGGCAGGGTATGTGTGGCTGGGGGGTTTACGGCATGGTTTTCGCCTTCGGCTGTCAAGTCTGTCGTCTACATCTTCTGTCCATCCACTTAAGAATGGCACTGCCAGCTAACGATGACAGCACAGTGACGGATCACTGATGGGGAGGAAAACATGATGACGGAAAGAAGGAAGGAAGGAGGGAAGGAAGAGGGAGGGAGGAAGGAAGGGAGGGAAGGGGGAAGTAAAACAAAACAAAGGAAGAGGACCAGACAAAGAGCCAGAATGAATAAAAGATCTCTCTCTCTCTCTCTCTCTCTCTCTCTCTCTCTCTCTCTCTCTCTCTCTCTCTCTCTCTCTCTCTCTCTCTCTCTCTCTCTCTCTCTCTCTCTTCTTCTTCTCCCTTCTACATAATATATATATAGTATAATATAATATTATATATTTATTTTTTATATATATATATATATATATATATATATATATATATACATATATAATTATTTATATAAGTGTGTGTGTGTGTGTGTGTGTGTGTGTGTGTGTGTGTGTGTGTGTGTGTGTGTGTGTGTGTGTTAATAAGCTACATAACCCACTCAGTAGGCGAAGCAAGGAACAAAACACAACATATCACGCGGTATCATTAAAACAGTAACCACAGCAATGCTTTCTTCTTCTTCTCTTTTTCTCCAAAATCAAGACAAGTGTCCCTAAAGTGTGTCCTCTGTCATCTGGTCAAGCAATGCTGTTCAGGCCCAGGATGTCATCTGGTCAAGCAATGCTGTTCAGGCCCCAGGGAAAACGGAATCACACCATGCACAGAGTATAATCATCAATTTCTGTACACCTTGCTGTAGATCTGCTTTCCCTTCCGCGGGTTAGGCCACTTTGACACGTTCTTTGACGAGGAAGAGTAGGCCCTTGTGTGCCGGTGAGAATGATGACAAAATTGAAAAAAGAACTACATACACACGGGGATTGGGTGTAAACAAAAACATGAGTGCTTATTCCGTTACCCTCGAAATAAAAGTTTAAATAAACAAAATCAATCAATCAACCACTCACTCACTCACTCAATCAATCAATTAATAAATAAATGAATAAAGTAACATGCTGTTGTTGTTTAGCTTCACATACCAAATCATGTAGTTCTTTTCCTTACAAGATTTAAAAGAAGATTTTATAGCTTTGTGATTGTGTGACATACCTAAGACCAGGACAGCCGTGACCCTTGACCAGATGACAGAGAACATACTTCAGTGACACTGACCTCCATTTTAAAAGCTTTAAGCAGACTTTTGTTCCATCAATATGTTTATATTGTCTAATAGATGGAACACGACATTTGTAAAAACGCTTTGAATTTTCTACTCAATACACAGACGTCTTTCCGCAAGAATAGTCAGTCAGTATGGTCACTTTTTTTTTTTAACCAATCCTGCATCAAAACCTGCTACAGTCTGTTTTACTGTCGTTTCTGGGTCAGTGGTAGGTTTCGGATGATCTAACTGGACAACTGGTGGTGAAGAAATGATCCACACAGCAGCAAACGAAAAGAAAGCTAAGCGGATGGCATGTATTCCAGCCACCTCAACAAGTCACATCTGCATCAGAATCGACAGAGACTGCTACTCCCGCATTGGACTGACCAGCCACAGCCGGCGCTGTCGCTGAACAAATGACTTTCTGGCGCGAAGTCAACAGTCAACACCAACTAACAGAGGCCTTCCCCTAACTGGACATTACTTGACAAAACGACACAAACTGTTCTGAGCGTGTAGCATGGCATGTTTGGTCTTCTTCCAAAGCATTACTGTCTGTGTGTTTGCCGTGGAGACGTAAGGTAATGTGATGCTCAGCCAGGATCTATGTACTGCTGCTGTGTCTGATGTCAGCAGCTTGTTACCATCGCCAGTGCTTCTTTCCTCATGACTGCCTTCAATTAGGACAGAGCTCTACTGCTGTTGCTGCTGCTGCTGCTGCTGTTGCTGCTGTTACTACTGTTGTTGTTGATGCTGTTGTTGCTACTGCTCTTGCTGCTGCTATTGCTGCTGTTACTGCTGCTGCTATTACTACTGTTGTTGTTGCTGCTGCTACTGTTGCTGCTGCTGCTACTGCTGTCGCTGCTGTTGTTGCTGCTGCTGCTGTTTTACTACTGCTGTAGCTGGTGCTAATTTGCTCTCTCCTTGTCACGACGAATGTGACTGGGTGCTTTTTTTCTTTCTTTCTAAAATAATGCAATTCTGTGTACGTCTGTTCCAACCACGTTCAGAATTGTTAGTTGACACTTTCTCGGTAGGAATCAGTCGGAGGACAAAAACAATCTCCCGTTCTTCTGCAGAGGTGTTTCGGCTGTTGATTGTGTTCTCAGCCAGCAGGGTTTTCATTTTTTCTTTGCAAATACTTAACAGTTGTTTTTTTTTTTTTATTCTTCTACTTTTCTTTGCAAATTTTCTTTTCGAACTGTCGTCAGAAATCTTCTTGTTTTCTGTTGTTTATTTTTGTTACAGAGTCTAACAATAAAGGCTGATGTATGATGTATGACTGATGTAGGATGGGTAGGGAATGCGTGGCTGGGTAGTTTTACGATGTGTGGTTCTCGCTATCGGCTGACAAGTCTGTCGTCTGCACTGTCAGTCCATCACCTGGAAAAATGAGACAGCTAGCTAACGATGACAGGTCAGCGATGTTATATACCCCAACTAGGAAAATAATCATGATACACGAAGGAATGAATGCGTGGGAATAAAAAGAAAGAAAGATATTAAGGAAGGAAGCACGGGGGAGGAGAGAAAAGAAGGAAATGAAGGAGAATATGATAAACGGGATGATGTAGAGAAGAATGTAAAGAAAGAAAAGGAAAATGATGAGGAGGAGGAGAAGGGGGAGAAGGAGGAGGAGGAGGAGGAGGAGGAGGAGGAGGAGGAGGAGGAGGAGGAGGAAGAGGAGGAGGAGGAGGAGGAGGAGGAGGAGGAGGAGGAGGAAAAAGAGTGCAAAACGGAATTCGAAGAAGAATTCAAAAAAGAAGGAATTGCACAGAAGAAGAAGAAGAAGAAGAAGAAGAAGAAGAAGAAGAAGAAGAAGAAGAAGAAGAAGAAAAACAACAACAACAACAACAACAACAATATAAAAAAAACAACGACGACGACGACGAGAATAACAACAAAATCAGCAAAAGAAAACCCAAACAATCAACAAACAAAAACAATAATGAAAGCAAAAAATAAACTATGACATTGCTAAAATTGTGATCAAAGTAAAAATATAACGGGGTACATCATGACCTTACAGTCTTACAAGTGATAACGATAAAACAGATTTAAAAGCTAAAAACGAAAGGGAAAACACTGGAAAAAATAACACATCAACAATCTAACCATAAACAAAACAAAACAAACTAATAAGCTAACAGAAGATAAAAACAAACAACAACAAACATGTTTTAATCAAGTATACACCTTTATTGAAAGACGTTTCCTTAAAAGTTTCAAATAGTTATAAACTTATTTTGGAGGGTGTTTCTTTGAAACTTCTTTGAGAATCAGAATATTCGCCCACGATAGTAGAACATTATCTTCATACTCTTTCTAACTCAAAAGCCGAGAAAATAGAAAAAAAAGAAGATTCGACAGAACTTTGACAGAATGATTGCTACAATACTTTTCCAGACATTATAAGTATAAACGCCTACACATGCACGCGCTTGCACGCAGACGTTTACATGAAGACCAACGCGTGCACGTGTACGCGCACATCCAGACTCCTAACCCTTACAGTGTTTCCATCCACAAGAGAACTAACTTATTTGAACATGATTCAAGTCTTGCAAGCACATTATCCCCCCCCCATCCCCCAAGAAATAGACAAATAAATAAATGAATAAAATCTATGATGCAGAGCTCTCGCCACGTCGTCGCAATTTCCTCGTCTTCAGTCGTGTTTTCTTTCTTTGATTGTAAATATCAATAAGATTAAAAAAAGAAGAAAATGAAATCGCAGACGGCTTTGAAGTCTTTTAGCCCACTTTGAATTTGAACCATTTGAATATCCCTTGTGCTGTTTCAATCTCTCCCTTCCCCTTCCTCCTCCATGCCTTTGTAAGAAACTTTACCAACAAAGTTTGTTAATTCCTTTTTGTTATTCTGGCTGCTATGTTAACAAAAGAGAGGATTACAATGTTCTATCAGTTGTGTATTTGGAGGGTAGGTATATGTAAGCATGTGTGTGCTTTAACATGTCTAGATGCTTGGGTATTTATGTTGTATGCACGGATGTACATGGGTGTATATGTATATATGACCATTTAATAATAATAATAATAATAATAATAATAATAATAATAATAATAATAATAATAATATATAATAGTATAGTAACAGTAATAGTAACAGTAATAATAATAATAATAATAATAAATAATAATAATAATAATAATAATAATAATAATACATGGAATTTATATAGCGCTATATCTTGCAAAAACAAATCAAAGCGCTTGCATTCGACCCACACAACACACAAGCAATCAATAACAATCCACAGCCCTAGAAACTCGAATGCACACATACGCACGCACGCATTGAGGTCATACGTTATCTAAAACATTCGCTGTAGGTTGTGTATCAGTTTGTAATCTTATCCTTTTAAAAAAAATTTATTAAATTTTTTAATATGAATAATTTTGGATTGATCTTACATTATACTGTCTGTGTATATTATTTGAAAATTAAAAAATATTTAAAAAAAACAAACCCCTTTGATATAAAAATTCACTTCCTCCACAATCACGATTTGTACAAGGTGTACGCTATACCCCTCGCTCTCTCCTGCCCCTCTCAAAGTGTGCATGACAATACCCCTAAAGTGCGCGTAACAATTATTTACCACCTGCAATGGTAAGTTTTAATATCGTCAACAAGAATACCGAAAACTTGAGAGAACGTCATACAGAAATAGAATTGATATTCATCGTATCCTACTTGTGTACCGTAAACCACACTTCGTGCAATAGGAGCGACGCTTTTTCAATTCACTCCCCTAGAAAGAACACTGTCGCCTTCTTTGGGGCTACTAAAAATCATAAAGACTCACCCTTCCAAGGGAGTTAATCCCCGCGCATGCGCAAAGCTTCAAATTGTTTCCCATTAGTGAAAGAACACAGATGCCTTCTTTGCGGCTACTAAAAATCATAAAGTTCGCTCAAGCAGGGGAGCTGATTCGAGGAACATCGGCATTACAATTTTTCATCGTCGAGTTCTCCCGTCCTTAGCCTTATCCAAACGACGCTGTTTAAACCATAAGAAATACCATTCAGGCATGAAATATTAGATTTCTTGATAGTTATTCAATAAACTGAAAAATCAAACGCACAAAACCCTCAAATATTCACATACTTTGTTCAGGCGAAGGAGACAAACAGCCGATTCAGTTTACGATGGATATCATTTTCGATCTATCCGAAGTTTTCTTTCCCGTTCCCTTTTTGTTTTCGTTGAAGTTTTTTTATTTCTTTCTCTCTTCCTTTCTTTAATTTGGGGAAGAGGAGTAGGTTAGGTATGGTTGGATTATTTATTTATTTACTAATTTTGTTTTAATTTACTGTGTTTGAAATTCTGGCGATGTACAGCAGTCTATATATGGCAAATATGTGTTAAAAAGGGAATCAGTGTATATTTGAAAGAAAAGCCACACGCGCAGCACACACGCGCGCGCACCGCACACACACGTAGATGTATGCACATACATATACTTACGAACAATCGTGCAGACATCCCTCCTCACGCACACACACACCCACACACACACACACACACAACACACGCAACACGCACGCGCGCGCACACATGCGCACACCGCACACACCACACACACTTTGATTTGTCTTTCATCATTTGTAAAATTGTTAACATGAGTGGTGGCAGACAGGTGACTGAGTGCAGAGCTTCCGGGGACTGGGGGAACTACATTGTCCACAGATGCAAACATATACTTCCTGAAGGATATAATTCTACAAACGAAAAACACACATACCAAACATTTACGTTGTGTTAGTGTAATTACTTTTTTTTGTGAATGACGTTGAGTGTGTGTGAGGTATTTGTGGTGGTTGTCTGAGCGAACTTTGTCATCTGTCTACTGATGGACAAGCATCTGCATTCCTGAGTGATTGTGGTTAGGAATTATCTTGTGTAGGTGTGGTGTGTGTGTGTGTGTGTGTGTGTGTGTGTGTGTGTGTGTGTGTGTGTGTGTGTGTGTGTGTGTGTGTGTGTGTGTTGTGTGTGTGTCCGTGGCGTGCGTGCGTGCGTGCGTGTGTGCGTGTTAGAGAATTTATTGAATTTGTTTTAACTCAATTTTTGCATAGAGAAGAGAAGCGTAGACAACTTTTTTTAAAGTTTGACATTTTGTGGTACATAACAACTGTGTAAAACATCATTGAAAAAAATAATGACATCTACGCCATTTCTTTTTTCTCCCCTTGATTTATCTGTCTGTACTACATGCATACTTCCGTACGCATGTATGCACGTATATATTTGCTGGAGGTTTTTTTGTTTTGTTTTGTTTTTGTTTTGTGTTTTGTTTTTTTTCCGGCAGCTGTCACGAATGGCCACAGGTATGGACGATGATAATCATAACTGGTTTGGGCTGGAGCAGAAACTTCAGCATAATTCTTCGAAATGAGAGAAGAAAAAAAAGAACAAAAGCTAAGGAAAAGAAGGTAAAGGTAAAAGGTAAATGTGTCCCATAACCTTTGTGGTCGTAGGGGAGCGAAGCATCAGAGACCTCAGCTTCTCTAGGGGCCAGCATATTGAGGGCGGTGGCGCCCATCTCCTCTCCCTCGCTGCTTTACCTTCCCTGACCCTAAAGAGGGAAGTACCTACTGACAGCTGAGTGAACTGGGGGGACTATTCTGAAGCCAAGGCGCACAAACGGTCACCCATCCAACTGGTAACCATAGTCGACGCTGCTTAACTTGACTGGGGGAAAATGAGTGCTCTGACCACTTAGCTATCCGGCCCCCACGTGAAGAAGATAACCTTTAAAAACACAAGAACACTGTTATCTGTAATATGAATGCAAATGGGGGATAAAAACTTGCTTGCTTGTTTGTTTATTTTTAAATCAGAGAAGGCATTTATTAAAAGGATATGTACGGCTTGATTTTTGGTATAGAATGGGTATTTAGTCTTAACCCCCCCCGTATATTCTATCACAGAGGGTGTGTATGCACACGTATGGAAGGTAACAAGGGTTTTCACATGGTTAAGTGTGGGTGAGTGTATGCGTGCGTGCATGTACATGTGTGTGTGTATGTGCGTGTATGTGTGTGTATGTGCGTGTATGTGTGTATGTACGTGCGTGCTGTGTGTGT
This sequence comes from Stramonita haemastoma, assembly GCA_030674155.1. Classification (NCBI taxonomy): domain Eukaryota; kingdom Metazoa; phylum Mollusca; class Gastropoda; order Neogastropoda; family Muricidae; genus Stramonita; species Stramonita haemastoma. Next base: position 48,458,237 of record CM060328.1, read on the forward strand.
GTAGTGTGTGTGTGTGTGTGTGTGTGTGTGTGTGTGTGTGTGTGTGTGTGTGTGTGTGTGTGTGTGTGTGTGTGTGTGTGTGTGTGTGTGTGTCATTCACTACTCCAACGAGTTTACGCATGTACGCATATGTTGAACCAATTATGTTGGGATTTTATTTTGCGTGCTTATTTTTTCCCCTCCTTTAAAAATTGGATTTCGAGGAAATGTCGATGAAAAATAATCTGGTTCCTTGATATTGGCCAGACTGGTAATGAGTTGTGCTGTCGGCAATAAACTTGGAGACCATTATAGATTTTACAGCCACACAACAAACCAAGAAATCATGGCAAACTGTATTCAAGGTGTTCGTGTTTTTCAATAAATGAAAGCTTGAAAAATCGATGGCTGTTGACGGTTTTCCAAAAAAAAAAAGAAAAAAAAGGATTACAGTATTCATAGAAAAATACACGAATACACAAGTTTTATGGCTCTCAGAGACTCATAATACTAGTTGCTGAAGTTACATGTTCTTATCATGGAAGTAATTTATTGTAATTAGTTAGGTTACACACATGCGCGCACGTACAAATACACATACACACACATACACACACTAATATCTTATCTATCTATCTATCTATCACTATCTATCTATCTATCTATCTATCTATCTATCTATCTATCTATCTATCTATCTATCTATCTATCTATCTATCTATCTATTACTATCTATACTATCTATCTATACTATCTATATCTATCTATTATCTATCTATATCTATCTATATCTATCTATCTATCTATCTATCTATCATATCTATCTATTATTATTATTATATATATATATATATATATATATATATATATATATATAATATATATATATATTATATATATATATATATCCCGTAGTCTGGCGACAGTGGGGGCAACCCCGAAAACTTGACAACCAGTTCCCTCCATTCCTCTCTCTGCTCTGCCTTTCTCAGGGTCTTGTTGAGCTCTAGGCCTCTCCATTCCCTGATGCTGCCCTCCCATCTCTTCCTTATGATGATAATCATGGAAGATAATGGCTTGTTAAAGAACATTTATTGAGAAAAATCGCAAAGGTAAAGAAATCCTTCCCACAAGAGGAGGATAACCAAAGATGATAAATACCTCGTTGAAAGTAACCAGCTCCTAGGGGTAATGAATAGCTGAGAGTAATCACTAGAAATACTAGTCAATTGCAACCAGTTATTAGAGAGATAACTGTTCGCGGAAGTTCATTTCAGCAACGATCATTACGCAAGGATGGTTACAAGAGATGTTAATTTGTTGAAAATAATTAATACTGGGTATAATAGCCCATTAAAACCACCTGAATGTTGTCTGCAGTCATACCTTTTGGGTTTTGATGCAGAGTTCCACGTGTTCAATTGATCTTTATTTGATACTTACATCATCGTTTGCCTCTGGTTGCAACTCAAAAATTATTTTTGGCTGACACAGACATTGGCACACGACCGTCAGAAATAGGGAGTTTTGTCAGCGCACAAACCCCAAGGTGACTTTTTGTCCAAAAATGGATATTGTGGAGTGATATGGAGTACAAATGTACCCAGCATGCACCTTGAACGTGGAGAAAGATGGGCTCTGCCAGGTTCGACATATTCAAAAAGATACCACCTGCCTGAACGATTGTTCAGTGCAGAGCCATAACAACTGAATAAGGTGTTGCAGAGAGAGAGAGAGAGAGAGAGAGAGAGAGAGAGAGAGAGAGAGAGAGAGAGAGAGAGAGAGAGAGAGAGAGAGAGAGAGAGAGAGAGAGAGAGAGAGAGAGAGAGAGAGAGAACAAAAATAATGTAATACGATAGAACAAATATAATAATATTACGGTTGTATTTAAGCAAATGACACGTTCATAACCCCCCCAACAAAAACAAATAAGCAAGAAATTACAGATATCCAACTATAAAAACTGTTCCCTAATGAAAAACTTCAGTGTAAAAAGATCGTCATTTAATCTTTTGTCCAGTATTCAGTAAAACATTTACTTTTATTCGAACTTTGAATTTTTTTTTTCTATTCTCGTAATTTTGTTTGCTTCTTTGTTTCTTTCTTTGTTTCTTTCTTTCTGTCTGTCTCTCTTTGTTTGTTTCTTTCTATTTTTCTTTCTTTCTTTCTTTCTTTCTTTCTTTCTTTCTTTCTTTCTTTCTTTCTGTCTGTCTGTCTCTCTTTGTTTGTTTCTTTCTATTTTTCTTTTTTTCTTTCTTTCTATTTTTCTTTCTTTCATTTTTTGTCTTTTCGTTCTTTCTCGTTTATTTTTTTTTCTTTCTTTCCGTTTTCCTCCTGTTCTTCTTTCCTCTTTCAATCTTTTTTTTCTATTTGTATTTCCATCTTTCTTTCCTTCATTCTTTGTTTGTTTCTTTCTGTTAGGTCGGTCTTTTTTTTTTTTGGTTCTCCTTTTCTTCTTTTTTCTTTGTTTTCTTTCTGTCATTTCTACTTTTGTCTTATTTTCCCCTCATTTTTTCTTTCTTTCCGTCTGTCTTTCTCCATGTCCCTATTTCTTTTTAAAATATAAATAATTCCTTCTTTGATAATTTGTTTGTTTCTTTCTGTCTTCGTCTCATTCTTGCTTTCTTTCAAGACCAGAGAAAAAAGACAACGGACCATTTAATATATTCTTACCTTTCTGAGAGAGATCATACTTTAGCCTCTCTGTTTCACCCGTTTCACAGTTTTTTGGTAGCAAAAAGCCCATGAGGTGACCAAAAAAAAAACACTGTGTGTGTATGTGTGTGTGTGTGTGTGTGTGTTTGTGTGTGTGTGTGTGTGTGTGTGTGTGTGTGTGTGTGTGTGTGTGTGTGTGTGTGTGTGTGTGTGTCTGTGTGTCTGTCTGTGTGTCTGTGTGTTTGTGTGTGTCTGTGTCTGTGTGTTTGTGTACGTATCTGTGTATGTGTTGCTGTGTGTGTCTGTGTGTGTGCGCGGGTGAGGGGGGGGGGGGGGGGGTGAGTGGAGCGGGGCAGGGGGAGGCAGGGTGGTGGTGGTGGAGGAAATTGGAGTGTATGTGTATATGTGTGTGCGCGCACGCGTGCGTGCTGGCGTGCCTATCTGCCTGTGTGTGAATGTGTGCGTCTGTGTCTGTCTGTCTGTCTGTCTGTCTGTCTGTCTGTGTCTGTGCCTGTGTGTCTGTGCCTATGTGTATCTGTATGTCTTTGACTGTATATCTGTATGTATGTGCGCATGTGTGTGTGTGTGTACGTGCAGAAGTTTTGTGTATTCCTTTATTTGTGCAGGTTTTTATTAATACCTCTGGCTATCGGTATCGTTTGATCCGCCTCCCCGTTCACTGAGGGCAAAGCAGATGTACTCTCTCCACAGTGTGTTAACTGACTCACACTGAAAGACCTTTGAATTAGACACCGATTTCAGCAGTAAAACTGTTTACAGAACACGATAAGAGAATAATAGCCACCAAGGCAACATCGAACCCCAATCCCCACCGAAAAAAAAACCCAAACAAACAACCAAACAACCCAACAGCAACAAAACTAAGCCAGACAAAATGACGTCAGTAAGCCAATACCAATGACTAGCTTACGTTTTTAGCAAACAAACCAATTAAAAAGAGACATAACCCCAAACCCGTATTTAACGAAACAAACAAACAGGAAAACAAACAAGCCAAAAATAGACAAAGAGTGCTATAAAGAAGGGATGGTAGACTATTACGATTTCTAAAAAAAAAAGTAAATAACACGCATACAAAACGATTCAAATCGAGCGGGGAAAGTGAGGAAAAATAGGAAGAAGAGAGAGAGAGAGAGAGAGAGAGAGAGAGAGAGAGAGAGAGAGAGAGAGAGAGAGAGAGAGAGAGAGAGAGAGAGAGAGAGAGAGAGAGCACTGTTGATGCTGCTGCTGCTGCTGATAATGATGATGACCTCAAGTTCAAGTGTTACAAACAAAAATAGACAGGGAGGAGGGGGGGGGGGGGTGGGCGTCAGACAACGCAGATATACTTCTATATGCCCTATCCCTTTTTATTTCCTTTCCATACACACGCACGCGTGCCCACAGATACACAGACACACTGACACACAGACAGACGGACAGATATACAGACAGACAGACAAACAGACACGCACACACACACGCGCGCGCGCGCACACACACACACTCTCACACACACACACACACACACACACACACACACACACACACACACACACACACACACACACACACACACACACACACAAGGACACAATAGCCTTGAGGTTAGAGAATTGTGCTTTGCGCTTGTGATCTGCCGACCTGGGTTTGAATCCTTTTCAAGAAGATATTTTTCTTTTGGAGTTAACATCAGTGCCCCCGAATGTCCTTCGGATGAGACTATAAACAGAGGTCCCGTGTGCGAAGACACGCAAAACATCTTGCACATACGTTGAAATATGTTTCGCTCTTTTAAGAGTAGGCCATCTTGTGCCCGTGGGAACTGACGACAAGATTTACAAAACCAGAAACACACGGGGACTGGATGTAAACAAATAACACCAGAGCGCTTGTTCTATTATCCTCGAAATAAAAGAATAAAATGAATTTTAAAAAGTCACACAAACACACACACACACACATTCACACACACACACACACACACACACACACACACACACACACACACACACACACACACACACACACACACACACACACACACACACACACAATCACAATCACGCACGCACGCAAACATGCACGTAGGCACGAACGCATGCACTATGCTCTCTCAGTTTCAACACTCAGGCCTTACTGTGCATACTACCAGTCGGAAAACCAGCAACATACTGCGTTTACATAAAACGTGTGTCTAATATCACTTGGCAATGTGAACAGACTGTAAAAATACAACATCAACATAAAAACGAGAATGAATACCGTATTTGCTAGTAGCAAAGGAGAAATTGCCTTATACTTTCGTCATACTGGTTGTTTTTTCAAATTAAACTAGATATTTTTGATTGTTGCTTTTCTGTTTATTATCTTTCACATTGTATTGTACTGTAAAACGTTAGGCTTGATTAGATTGGATAGTATTAGGTTGCATCAGATTGTGATTCGTTGTGATGTGGTGTAATGTGTCGTTGTTGTGTCGTGTTGTGTTGTATGTTGCTATGTCACTTTGTGTGACCACACAGTCAATTTTTTCCCCAGATGTTTTTTTTTTTCTTTTTGAACAAATCAATTTGTGGTGTGCTGTGGTGTATTGTGTTGTGTTGTGGTGTGGTGCGTGTGGTGTGGTGAGGTGTGGTGTGGTCTGCGTGATGTGTGTGGTGTGGTTGTGTGGTGTGGTGTGGTGTGGTGTGGTCTGGCGTGATGTGGTGTGGTGTGGTTTGGTGTGGTGTGTGTGGTGTAGTGTGGTCTGGCGTGCTGTGATGTGGTGTGGTGTGCGGTGGACTGTTGTGTGGTTTGATGTGGTGTGGTGTGGTGTGTGTGATGTGTGGTGTGCATGTGTGGTGTGATATGATGTTGTGTGATGTAGAATGATTGCAGTGCATTGTATTGTTTACCACTTTCTGTCACATCAAAATTTCCATGTGGGAAATTTGAGCTGCTCTCCCCATTGAGATCAGAGCAGTGCCATCCTCTAAAAATTTGTTTGCATGTTTCTTTTTCTCTGACAGAGTTGATGTTTTCTAGAGAATTATGCTACGGACAATATACTTGTCACCATGGGGTATTTTACGTGAGCTAAATATGTTACACACAGAGGATCGTTTCATCCGAAAGACTAGCAGCCAGGTGACCATCTAGTGGATGGGGGGGGGGAAGGTCAGGTACAAACCAGAATTGAATCCCACTTCTCGCTTTCTATGCAAGTGCGTTACCTCTAGATCATTGATCCATCTGGTGTAGTATGTTTAAGTATGGTATGGTATGGTATGAGGTATGGTAGTGGTATGTAGGGTATGGTAGGGTAGGGTAGGGTAGGTAGGGTAGGGTAGGGTATGGGTAGGGTAGGGTAGGGTAGGGTAGGGTATATGGTAGGGTAGGGTAGGGTAGGGTGTCGCATGGAATGGTATTGTATTAAATTGCACTTCATAGCATCGCATAGCGGGGTATAGCATTGTATGATATGGCATAATATGGTATGTTATAATTCAGCCTTAATCATCAGTGTTCATGAAACTGGATGCCGTCATGACTTCGTGTACCTGGGCTCAACTACCTCAGCCACCCTCTCACTTAACGCAGAGCTTAATCAGCGCATCAGACTGACAAAGAACCCACGGAATAACAGGAAAAGGACTGAGCACACACAGGTCCAGATCTACAGAGCCTGCGTCGTGAGCACTTTCCTGTATGGCGCATATGGCGTAGATGCGTATTCCTCTGTCCCCTGTAGGACGGTCTTGGCAAGAGAGCTGCGACAAAGCAGCAGTACACTGACTTTTTCAGGTGGTGTCTCCTAAGCAAACTGAACAGGGCTGAGCCCATGTCTCCCACCAGACACATAGTGAGTGATGACTTTGTTTTATAGTTTCCCTCACCTACCAAACATTCACACACATTACGGGATCTTTAACCTGTAAATTTGATTTCTGCCCGCGAACCATTTTTAGCCACAACCAGGTCTGCACTATAGTATAATTATAACAAACATAAAAGACTAACAACATTTTTTTTTAAATCATAAAATAAGCTTCAAAACCGCAAAACTTTCATACGTAGCAAACATAATATTTTGACAAATTCACAATTCTGTCCAGTTTTGTTTTCCTTTGTTATGATTCGCATTTATTTTTTCTTGTACGGGTTTAGAAAAAAAGGGGAAGGGGCAGTGGAATCTCTACCTACGCGAGCACACCTTTCTTAGGCCCTGACTCAG
>CM060328.1:48470086-48475086 GCA_030674155.1 Stramonita haemastoma
CACACAAGCACACCCCCCACTCACTCACACTACACACACACACACCACACACATACATACACACGCGCGCGCGCGCGCGCGTGCACCACACACACACACAACAGAGGAAAAACCCTGAAAATCTATTTGGAAAAAGAAAAGATTCACAGACAGACAGAAAGACTGAAAAGCAGAAATAAGAAGTATAGATATAGAAATAGAATAGAGAAATAATCTAAAAGATTATATTGAAAGACAGGAAGACATAATTATAGGCAGACTAAGAGACAAACTGACAGACATAGAGGCAGAGACACTGACATCGAGAAAAAAAATCTGAAAATTCTATTTAGAAAAAAAAAGTGATTCATAGGCAGAGAGGCTGAAAAGCAGAAATAGAAGGTATAGATATAGAAATAGAAGAGAGACATAGTCTAAAGAGTATATAGAAAGACAGACAGACAAATAGACAGACAGAGACAGAATAATTCAGAGAGACATGACGGAGGGAAAGATACAGGTAGGCAGAGAGACAGATACAAAAAAAATAAAATAAAGATCAGAATGGACAGACTGAACACACACCACACACACACACACACACACACCACACACACACCACACACACACACAACACACACACACACACACACACACACACACACAACCAACACACACACACACACACACACACACACACAACACACACACAACCAAAACACACACACACACCACACACACCACACAACACACCACACAAGAAAAAAGAAAAACAGTGACAGACATAAATCCAACATTTCACGCAGGAAGGGAGCAGTCTCTTAAAGCAGAGGCACACATGAAAACGATGCTAGCTCAGCCATAGAATCAGTTTATGTCCCTGATTGTTTGTTCTTGGTGGGTTTTTTATTTTACTTTTACTTTTAAACATTTTATTTTAAAACTAAAGACCAGCTTCTTAATCACAGAGGCAAAGATACAGAGTGAGAGGGATAGGGAGAGTGAGAGATAGAGATTGAGAGAGAGACAGAGTGAAAGATAGAAACAGATAGATAGACAGACATACTAACAGACAGACAGACAAGCAGATAGAGAGACAAACAAAGACACAGAGACAGAAGAGAGAGAGATACACAGAGAGACAAAGAAAAATGAAGAGAGAGACACTCACAGGCAGAGAGATAGATATATTATGTGTTTATTTGCTATTCTTTATATCGAGGATAATAGAATAGAGAGATATATCAGAGACAGACAAAAACAAAAACACACGAGAGAGGAGGAGAGAGAAGAAAAACAGACAGACAGACAGACAGAAGAGAGACAGAGAGACAACAGAGAGAGAGGGAGGGGCAGACAAACAGACAGGCAGGTAAGCGAGCTTGCAGGCAGGGACAGAGAGAGAGACAGTCATACAGACACAGACAACAAGAGACAGACAGTGAACAGACAGACAACGGAGAAGACAAAATCTATCTATTCTTTTATTTCGATGATAACAGAATAAGCACTTATGGCTTTTTTTAAACATCCAGTCCCTGTGTGTATGCGGTTTTGTAACTTTTGTCATCCGTTCTCACCAGCACACAATGGCCTACTCTTTCGAAAAGCGGAATAGGCTTTAACGTGGGCACAAGATCTTCTGCGTGCGTCGCGTTTACACACGGGGCCTCCGTTTAAAAGTCTCATCAGAAGACCTTGAGATAGAGACAGAAAACGGTAGAGAGACAGAGACACAGGCAGTCAGACTCACGGTCAGGCAGCAAGTTAAGTCAAAGTCAAAGTCAAAGTCAAGTCAGAAACACTTGAATCATCCCAGGAAGGGAAATGACAATACTGACAGGCACATGGATACGAATCATAATATCGAAATCAGGCAGTGACAGGCAAGTAGACTGACAGCAGACAGACAGGCAGACAGGCAGACAGGCAACTCAAGTCAAAGTCTTGTCAAGAACACTTGATTCCCCCTTGAAGTGGATTACAATACTGACAGGCATATTGATACACATAATAATATCGAAATTAGAGGCAGGCAGGCAGGCAGGCAGGCAGACAGCAGGCAGGCAGCAGGCAGCGGGCAGGCAGGCAGGCAGGCAGGCAGCAGACAGGCAGCAGGCAGGCAGGCAGGCAGGCAGGCAAGCAGGAAGCATGCAGACAAGCAGACACAATACTGGCAGGCAAATTGGTACAAATAATAGTTTCGAAATTAGGCAGGCAGGCAGTCAGGCAAGCAGGCAAGCATGCAGACAAGCAGGCAGGTAAACAGGCAGGTAAACAGGCAGGTAAACAGGCAGGCACCAAAAATATGAAGATGACCAAGAAACAGACACACGCACAAAATGATTGCTTTGATAGAAGGTGACTCGTCAGCGTTATGAAAGCTTCCATTCTGACAGAAAACCTTGAGGAAATGCACACAAACCCCAGGGGTCAGGGACAAAAGCTTTGTCACTAATGGATGTGAGCTAAGTGCCAAGGCCTACATGACAACTTTAATTCTGCTTTGAATTGTCATGTGGACATTCTGTCTGCGTCTATGGCAAGCTTTGAGCGTCACAACTTGTATTCTCCAATGAAAAGAGGACAGAAAATCCTTTGAAGTCGGAGTATAGCTGTCTTTTTGAAGAAGCATGGTTTGTTTGTGTTTTTCGTCTTGGTATTGGTTCATCAATGGTGAGATTTTGCGTATGCAACCGTTTATAACCTACCCCATGAAGGCAGCTGCATTTCGACCTCGGGGATGTAGGATGGGTACGATTGTGTTTCCATAACCCTTCAAATGCTGACATGCATTAAGGAATTTTTAACTTGATTGTTTAATCTGGGGGCGGGATAGCCTAATAGTTAGAACATTGCGCTCGCAATCTGACGACCTGGGTTCGATTCCCGTTCATGAGGATATTTTTCCTTTGGAGTTTAAAATCAGCGTAGATTCCACTCTCCCCAAATGTTCTTCGGATGAGACTGTAAAACGAGGCCCCGTGTGTGAATACACGCATAACATCTTGCGCACACGTTAAATTATGTTCCGCTTTCGAAAGAATAGGCCATTGTGTGCCGGTGGGAATAGATGACAAAATTTACAAAACTGCATACACGTGGGGACTGACAGTAAACAAGCGCATGAGTGCTTATTCCATTAGCTTCGATATAAAAGAATAAAAAGTAAATAATTAAATCGATGAATAAATAAATCGATGAATAAATAAATGACTAAAGAAAGAAAAAAGGAAAGAAAGAAAGAAAGAATTCTTCTGCATGTGTCTTATACCCGAAAGGAATTAATTAAAGCACAAGGCAGGTAGGTCGGCACTTGAAGTTAAACTAGGAGACAGTAAAGTTTCCCACCCTGAATTCACCAGACACCGCTTAGATTGGAACCCACAACTTCATAGACCCATGGGAAGGAAGTCAAACGGTGTTAACCACTCAGATATAGTGTCTGTAGAGGCAACGAAGCATTTGACATTACCTCTCCACGCACACTCCTCACCCAGGTGGGATGAAAGAGATGGAGCACATCATGTTCTGGGTGACCCCTTGGGGTGTTAAGGTGCAGAACGCCTAACAACAGCAGCAACAAACACACAGAGTGGTGTTGGCGGTCAAGGCAGGCTGATATGGTTGTTTTTTCTTCGTAAACTGACTTTGGAAACATGAGAAAACACGCTACACATGTTGCCCTCTTTGCTCCCCAGACATGTGAAAACTGTAACTATCTGTGAGATTCTTTCATTCTTTAACAGCTTGACTGCATGACTGCTTTGTAAAGCTGCATTACCAAACCCAAGCATCTGTTCCTCTTTCTGTGTGGACCTGGTAAAATAGAATGAAGGTAAGGTCAAGGTAAAGGTGTCCCCTAACCTATGCGGTCGTAGGGGAGCAAGGCATCAGAGACCTCAGCTTCTCCAGGGCCAGCATATTTCCTCTCCCTCAATGCTTTACCTTCCCTGACCCTAAAAAGGACAGGTACGCATTTACAGCTGGGTGAACTGGGGGGACTGTACTGAAGCCAAGGCGCGCAAACAGTCACCCATCCAACTGGTAACCACACTCGACGCTGCTTAACTTGACTGAGGGAAAGCGAGCGCTCTGATCACTTAGCTATCCCGCCCCCTAAAATGGAATAGAAAAAAAATAAATAAGAAATGAAGTAGAGTAGAAAAAAAAAGGGATCACAGGTCTAGAGAAGGCAGGGAGAGGGGGAGAGGTAGGTAGTCTGACGGTTAGAGCGTGGAGCTCAGGGTCTGACAGTGCAGGTCTGAGCCCCACTGAGACACCCTTTCAAAGGGATTCCCCCACCCCCCACCCCCCACCACCCCACCTCTGGTGCACACATCAGTGGCGACTCCACTCTCTCAAAATCCTTCGAATAAAATTATTGGCCAGCGTTCTATGAACGAACGCACACAGAACATCTTGTGCACATGCTACAACCCGTTCCATTTTTTTTGGAAGACTAGGCCATAGCGTGCCAGTCGGAACGGATGACAACATTGAAAAAAACCGCATGCATATAATTTTCATTAAAAAAAAATCATCCCCGAGGTCGAAATGCTGCTACATTAATGATAGACAAAACCGGAGGTATACACAAGAATCTCCCCACTGGTGAACTGCGGGGGCTGTAGCCGAGAAACAAACAAACAAACAAACAAACAAACAAACAAACAAACAAACAAACGAACGAGAACAAACGAAAGAACAAACAAACAATAAAACCCAAACCCAAACAAACAACCCCTGACCCAGGCTAAAGCGCTCTGCATGTTATTGATGTAAGCCACTTCAAGTGTCAAGCCTACATTAACATCTCGTTATGCTTTGAAGGTTATGCGGCAATGATCTCCATTCATGAACAAGCTTTAGCATAACAACATGACTGTGAAAAAGGAAAACAAGTTCCCCCCTGTGATCATAGGGGAGCGAGGTGTCAGGGACCTCAGTTTCTCCTGGGGCCAGGATATTGAGGGCGGCGCCCATCTCCTCTCCCTCGCTGCTTTGCCTTCCCTGACCTT
>CM060328.1:48492586-48497586 GCA_030674155.1 Stramonita haemastoma
GAGAGAGAGAGAGAGATGGAGTGAGAAAGAGAGAGAGAGATGGGAGAGAGGGAGGGAGAAAGAGAGAGAGAGAGAGAGGAGGGGGGGGGGGGGGTTGGAGGGAAGGAGAAAGATATAGAAGATATCAAACAGAAAGAAACTGAAACAGAAAGATAAAATGGGCATAAATACAATCAGCCAGCCAGACACACTGACAGATGGCAATAAATCTTTTGAAACTGAATATAACGAAATTTCATTTTAAACCTGAAATCCCAAACACAATCAGAGAAAATAAAACAATACATACCAGGAGGAAAAACACATCAACAGTATACCAGCCATAACAAGCACCATCACAATTGAAGTGTTTTTAGCCTTTGAATATTGAAAGCTCGACACAGGTTTAAAGAATTGTTAAAGTTTCCAAGAAAAAAATATCTACAAAAACAGAGGAAGAAAAAAAATATTAAACACAACAAAAATTAAGTAGGAGAAGACATGAAAAAAACAAAAGACTAACGGAAATAAAAATACAGAGAGATGAATAAAAATGCTAAGTAAATCTATTTAAAAGTACAGAAAGATAACAAAGAGATGCGTAATTTAGTTTGACAGGCATAGTAGGCTGCTTCCATATCCTCCCCTAATCACACACACACACACACACACACACACACACACACACACACACACACACACACACACACACACACACAACACACACACACACACACACACACACATACAAACACACACACAAACACACACACAAACACACACAACACACACACACAACACACACACACCACCACACACACACCACACACACACACAAACACACACAAACACACACACACTACACACCCACACGTGCGCGCACAGCCACACACACACACACACACACACACACACACACACACACACACAACACACACACACACACACACACACAACACACACACGTGCGCGCGTACACGCTGACACCCACATGATCTGTTTCTTTCTCATTACAGCAAAACTTTGCAATTTAACTTTGCAACTTACTTAATGAATGGATGACAAAATTTACAAAACTGTATACACGGGGTAATAAATCTATACAAAGAACACAAGTGTGATTCCATTATCCTCGAAATACAATAATAAAAAAAATAAACATAAATGACACACACGTACACAGAATGTACATACACACACATACGTACACACACGTACACACACACACACACACTGAGACACACAACCGCAGACAGACACACACGCACACCACCCCCTCACCCCCCACCCCCATACACGTCTGTTTCTATCTTATAATAGCAACATTTTACAGGAGCCTACTTAGTGATGACCTTATAAATAAAAAATCAAGTAAAGCAACAAAAAAACAAGAAAGAAAGAAAGAGAAAAAGAAAGAAAGAAAGAAGAAGAAAAAGAAAAGAAAGAAAGAAAGAAAAAAAGAAAGAAAGAAAAAAAAGAAAGAAAAAAAAAGGAAAGAAAGAAAGATAAAAAGAAAGAAAGAAAGAAGACAGAAATAAGATAGAAAGAAGATAGAAAGAAAAAATAGACAAAGAAATAAAGAAAAAGAAAGAAAAAAGAAAGAAAAAAGAAAGAAAGAAAGAAAGAAGAAAGAAAAGAAAGAAAGAAAGAAGAAGAAAAAGAAAAAAGAAAGATAAAGAAAGAAGACAAGAAAAAGGAAAAGAAAGAAGAAAGAAAAAAAGAAAAAAGAAAAAGGAGTTTGAGAAAAACAAAGTATTCCCAAGTCCGAGTGATTGTCTCAACTGTTAAACACGAGAGAAAGAGAAACATACCTCGTTAGCTGTTAAAAACTGTTATGAAGAAATCAGAAAAAAAAACACCTTTAGTACAGCCGCTGTCATGTGCATCCAAGCTAATGTCTAGCAAAGGCAGACAGAACAGCTGATCACTGTTGAGGTAACCCTCAATGTTTTCTCCACGTCAGGTCTGCTGTTAACTTCAAACAGGGCTGTGCTACGAACCGTGTGAGAGGACTGTGTTATAATGTTGGTGAGGGATCGTTAGAAGAGGAGAGAGAGAGAAGAGAGAGGAGAGAGAGAGAGAGAGAAGAGAGAGAGAGAGAGAGAGAGAGAGAGAGAGAGAGAGAGAGAGAGAGAGAGAGGAGAGAAGAGAGAGAAGAGAAAGAGAGAGAGAGGAGAGAGAGAGAGAAATGCGGTCATCTGTAGGTACCTATTCACCTTGTCTTACATAAGCACACGTGTGAACACACACACGCACTGCATCCCCTGTCACTCTGTCTACTTATCTGCATGTCCGTCCGCCTGTCTGTTTTGGCCCTCTCTGTGTCTGAATGTCTCATTCTGTATCTCCGCCTGCTACTGTTGTTGTCTGTCTGTCGGTTTGTCTGTCTGTGTCTGTTGGTCTGTGTCTGTCTGTCTGTCTGTCTCTGTCTCTGTCAGATTCTATCTATTTGTTACTACTACTACTACTACTACTACTACTACTACTACTACTACTACTACTACTACTACTACTACTACTCACTACTACTACTACTACTACTAAATGGAACTTATATAGCGCTATATCTTGCAAAAACAAATCAAAGCGCTTGCATTCAACCAATTCTTGCGCATTGCAGCCAACAACAATTAAAAAAAAAATTAACGAAGTCAATGCACACGCGCGCCACACACACACACACACACACACACACACACACACACACACACACACACACACACACACCACACACACACACACAGAGAGTATAAACACACATAGAGTATAAACACTTTGGCAGGGCGGTGGATATTTCGGCTGTTGAGAGCAGGGACAGATGATGAAACAGGATAGGAAAGTCTTACTACTACTACTACTACTACTACTATACTACTACTACTACTACTACTACTACTACTACTACTACTACTACTACTACTACTGCTGCTGCTGCTGCTGCTGCTACTACTACTACTACTGATGCTGCTGCTGCTACTACTACTACTGATGCTGCTGCTGCTACTACTACTACTACCACAACTACTACTAACTACTACTACTACTACTGCTGTTGTTTTGTTTTGGGGTGGGGGAAGGGGAGGGGGAGGGCTGGTCAAATAAAGACACTGTTTACCTGTGTAATTATGTACCCACAAAAAATTGGGGGGGGGGGGGGGGGGGAGGGCGGTCTTAAAAAATAATTTCCACTTTACACATTCATAGAATCAAATCCATCCTCTTCTACTTTCTAGACGCACGCAATTCACCAACAGGAGAGAGAGAGAGAGAGGAGAGAGAGAGAGAGAGAGAGAGAGAGAGAGAGAGAGAGAGAGAGAGAGAGAGAGAGAGAGAGAGAGAGAGAGAGAGAGAGAGAGAGAGAAGAGAGAGAGAGAGAGAACAAGAACAATGAACAATGAACAATGAACAAATTTTATTTAAAGAGGGTAATGGCATAAGCAAACATGCTTTTTTACAACCAGCCCTCTGGGCCAAGAAAAAAAAAAGAGAAAGAAAACACAAAAAACAACAACAACAAATTGAATAATCAACAACAACAACAACAAAAAAAGGCATAGCAATAACGAACAAACTGCACATATACATTATACGAGTGAAGACAAAGATAATAATGATGATGATGATTTATAATAAATAATTTAATAATAATAATAATAATATAATAATAATTAATAATAATAATAATAATAATATAAATAATATAACAACAACAACAACAACAATAAATAATAATAATTATTATTATATATGATAATAATAATAACCCATGACATCATCCAAATGCAGGAAACATTTTCTACGCTTATATCTTTATCTTTTACAAAACAAGAGTACAAAATCACAAAATCAGATTAGAAAATAAAGAAAAGATGATTGACTAGAGTAGAGTAGAGTAGAGTAGAGTAGAGTAGAGTAGAGTAGAGTAGAGTAGAGTAGAGTAGAGTAGAGTAGAGTAGAGTAGAGTAGAGTAGAGTAGAGTAGAGTAGAGTAGAGTAGGGATAGACAGACAGAGGAGAGATAGAATATAAACAGGTGGGCGGACAAAAGACATAAATTTCACAGGCAGACAGACAGACAGACAGACAGACAGTGAATGACAGACAGCAAAGAGAGAGACATATGAAGAACATGATTGAATGAAGTCATGGCAAACCATCACTGACATTTTGTCTCACCAACAAGAAAAAAAAAAATTATAGGACAAGATCATCAGCAAATCACTGGCAGCCTTTCATTCATAAGAAAGTGTTTCAATGATTTTTTTTAAAGTTTTGCATAGAGGTTATGCTTTTTAAGGATGCAGGCAGGTTATTCCAGTAAGTGCCACCGCTATAAACAAGACTACTTTTAAACAAATCAATTCTTGGTTTTGGCACAGTAAATTTATGCGAATGACTATATGTGTTTATTTGAAAACGTTTCGTCAGAGTGGGCGGTGCATTACCATATACTATCCCATGCATCATTAAAGCTTTGTTGTATTCCAATTGCAAATTAAATGGCAAAATACCAACTGATTTATAATCCAAGGAAGTTAATGAACTTGATTTCAATAGAATAAGCTTAATGACATGCTTATATATTCTAGTCAGAGATTTTAATGTGTTTGCACTTGCAGAATCCCACAAAGTTGATGCATATTCTATAACAGAATTAATGTGTGCATGGAAAAACTGTTTTCTAGTGCTAAGATTAAGGAAATGTTTTATTTTGGACAACTGAAACACTTTTTGAGATACAATTTTACTTAGATTGGCGGCATGGTCTTGCCATGAAAGATTATGATCAATAGTTATTCCTAGCACTTTGTGGAAATTTACTTCTTCAATTTTTTCTCCATAAACATTTATAGGGGACATAGAAGAGAGCTGATTCTGTCGCTTTTGTCTTGTTGTTATGTACATACACTTAGTCTTGCTGGCATTAAGGGACATGTGATTTAGTTCTGCCCATCTGGTAAGCTGATGTATATTGTCTTGGAGACTAGATGATAAAATGTGTAAGGAACGATTTTCGGCATG
>CM060328.1:48517586-48522586 GCA_030674155.1 Stramonita haemastoma
CATATCGGCGCTGCATGTGTAGCATCATTAACAGCTGAAGTGGTTGTATTATTGGATTCTACAGCTGCTGAAAAAAGATACTGACTTAATTGACTGCTTAAGAAGTCCATGGGGCACTGCTAAGAAGTTTTGTGTTTGTTTATTTTCATGTAGCGAGTTGTGTATAAACTGACTCTGGTGGAGCCCATCCCTCTGTTGGTAGCAGTATGCATGCTGGGTATGTTTGTGACATCTACTCCCATACTAGTTTGATTTGTGTTTGGTTATTTTAGAGTCCCAGTGGAGGTATCCGCTATATAAATGCACCATATATATATTTATATACATATAGATATATATACATATATATACATATATATATATATGCATATATGAGACTTTATTATCTCTTTTTTTCTTTTTTTTTTAAAGATCCCCAAACATAAAACACAAAGATTCATTCGTTGTGCATTTTCTTCTATATTTATTTTTTTAAAACGTTTATATGAAACATCTCTTCTTTTCCTTTCTGTTTTCATCTTTTGTTGGCAGTGATGGTAGGCCACAAGAATTTCTACCTATTCTTAAGGCTGCTATTAACACTTTTCAATCACTAAAAGTGTCTTGCTGTTAAGTACCACAGAGGGTGGGTGAAGTTTCAGTCATCACTGGGACCTCAGAAGAGCGCTCAGCCAGGAGCTGAAACTCGAGTCAGGTCTGGCCAAAGGCATGGTTCTTACTCAGTTCCCCAACCGCTGCCTTCAAATATATTTATTTTGTAGTGATTTAAAAAAAAAATCTTTGACAAAAATTGTTTATATCACGAGAAAAAATTTGTAATTGGTTACCTGCAATTGTTTTTTCTCCATTGTATGTTTTCAATTATATGATTGGTCAAGTGTGGAATAGAATCTCTTCTGAGATCCAAGTAAAGGTAACTTTACTTCAACCTCTACTGCCTGTGCCAGCACTGAAAGTATCTGGTAATGATTGGGTTATCACTGTTATTCAGTTAAGACAGGCCCATTGGCTGGGTACAGACTTTATGATCTCCCTTGCGTCTTTTTTTTTTAATTAAAAAGGATCCTTGAACAGAAGGCACAATGATTCTTTTGCTGTGTGCTTTCTTCTATATTAATTTTTTGAACTTTTATTTCAAACATATTCTCTAATTTCATCTTTTGCTGGCAGGGGTGGTAGGCCATAAAAATATGTTACATATTCCTAGGGCTGCATTGGACACTTTTAGATTAAGAAAAGTGTCCTGCTTTTAAGTACCAAAGAGGGTGAATGTGGTTTCAATCACCGCCGGGACCTTTGCAAAGTGCTCAACCAGGAGCCAAAGCTCGAGTCAGGTCAGGCCAAATGCATGGTACTTAATCCATGACTCCTGAAATACTGCCTTGAAAGATTTTTATCTTGTAGTGAATTATTTTTGTTAAATCGTTGACAAAAATCATATGCATGATGAGAAAGAAGTTGCAGCCTGCACTTCTTTCCTTTTTTTCTCTACAATAAATTTTCTCACTGGAATAAATAAATATTTTATATATATATATATATATATATATATATATATATATATATATATATATATATATATATATGCATACATATATGCATATATGCATATATATATATTTTTATATATATATATATATATATATATATATATATATATACCAGTCACAGATGGTCTGCACTTCTACAAAAGGCTGTGTAGCATATAAAATACATAATACAAACATATCCAGCATGCATCCCTAAAGTGGGTTTGGCTCCACCAGATTCAAGTCAATCACGACCAAGCTGCAGTAGCTGTAAAAATTCAGTGCAGTACCTTAACGACGCCTCAAGGAGTTAACTAAGGGACAGGTCAGATCAGTCACCAGCCTACAATTCTCTAGTGTCCAACTTCTAGGTGTAGGGTATGAGAGAGAGAGAGAGAGAGAGAGAGAGAGAGAGAGAGAGAGAGAGAGAGAGACAGAGACAGACAGACAGAGAGAGAGAGACAGAGACAGACAGACAGAGACAGAAGACAGACAGGACAGAGACAGAGAGACAGAGAGATAAACAGAGACAGACAGACAGACAGACAGAGACAGACAGATAGACGGACAGAGACAAAGAGAGAGATACAAAGGATAGACAGACAGACAGACAGACTGACAGATAGAAGCAGAGACACATACAGACATACACACAAAGACCGAGAGCACACATATTTGGAAGTATAATGAAACCAGATCCCCAAACATGAGTCACAACCAGCTATAGTCTGTATTATTTCTTTTCTATCTGATTCCCTGTTAGTTAGTCTGTCTTTTTGTCTGTATGTATGTCTGTCTTTCTGTTTGCCTGCCTGTCTGTCTCTATCTCTTCATAATTCTGTCTCTGTCTTCCTGTGATTTTTTGTATTTGCTTCTGTCTGTCTGTCTGACGGTCTGTCTATCTGTCTGTCTATCTGTCTGTCTGTCTGTCTGTCTGTCTGTCTGTCTGTCTCCCCCCCTCCTCTCTCTCTCTCCTCTCTCTCTCTCTCTCTCTCTCTCTCTCTCTCTCTCTCTCTCTCTCTCTCTCTCTCTCCTCTCTCTCTCTCTCTCTCTCTCTCTCTCTCTGTATTTACTTTATCTGTCTCTGTATCCTTCTGCCTATATCTGTAAGTGTATCTCTCTGTCTGTCTTTCCATCCTTGTCTGTGTCCCTCTCCTCGACTTCTCTTTTTTTCTTGTTTTTCTGTCTCTGTCTGTTTCTGTCTGTGTTTGTCTCACATATACACACACACACACACACAAACAAACATACACACACGCACACACTCAGCACACACAAACATACACTTACACGCGCGCCGCGCACATAGACACACACATACACACACGAACACAGGCAAAGCAACAGCACACACACACACACACAACAACACACACACCACACACACACACACACACACACACACACCACACCACACCATAACACACACACAAACACACACCAAACCACACACTCTCTCTATCTCACACACACACACACACATACACACACACACCACACTCACTACACTACACACACTATCACACACACTCCTCTCTCCTCACTACTCCTCACACACTACTCTTTATTCACTACATCTTACACACAACCCATGTACTCTTCTAAATTATTTCTGGGTTTTATCACGCCCTTTTTCTTTTTTCTGCTTTCTTTCTTTCTTTCTTTTTCTTTCTTTCTTTCTTTCTTCTTCTTTCTTTTCTTTTTTCCTCTTTTCTCAATTCTCCTTTTACCTTTTTTCTGTTGTATCAACTTCTCTTCTGTCTTCTTTCTTTTTTTCCTTTCTTATTGCTTCTTTCCTGTTTCTGTTCGACTTCTTTCTTCCTTCTTTTTTCTGTCTTGTTCTTTCTTTCTTTACTTTCTTGCCTTCTTTCGTTCTTTCTGACTTTTTTCTTTCCTTCTTTTTCTGTCTGTCTTTCTTTCTTTCTCTCTGTTTTTCTTTCTTCTCTCTGTCTTCTTTCGTTCTTCTTCGTTCTTTGTCGGTCGTCGTCGGTCGGTCTCGTCGTCTTTATCTTTCTTTCTAACTTTCTGTCTTTCTGTTTCTGCCTCTGTCTTTATTTCTTTTTTTCTTTCTTTTTTTCTTTCTTCTGTCTGTCTCTCTTTCTCTATTTTCACCCCCACTTTGTCCCCTGTCCCAAAGATCGATAGTCAATGCATGATGCAATCTTGCCGCCTGTCGTTTACAATTCGCACTGTGATGAATAAGGCAAAACGAAAGAAGTCACCATTGGACAGAAGCCATTGAGGCAGAGAAGAAGAAGAAGAAAAGAAAAGAAGAAGAAGAAGAAGAAAGAAGAAGAAGAAGGAAGAAAGAGAAGAAGAAAGAGAGAAGAAGAAGAAGAAGAAGAGAGAGAGAGAAGAAGAAGAGAGAGCAAGAGAGAGAGAGAGAGAGAGAGAGAGAGAGAAGAGAGAGAGAGAGAGAGAGAGAAGAGAGAGAGAGAAGACGAGAAAGAGAATGAAAGATGAGACGAACAAGAGAGAATTGAAGAGAGAAGAAAGACAAACCTGATAAACTAACATTGAAGAATTCGAAAGAATTAAAGCAACATAAACATCACTGCAAGCACTCGCTTCTCTCTCTCTCTCTCTCCTCCTCCTCTCTCTCTCTCTCTCTCTCTCCCTCTCTCTCCTCTCTCCTTCTCTCTCTTCTCTTCTTCTCTCTTCTCTTCTTCTCTCCTTCCTCTCTCTTCTCTCTCTTCTCTCTTCTTTCCTTCTGTCTCGTCTGTCCTGCTCCTCGTCTCGTCTTCTCTGTTCTCTGTCTTTTCTCTGCTCCCCTCTCTTCTGCTCTCTCTCTCTCTCTCTCTCTCTCTCTTCTCTTCTCTCTCTCTCTCTCCTCTTCTTCTCTCTCTCCTCTCTCTCTTCTCTCTCTCTCCTCTCTCTCTCTCTCTCTCTCTCTCTCTCCCTGTTATTATATATATATACACATATATGTATAGTATATATATATATAATATATATATATATGTATATATATATGCTGTTAATATAATATCTGTAATATGCATAATATAATACAGACATGCATACACACAGAGCAAACCAAAGAGAACACAAAAAGAAAGAAAGAAAGAGACAGAGAGACAGAGACAGAGACAGAGTGAGAGAGAAACAGAGATAGAGAGACAGAGCGAGACAGACAGACAGACGGACGGACGGGAGGGGATGGACGGACGAACAGGCAAACAGACAGACAGACAGCGAAACAGGCAAATAGAAAGGACCAGACAAACATGCAGATACAGAGATAAAAAAGGAAGCCAACTGAACAGAACAAAAACACAGCACACCACATCAATACAGAGCAAAACACATCACATCACATCACATCACATCACAACACAACACAACACAACACAACAATCACAACACAACACAACACAACACAACACAGCACAACAGACCATCACAAGATCCGAACCACTTACCTGACAATAACACGTAGACCACTTTCACCACTACTCCTCTGCCCCTCCT
>CM060328.1:48532586-48535086 GCA_030674155.1 Stramonita haemastoma
GGAGGGGGTTGTAGGGGTGGGGGGGGGGGGGTTTGGTGTGTGTGGGTGTGGTTGGGTGTGTTGTGTGGGTGGGTGGTGTGTGTTTGGTGTGTGTGTGGTGTGTGTGTGGTTTGTGTGTGTCAGTGTGGTGTTGTGTCAGTGTGTTTGTGTGTGTGTGTGTGAGAGAGAGAGAGAGAGAGAGAGAGAGAGAGAGAGAGAGAGAGAGAGAGAGAGAGAGAGAGAGAAGAGAGAGAGAGAGAGAGAGAGAGAGAGAGAGAGAGAGAGAGAGAGAGATTTATTCTTTTATATCGAGGATAACAGAATAAGCAATCATGTGCTTTTTTTCATCCGGTCCCCGTGTGCATGCAGTTTTTGTAAATATTGTCATCTGTTCCCACCGGCACACGATGGCCTACTCTTACGAAAAGCGGAACAGGATTTAACGTGTGCGCAAGACGTTCTGCGTGCGTTCGCACACGGGGCCTCGGTTTAAAGTCTCATCCGAAGGACGAGAGACAGACAGAGAGAGAGAGAGAGAGAGAGAGAGAGAGAGAGAGAAGAGAGAGAGAGAGAGAGAGAGAGAGAGAGAGAGAGACAGAGACAGAGACAGAGACAGAGACAGAGACAGAGAGACAGAGAGACAGAGAGAGACAGAGAGACAGAGAGAGAGAGAGAGAGCAGGAAAAAAAAGAATGTGAGCAAATATGAATTAACAAATACAGGCACAAGAGAGAGACAGGGATAGACAGACAGAGATAGAGAAAGAGATAATAGAAAGAAATAGACAGAAGGACTTTTGGAGGGAATGGAGTCGGCACTGAATTTAACACCGGAAGAAAAATCCTCTCGAATGAGATTGAAACCCGGGTGAGCAGATCACGAGCACAATGCACATCACTCTAACCACCAGGCCATCTTGAAATGAGATTTATGATAGAATTGTATACGTTTCCTCATAAAGTACACCAAAGATATGATTATTTACTTCCCCTTACCACAACTTTGCAAGGAGAGGATACACTTTCCACGAAGAACAACATTGATGTTATAGAACGTAGGTAGCTGGCACACATATTATGCTATGGTAACCATTCTCTTCTCCCTTTGTATTTATCTTTTTAAACATAATTTTATTAGAATGCTTCATGAAATGGCATATTTAGTGGAACTATAGAAGAGGAATTTTGGGGGTCTTTTTAAACATAAACAGAATGCTTCTCGATATGACATATTAAGTGGAACTAGAGAAGAGGGACTTTTCTTTTTGGTCTTTTTAAACATAAACAGAATGCTTCTCGATGTGACATATTCAGCAGAACAAATTTCTATCTGCTCTGGCCTCTTTGCAGCTTTGCTGTTGTTTCTGAAATTAACTCTACACCCTTGACCCGAAGGAATATTACAACATACAAAGTGTGATTTATGGATCATGCACCACACTTCTCTTTGCAAAGTTTTATAGAATGAAGTCTTCTATATTTATACAAGTATAAGGCTATATTCTAATACAACGCAATAGAAACTTTACATTACGATTAAAATGTGATGCTACATGATTATACTAAAACCCAGTGTAATGTTACGCAATTAAGCAGGACCAGACCAGAAAAAAAGAAATAGAGATAATGCAACGTCATGAGAATTGAAAAAAAAAAGATCATAAACAATGCATCTAAAACTTGTTTTGAAAAAAAAGAACAACATATTATATAAAATTGTTCCTCTTGAGAGCAAAGTTATACTCCCTGGCAGCTTCATGTTGGCTTTCATTCTTTTTCTTATCTCAAAGGATTTGCAGAAGCTGCACTTTGTGGTAGTCTTATCTTCACACCCTCTCCCCTCTCCTAATGTTTGTTTTGGCAAATTATGTTTATGATGCTACAACTTTAAATCCAGTTAGAGCATACTTCACCCACCCAAAACTTTTCCTTCTCCTCAATTCTTCAAGGTACCAGCTTCATCATCAAAGGGAAATGACTTGACGCACACAGTCCTTACAGATTACAGAGCATAAGGGAAAAAAAAAACACTTTTCATAACTGTCAAAGTCTTGTTTTTTTTCCCTACTGCCGTTCCAGTCGTGTATCTCCTACAAGATTGGGGACATGGCCATTTGTATTCATGGAAAAGCTAACCTTTCAGCTGGTGTTGGGATGTTTGGTTTTCGTGGACATGGCGACTGGATGTCATTGCTTTGCCTTGCTGGTTTATTTGTGTTGTCGTCTGCTGCTTGGTTTGTTGTGTCAGAGCTGCTGGGAAATGTTGTAGAGGGAACGGTTTCCCCGGTGGTAAGTTCCATTGATGAGAATATTCTGGTAAGCTTAGAAGAGGTTCCATGAGCGTGATTGTTGGAAAGCATCTGAAATGTAAAGTGTTGTGTGAAGTGTTCTGCTAATGCGTGACATGTGTTTTTTCTTAGAGAGTTCCTGTTTGTCAGCTCTTCAATCCTGTATATATTCCAACTCACACAAACAAACAAACACACACACATACACACATACACACACACGCACACACACAC
>CM060328.1:48550086-48552586 GCA_030674155.1 Stramonita haemastoma
CTGACACAAAGCAAGGAGCATATGAGAACACACATTAAAAAAAAAAGATCAGCAAGGCAAACCCATGACATCCAGCCGCCATATCATCCGAAACGCCCAACATCCCAACACCAGCCTGAAGAAATTGGCTTTTCCATGAATACAAATGGACATTCTATGACTGGGCACATGACGGATGACAGGAGCGGCTGAGAGAGAGAGAGAGAGAGAGAGAGAGAGAGAGAGAGAGAGAGAGAGAGAGAGAGAGAGAAGAGAGAGAGAGAGAGAGAGAGAGAGAGAGAGAGAGAGAGAGAGAGAGAGACAGAGAGAGAGAGAGACAGAGAGACAGAGAGACAGAGAGACAGAGAGAGACAGAGACAGAGACAGAGACAGAGACAGAGAACAGAGAGACAGAGAGAGAGGCAGAGAGAGAGACAGAGACAGAGAGAGAGAAACTAACTCCGATGGAAAAAAACAGGAATGCCATTGATATAACTGCAGTTTGTGACTGCTCTACAGACTAATGTTACTCTGTTGACAGTAACACGGAGAGAGAGAGAGAGAGAGAGAGAGAGAGAGAGAGAGAGGAGAGAGAGAGAGAGAGAGAGAGGAGAGAGAGAGAGAGAGAGAGAGAGAGAGAGAGAGAGAGAGAGAGAGAGAGAGAGAGAGAGAGAGAGAGAGAGAGACAAGGCAAGGCAAGGCAAGGCAAGGCAAGGCAAGGCAAGGCAAAGTCTTTTATTCGAGGATAATAGATAAGCACTCGTGTGCTTTTTTACATCCAGTCCCCGCCCTTTTCAGGGATACATCAAGTTGAAAATATACTAAACAATAAGACTTTACGTAGTACCAAACAACACACAAGAATAAAGGACACTATATATGGTAAGGTAATAAAATGCACTCTTTCAGAAGACAAAAATCAGAATTTTGATTATGGAAAAAAGAAAAGCGTTAGTAGATAAGGAGCAAACAAGAGAACAAAATGAAATAAACAACCGAAAACATCAATCCACCACTATCTATCAAAAATTGTACATGTAATATAAATCATACATTTGGATAAAAGGGGAATTTTTTTTTAAACTAGCATCCTTATTGGGGGGGGGGGGAGACATACTACCAATAAAATTATAATATAAAAAAAAGAAAGAAAGAAAAAAAAAACATAAAACATCCTAGATGTTCAAAAAAATAGGCGAAAAAAGAGAGAGAGAGAGAGAGAGAGAGAGAGAGAGAGAGAGAGAAGAGAGAGAGAGAGAGAGAGAGAGAGAGAGAGAGAGAGAGAGAGAGAGAGAGAGAGAGAGAGAGAAGAGAGAGAGAAGAGAGAGAGAGAGAGAATTTTTAACGTGTGTGCAAGGTGTTCTGCGTGCGTTCGCCCACAAAGCCGAGGTTTATAGTCTCATCCAAATGATTTGGGCATTCATTGATATTATCCCCTCCACTCACCTAACGCACATTCCAAGCTACTATGATTTCAAGTAACTGTGGGGAGACAGCATAATGATGGTGATCTAAAGCAACAACACCTTGTTCCATGGAGGAAAAGGTCAAGTAATGAAAGTCAAAGGTCAGTGGGACACACATTTACCTGGGACAAGGCAACATAAATTACCAGTCCACCATTTCTTTTAATCCAATAATGTAATGCTCTAAGTTAGCACCTACATTGTCTCCAAAAGATTTTGCGCATAACTAAAATTTAATAGTTATGCATGTATAACCATAGCTGCAAACATTCTTGAAAGAGTGCCCACTATTTATTTCTGTTTCTGTCTCTCTGTCTCCCATCTCCACCCTCCTCTCGCTTTGTCTCTGTCTCTGTCTCTGTCTCTCTGTCTCTCTGTCTCTCTGTCTCTCTGTCCTCTCTGTCTCTGCCTCTGTCGTCTGTCTGTCTGTCTGTCTGTCTGTCTGTCTGTCTGTCTGTCTGTCTGTCTGTCTGTCTGTCTGTCTGTCTGTCTGTCTGTCTGTCTGTCTGTCTGTCTTCCTTCTCTCCTCTCTCTCCTCCTCTCTCTCTCTCTCTCTCCTCCTCCTCTCCTCTCTCTCTCCCTCTCTCTCCTCTCCTCTCCTCTCTCTCTCTCTCCTCTCTCTCTCTCTCTCTCCTCTCTCTCCTCTCTCTCTCCTCTCTCTCTCCTCTCTCTCTCTCTCCTCCTTTTCCCTCTAACTCCTCTCCCTCCTCCTCTCTCCCCTCCCTCCTCACTCTCCCTCCCCTCTCCCTCTCTTCCTCCCCTCTCTCACTCACTCTCTCTCTCCTCCATCTCCTCTCCCTCTCTCCTCTCTCTCTCTCCTCTACTCCTCTCTCTCTCCTTCATCCACTCTCTCTCTCTCTCTATTTCCTTCGCTTTGTTACAGGATGATGAATGTTCGTTTCTCTTATCTCAGAGACGTGCACGTTTCAACTTTGATTCCATGATGAGGCAGAGACACAAGAACTGCAAAAGCTAGCAACCTGTTCCAGACAGCTTGTTTATAGCGTGCATATAGATCTTTTTCAGGGAGGTATAAAACTTCACTGTTGGAGAAA
>CM060328.1:48557345-48567345 GCA_030674155.1 Stramonita haemastoma
GAGAGAGAGAGAGAGAGAGAGAGAGGAGAAGAGAGAGGAGAGAGGAGAGAGAGAGAGAGAAGAGAGGACGGAGAGGAGGGAGAGAGAGTGGAGAGAGAGAGAGGGATGAGGAGAGATGAAGAGAGAGAGGGAGAAGAGAGGAGAGGAGAGAGAGAGAGAGAGAATTTTTAACGTGTGTGCAAGGTGGTTCTGCGTGCGTTCGCCCACAAACCCGGGAGGGTTTATAGTCTGATCCAAATGATTTTGGTTATCATGGATATTATCCCCTCCACTCAAACTAACGCACATTCCAAGTACTATGATTTCAAGTAATGTGGGGGGGACAGCATTATGTGGTGATCAAAAGCAACAACACCTTGTTCCAGGAGGAAAAGGTAAGTAATGAAAGTCAAAGGTCAGTGGGACACACATTTCCCCGGGACAAGGCAACATAAATTGCCAAGCCCACCACTTTAAAAAAAAATTGACATTATTTTTTTTAATCCAATAATGTAATGCTCTAATTGGCACCTACATTGTCTCCAAAAGATTTTGCGCATAATTAAATAGTAATGCATGTATAACCATAGCTGCAAACATACTGAAAGAGTGCCCACTATTTATTCTGTTTCTGTCTCTTGTCTCCCATCTCCACCCTCCTCTCGCTTTGTCTCTGTCTCTGTCTCTGTCTCTGTCTCTCTGTCTCTGTCTCTCTGTCTCTCTCCCTCTGCCTGTCTGTTGTCTGTCTGTCTGTCTGTTGTCTGCCTGCCTGTCTGTCTGTCTGTCTTTCTGTCTGTCTGTCTGGTCTGTCTGTCTCTCTCTCTCTCTCTCTCTCTCTCTCTCTCTCTCTCTCTCTCTCTCCTCTCTCTCTCTCTCTCTCTTCTCTCTCTCTCTCTCTCTCTTCTCTTCTCCTCTCTCTCTCTCTCTCTCTCTCTCTCTCTCTCTCTCTCCTCTCTCTTCTCTCTCTCTCTCTATTTCCTTCGCTTTGTTACAGGATGATGAATGTTCGTTTCTCTTATCTCAGAGACGTGCACGTTTCAACTTTAATCCATGATGAGGCAGAGACACAAGAACTGCAAAAGCTAGCAACCTGTTCCAGACAGCTTGTTTATAGCGTGCATATATATGTGGTTCAGGGGGGTATAAAACTTCACTGTAGGAGTGAAAAGTGTGTATTGCCTTAAATATTACTGCGTATTTATTCACCGCAACTCTGATCATACTGCTGATTTGTGGTGGTGTCATGGGAAGCCTGAGTAAACAGAGGGAGAAAAAGTTATAATTTATCCCTGTTGGAAGGAAGGAAGTGGAGAAGAGGGGGTGGAGAGATGAGGAGGAGGAGAATGATGGATACAGGATCTGGAGGGGAGAGGGGAAGGGAAGAGTTTAAGAGATGAAGGGGAGACAAAGGAGTGTTTAATCATAGAAGACAGAAACTAAAGAAGACCATATGTGTTTGAGTGTGTGTGTATGTGTACATATATTATATATATATATATATGATATATATATATATATATTATATATATATATATATATATTATACACCGCACAGGACGCGCGCGCGCGCACACACACACACACCACACACACGCACACACACACACACACACACACACACACACACACACACACACACACACACACACACCAACACACACACACCACACACACTTTCGTGCACCCTACGTACAAAGATACGCTCGGACTCTGAAAATGATAGAGGAGGTGACCTGATGGCAGTGACCAGAGCTGCAGCAGCTTGTTGTGATCAGATCATTGCTTACCTTGGCTGGTCACTGGAGTAGCACGGTCCAGGAAATGGTCAGTAATGAAAAACAGGGGTCAAGTGTTGACTGGGATGGCTCCGTAATGAATGGGGAAGATCAGTGGGATAGATACTCATTTAGGAGAAGGTAGCAACATTTTGTTCAAGTCTGTCAATTTTGTTTTTGGTTTTGTTTGCGGGGAAAAGATCACATTGGTTCCACTGTTACTGCTTTAAATCTGTTAATTTTTTTTTTATTTGACTGAGTATGATGTAAGTTCTGAGTTGTTTTTGTCGCCCTTGATGCTGTGATGTGTTGTTTCTTTAGGAATAATGGAATGTGTGGGTTTTTTTTTTCAGAACTGCTGTGATAGGTTGGTTTTTCTAAAAATGCTGTGTTGAGTGTGGGTTTTTTTTCAGAAATTCTGCGATGTTTTGTTTCTTTGGAAATGCTATGATGTGTTGGTTCTTCAGAAATACTGTGATGTTTTGTTTCTTCAGAAATGCTGAGGTTTTTATTTCTTCAGAAATGCTATGATTGTGTTGGTTCTTCAGAAATACTGTGATGTTTTGTTTCTTCAGAAATGCTGAGGTTTTATTTCTTCAGAAATGCTATGATGTGTTGTTTCTTCAGAAATGCTGTGGTTTTATTTCTTCAGAAATGCTGTGATGTTTTGTTTCTTCAGAAATGCGGTGATGTCTTGGTTTCTTCAGAAATGCTGTAATATATTGTTTCTTCTGAATTAGGCGGTGACTGCTTAAACCAACAGCAGTTTTAATTTTGTTTCAAGGAATATTTTGTGTGCTGTTGTTTTGGTTGCCGGTGGTACTGCTGTTGCTGTTGCTGCTATTGCTGCTGTATTTTGGGTAGCAGGAACGTGAGGAAAATTACCCCTTAAAAAAAAGATAACGAAAATTGGAATAAAACAAAAGAACAACTTGCACAAGTACACTTAACAGGACAGATAGTTTTAGTGTAACACGTTTATTATTTCATGCAACTAAACTCTTGATCCCAGGTTACTCGGATGTTGTGAAATCGCGATTGGTATCTGGCTGCAGAACACCTGTGCTGGCTTAGGCGGCAGCGGCTGGGGTTAATGACTTGTTGATGCCAGAGTGATCACCTTGATGCTATCAGACCTGTTTGTCTCCCGGTTTCATTAGCTGTCGATTTGGTCTGGGCCTCTTTTGTTGTTTGGTGTTTAGGGCTGGATGTATGCTGCATGTATGTATGTATGTATGTATGTATGTATGTATGTATGTATGTATGTATGTATGTATGTATGTATGTATGTATGTATGTATGTATGTATGTATGTATGTATGTATGTATGTATGTATGTATGTGTGTGTGTGTGTGTGTGTGTGTGTGTGTGTGTGTGTGTGTGTGTGTGTGTGTGTGTGTGTGTGTGTGGTGTGTGGTGTGGTGTGTATTGTATGTATGTATGTATGTGTGTATGTGTGTGTGTGTGTGTTTGTGTGGTGTGTATGTGTGTGTGTGTGTGTGTATGTATGTATGTGTGTGTATGTATGTATGTATGTATTAGGTATGTATGTATGTATGTATGTATGTATGTATGTATGTATGTATGTATGTATGTATGTATGTATGTATGTATGTATGTATGTATGTATGTATGTACGTACGTACGTACGTACGTACGTACGTACGTTCATTGGTTTTTTCTTGTTTTGGTTTTTATATATGTTTTAGTTCTTTTGCTTGTTTTCTACTTTATTTTGATCAGCTTATTTGTCATAGTATACTAGACCCCCTTTTGTTGCTCGAATACGTACCACTTTGTTCTTCTCTATTCTGCTTATTTCTTTTTCTTTTTCTTTTCTTTTAAGTTTTTACACGCTCTTACTTGTAGTCCTTTATTGAGGTTCAAGGAAGATTTACCCTTGGAATTAACATCAGTGCTGCCCTCCCCCGTCTCCCCACCCCTCGAAAAAAAAGTCCTTTGGATGAGACTATAAACCGAAGTACAGTGTGCGAATGCACGCACAACATCTTGCGCTCATGTTAAAACCTGCTCCGCTTTTCTGGAGAGTAAGCCATTGTGTGCCGTTTAGAAAGGATAACAGAATTTACACAATTGCATACACACAAGGACTGGATGTAATATTAAAAAAAGCACGAGTGTTTATTCCACTATCCTCGAAATAAAAGAATAAAAAGGGAAAAAAAGAAAAAGACAGAAAGAAGGATTTAAAAAAAAAATATTCTTTTATATCGAGGATAATGGAAAAAAGCAATCATATGCTTTTTTTTATATCCAGTCCCCATGTGAATGCAGTTTTGTAAATGTTACCTGTTCCCACCAGC
Source organism: Stramonita haemastoma (assembly GCA_030674155.1). Taxonomy (NCBI): domain Eukaryota; kingdom Metazoa; phylum Mollusca; class Gastropoda; order Neogastropoda; family Muricidae; genus Stramonita; species Stramonita haemastoma. Next base: position 48,561,425 of record CM060328.1, read on the forward strand.
ACTCGACGGCCTACGCTTACGAAAAGTGGAACAGGATTTAACGTGTGCGCAAGATGTTCTGCGTGCGTTTGCACATGGGGCCCCCTTTATAGTCTCATCCGAAAGAATTTTGGGGATTGTGGAGTCAGCAATGATGTTAACTCCAGACGAAAAATCTCCTCGACCGGGAATCGACCCCGGGTCGTCAAATTGCGAGCGCAATGTTCTGACCACTAGGCTATCCCGTTCCCTGGTGGTGATGAAACCGAAGCCTCAGCCATGTTGTAGTCATTATGCCGTCTGCTCATCTGGGCGGTCAGAGTAGTAGTGCCCTAGCAGGGGGAGAGATAATGACCAGTAATAAGCGGTATGGGTCAGTAGCCAATGCCAGGTGTCCGTGATGAATGGCAGAAGTCAGTAAGAAGTGGCGTGGGTCAGTGAATAATGGCAAAAACCAGCAAGGAATGGCGTGTGTCCATGATGAATGGCATAAATTTAATCAGGAATGGCGTGATGTCCATGATGAATGGCATAAATTAATCAGGAATGGCATGTGTCCATGATGAATGGCATAAACTAATCAGGAATGGCGTGTGTCCATGATGAATGGCATAAACTAATCAGGAATGGCGTGTGTCCATGATGAATGGCATACATTAATCAGAAATGGCGTTGTGTCCATGATGAATAGCACACATTAATCAGGAATGGCGTGGACCAGTAACCAATGGCATAAGTCAGTAAGGAAAGGCATAATCAGTAGCGAATGGTATAGTTCAATGATGAATGGCATAGATTAGTAGTCATTTTTGTGCTTGGAATTCGTTAATCTGGGGTAAAAAAAAAACGATACAGATCGCTGATCTAACTCTTTACTGTTCGCGGTGTAGTTTGTTTGTTTTTTGTGCTTTGTGTAGTCTTGGGTCGCATTTGATAATTATCATTAAAAGTGAAACATGTTCAAGGACATCTTATTAGGTGAATGCCCAGTGTGTACTCTGATAGGTGCATGCAAAGGCATGGAGGCACACAATACGCTTATACACACAAACGCACGCGCTTGCGCACGCGCGCGCACACACACACATGCACACACAAACAAACATACACACACACATGCACACACATAAACACACGCACATACACACACACTGAATCTCTTTGTCTTTGTCTTTGTCTTTGTCCATGTCTCTGTCTCTGTCTCTGTATCTGTCTCTGTCTGTCTGTCTGTCTGTCTCTCTGCCTCTCTGTGTGTCTTGTATCTGTCTGTCTGTCTCTTTGTCTGTCTGCTTGTCTGCTTGTCTGCCTGTCTGTCTGTCAGTCGTCTATCTGTCTGTCTATCTGTCTGTCTGTCTGTCTGTCTGTCTGTCTGTCTGTCTGTCTGTCTGTCTGTCTCTCTCTCTCTCTCTCTCTCTCTCTCTCTCTCTCTCTCTCTCTCTCTCTCTCTCTTCTTTCTCCTCTTTCTCTCTCTCTCTCTCTCTCTCTCTCTCTTCTCTCTCTTCTCTCTCTCTCTCTCTCTCTCTCTCCTCTCTCTTCTCCTCTGGGGGGGCCGATCACGTGATGTGAAGAAGAAGAGGGAAAGAAAATTGCTCTGGTATTTTTGTGAATTGGTTATAAGTTATAAGGGGCTTTAGTCTTTCATTTTTTGCACTTAGAATCGTGAGCAAAATGGGAATATCCGTGCAGCTCTACAGAGCCGTGTGTGGGACATTTGCGGCAGTATTTGCCTGTTTCATGTCGAAACGGGCAGAATTCAAATCTGCCATGCGTACCTCCACACTGACGTTAAAAAGCAGACGAGCGGTGTCTTGCTAGGACTGACCCTCACACTCCTATTTTGGGGCGGGCTTTTATTGCGGTGTGGTGATGTGGAGACGAACCCTGGACCCACCCTCCTGGATTCTACTGGCCGCAAACTGAGGCAAACCAGCTTGCTTGGTGGTACTGATGGTCGTAGTAACGCTACAGGGAAAGCTGTACGAAAGGCCAAAGCCAGCGCAGATGTGCCTGCCAGCACGCCAACGGTGAGACACCACAGAGAAGAGTCCTCTTCTGCAGCAGCCCCTGAGGAAGTGACGATCCATACGTGACAGCCAAATTAGAGAAGCTGGAAACTTCCCTTGAAGTCTACAATGGACAGCATGAAAAGTGAAATCAAAGTGTTGACAGACAGTGTTAGTGGTCGTGAAAGAGGAATTGTGTGGCTTAGGCAGACATGGACAATTCTTAGATCAGAAATGTAGAGTTGAAACAGTCAAATTCAGAACTTGTTGATAGGATTGGAAAGTTAGAAAAGCAATCAGATGATTTTAAGGACGATCAAGACGAAATAATATTATTTTTCATGGACTAGAAAGAAAACAAACGAGACTGGTGCTGACTGGTGAGGGTTGTGAAAAATATTTCTCTCTGAAAAAATGGATGTTGCAGGAAATATCAAGTTTGATAGGGTAACGTATAATCCAAAATAATTCCCTCATTGCAGGGCTGTTTTACAAGGATATAAATTAGTATTCGAAGGCTAAAAACTCGTCTGAAGGGTTAGGTACTTTGTGATGAATGATTTCTCTCATACTGTTAGGGACATCAGGGCGTAAGCTGGCCCCTTATCTGAAGAGTGCTCGGCAGAAGGGAAACAAGGTAGAATGGTCTTTGATCATCTGGATTTAAAACGGTGGGAGAAGGGGCACCACGATCTTAGAGAAAGAAGATAGTCTTGTGGCCGGCCATACATACATTCCTCCAAGACACAATTCACAGGGGTAGGACAGTAAAGTATAGGTACACGGTTGAGACGCTTCAGACCGACACTGACGTAATACGGCTTCGCGCTGTGGCGTCTGACAAAGACGCTAGCCTAGGCGTAAGCGTGGAGTTAGGAGACAAAGACCGGTCTAACCCTTTACTTACGTCAGCTGGCGAGTTTCGGGTGTAGGCCTACACAGTTTTTAAATAAAGAGCCAACTCTAAATAAGAGTAATGATCGGAATATGCTGAAAGCATTAACCTGGTGTTAGTCTTATTAATGATGATGTGATAATGTCAGTCTGTATGTTGTAGATACCATTGGATTGTGACAATATAAATAAAACAAATAAACCTTTTTCTTTTTTATCTTGGAATGTAAATGGATTGCTTCAAAACTCTCTGATAGGGATTTTGTATTTATGTATGCAGTTTTGATTTTATCTGTTTGACAGAAACGTTTTTAGAAGACATACAGCCAGATGTGTTTAGTGGCTATAAGGCCTTCTGTAAGTCGGCAGTTAAAGTTAGTCATCAAGGGAGGCGATCCGGGGGGAGTTGTTTGCTTGATTAAGCATGAGTTAGCTGCTCTTGTGAAATGTTTAAAGTTCCATACCTAAACATTTGTACTTTTCTCTTGTGACAAATCATTATGTGTACCTCAAGAAATGTTTTGCTTGTATGTGTGTATATCCACCTGAAGGTTCTCCTTTTTTATAACATGTTTGGACAATGATAGTGGGATTGCTATGTGGAAGAATATTTAGTCAATTGCATGGTGACTTTGGATGAAGTTGATATAATATTGGTGGGATTTAAAACAGCCAGGACATCAAACTTGTCTTGTCATCATGTAGCAAATGACGAGATTGCAGATCTCCAAAGTAAAAGCATGTCTTCCAGTGGTAATCGGTATTCTGAAGACTCTATTCTCAATAGTTATGGTAAAATTATTTTGAATATGTACTACACTTAGTTTACAAATTCTGAATGGCATGTGCACTGGTGATAAGCAAGGGACGCTACACGTACATTTCCGATGGAGGATGCAGTGTTAATGATTATTTTCTAGTGTCAATGATTTGTTCTCTCAGATTTTTGACTCATGTCGTTTGTATGTTGCGGAACGTTCTGATTCAGATCACCTTCCTGTTGAACTACATATTAATTCATTGTATAAACATATGCAATAGCTGAAGAAGCCATCTGTTGTGGAAAAGATTGTGTGGGATGAAAAACAAACTCTCAGCATATAAAGATAATCTTTGTGAGGAGGACACGTGTGTAAATTTTTCAAGTGCCTTACAGATGATTGATGGAGAACATTAATGAAGCTCTAGATTTGTTCAATGGTTGCATTAAGTCCAGTGCTGAATGTATGAAAAAACAGGTACATGTCAATAAAGGTTTAACAGTTGCTACATGGTTTGATAATGAATGTAAAAATATGAAATATAGGGTGAGAAAACTTTTGAAGACTTATCGAAAAACGCTAAAGAACGAAGACAAAAACTTGTATTGTGTCTTAAGAAGGCAATATAAATCCATGCTAGAAAGGAAAAGAAAACAGTATAATATGACATTACTTGCAGATATGGTGTCTTCAATCTCTTCTCAAGTCCAGTTCTGGAAAAGTGTTAAGAAGGCATCATTTAGAAATAGTCAACCTAAGAATAATATATCAGTTGACAGTTGGTTTCAACATTTCAAATCTTTGTTGGAGAAAGGCTCGTCAGACAACTCCATGAATACTAATGTTGACAATGATGAAAGTGAGGAGGATTTTGATCGCCCAATATCTAAAGAAGAAATTTATTTGGCACTAAGAAAACTAAAGAATGATAAAGCAGCTGGTCCTGATCAAATCATTGGAGAATTGCTGAAATAATGGAGGTGAAAATGTTGTGCTTTTTTCTCCTAAAATTATTCAACAAAATCTTTGATGATGGCCTTTTCCCTGATAACTGGACTGAATCTATAATCTTAACTCTACACAAAAAGGGTGATGTTGATAACCCTAATAACTACAGGGGAATTTCTTAGTGACATAAGTAGTAAATTGTACAGTACCATCATTAATAATAGATTACAAGAATGGGTTAAGAAAGATAATATTACAGGTGAACATCAAGCTGGCTTTAAGAGAGGATGCTCCACTATAGACCATATGTTTACTCTGCTTGCATTTGTACAAAAACAGTTTGCTTATAACCGTAAGCTGTATGTGGCATTTATTGACTTTGAAAAGGCATTTTGATTCTGTTAATAGAAATTTGTTGTGGCCTATTCTCCTGAAAAATGGTGTGAAGGGTAAATTATTACGATGTTTGAGAGCCATGTACCAGAATGTCAGAAGTAGAATAAGATGTGGTACAAAACTGACTGACATAATTTACTGTACCACTGGCGTTAAACAGGGCGATGTATGTAGCCCATTATTATTTTCTGTTTTTATTAATGAGTTAGCTAGAGAAGTCATCAATAATGGTAAACATGGTGCCACTTTCCCCCAAGATTTCACAGAATTGTTTATTCTTCTACTTGCTGATGATGTTATCCTGCTATCTGAAACGGTTGTCGGCTTACAAAAGCAGTTGAATAGCTTGAGCAGTGCTGCATCAGCACTTGATCTTAAGGTTAATCTGAATAAGAGTAATATTGTTGTATTCAGAAAGGGTGGTTATTTAGCTGCTCATGAAAAATGGTTGTACAATGGAAAAGTCATGCCTGTGATTAATGTCTATAAATACTTAGGTATTTGCTTTTCTACAAAGCTTAGTTTCACAGCTGCATGTAAAGATCTGGCAAGTCGAGGTAAACGAAGTTTGTTATTGGTTTTGAGAAAGTTACGAATGTTGAATAATAACTCTTTTGACTTGCTCATTAAGATATTTGATGCGCAAATACAACCCATTGTATTATATGGTGCAGAAATTTGGGGCTTGGATGCAGCTGTAACACATTGTGAATCAGTGCACCTCTTTGCTTTAAAGCAGTTTTTAGGCTTAGATAGACGTACACCAAATGATCTTGTGTATAGTGAAACTAACAGATACCCTCTATCTGTTAATGCGGCTGTAAGAAGTGTAAGATACTGGATTAAGATTTTGCATATGGATGAGAACAGACTACCTTTTAGATCTTATAAGATGCTTTATGATCTAGATGCCAAAGGAAAAAATAACTGGGCTACACAA
>CM060328.1:48612345-48617345 GCA_030674155.1 Stramonita haemastoma
AAAACTTTTGAGAGGTCGCTGAAATGTTTTTATTTTGGTGTGTTTTTTTTAATGATTATGTTTTTTTTTATTATCTACACTTAGTTTCATGATCCTGTCTTTTTATTGTCTATTTTGGCAGATCCTTTGGAAATATGAAAAAAGTCTTCTGACGTGAGTGCAAGATGTCCTACCAAAAGGTCTTTTGACATGTGTGTTCGTAAGATAATCCAGTTTTTTTTATCATCTGACGTATGTGTAAGATGTTCTATGAAAAGATCTTCTGGCGTGTGTGCAAGATAAATAAAATAAAAATAGAATAAAATTAAATAGAAAACCAATATGGTACAGATCATAGACTACAGCCATGAGCACCTCATTGCCCTCTATCTAGGATTGTGGTTTTAGCGTTAAAAATTAAATTCTACTAAGAGAAATATTGCGCTCGCAACCCGGGTTCGATTCCTGGTCGAGGGGATTTTTCCCCTGGAGTTAACATCAGTGCCGACTCCACCCTCCCCAAAAGTCCTTCCGATGAGACTGTAAACCGAGGCCCCGTGTGGGAACGCACGCAGATATCTTGCACACACGTTAAATCCTGCTCCGCCTTTCGCAAGAGTAGGCCATCGTGTGCCGGTGGTAACAGATGACAAGATTTACAAAATTGCATACACACGGGGACTGGATGTAAAAAGCACACGAGTGCTTAATCCATTATCCTCGATATAAAAGAATAAATAAAATTAAAAAAATACATTAGCATGCATTATAGATATCCCTCCCTCAGTTGAAACAATTTTTTTTCTTCAAAAAATGTTTTTGATCTCTACATTTCCCAGTACTCATTTTCGACAGGAAGATTCGTACGTTAGCTTTCAGACATTTTTTTGGTAACGAACAAGTAGGGTACTGGTTTCAGGCATTCATTGTTAGGACATAGTGTCTTAACACGATTTTCAAAGACAACTTTACAACTGTGGGAAATCTAACCAATAATTATACTTGTGGTAGTAAATAAACAACAGCACTCCTCTGATGTAAACGTTAGGTCATGCAGTACTGTATCACAACTTAAAATGAAAAATGGGTTTACATTTATGAGATAGCCCAGATTGTTTCTTTACCATTTTAAAATAATTCTCAGCTACTCTTTACTTATTTTTTCTTTTATGTCAAGGATAATGAAATAAGCACTCGTACTTTTTTTTTTACATCCAGTCGCCGTGTGTATGTAGTTTTTGTAAATTTTCATCGGCACTGTCTGCTGAAGAAATACATGTACCTTTTTAAATGCCGTTTCAGAAACACATCCAGTAACTGAACTAAAACTTCAAGTAACCATATGAAAAAAATATGGTGGATATTTTTCCTTTTTTTACAGAATTGGGAAGACAGTTTTTCCCGTAAGCTACACCACGTTGTTTTACATACCTTTTCTCTGGAATCTGTGGCCATGATGGTGGTAGGGAAGGGAGACTGAAGAGCAGAGTGCTGATCTTCCTCCCTCAGGGGATGCTGCTGCAGGCATTTCATGTTGAGGTTTGTCTGGTCCTTGATGTTGAGGTTTGTGTGGCCCTTGATGTTGAGGTTTATCTGTTCCGTGTTGACGTTTGTCTGGTCCTTGATGTTGAGGTTTGTGTGGTCCTTGATGTTGAAGTTTGTGTGGTCTATGTTGAGGTTTTTGTGGTCCTTGATGTTGAGGTTTGTCTGGTCCTTCTTGTTGCAAACCCAACTCTTCCTCTGGTGTCTGTGATGTCAGCCTCCCTCAGCTGTTGGTTAGGACAGGTTGCCATGGCAGGTCGCCTGGCCACACAGCTTTACCTGAACAAAAAATCCACGTAAGTTCATAAGGTAGGTGAAAAATTATACAGCGAATATATAATTATTTTTTTAATCTCAAAGTATGAAAATTTACACCTATGTTATGACAATGACAGTTTTACTCGTTTCTATTCTAAAGCAGTGTAAAATAACTTCACAACTGAACTGAATTAAATAAATTGAAAATTGAATTGAATACCACTTCCAGTCACAGCATATTTATCTGCGGGCAATTTGGGCTTCTCTCTCAGGGTGAGTGCGTTGCCACAAGAGCAGTACCACTCCAAAAAATGTCCTTTTTTAAAGTGTATTAGTTTCCCTATGAGAAGGGCTTTATTCTACAGAATTTTGCTGGAGATCTTTCTTGGTGTCGTGGGTTCTTTTACGTGCGCTGAATGTTTGCTGCATGCAGGACCTTGCTCACCATCCGTTCCGAAAGACTTTTATGCAGGCCACCACTCAGTCTAGTGGACGGGATAAAGTTTCGGGCAATAAACGGGGATCAATCTCTAGACCATCGATCCTCCCAATTACCAGTAATGGACAACATTAATGACACCATTGATAGGAGCTGTAGTAAAAGATTCATATCCTCCAGTCTCTTTAACACACGAATAATGGCATGCAACGTTTTTATTTTCAAATATCAGATTATTTACGTATTTACTTATTGTCCACATTTTTCTGTCAAAATAAAGCCAAACCCAACTCATAAATGTAGAGTCAAGCAAACTTAACTGCGCTGACAAAAATGTTTAATATTAGCAAGTGCAAAAATTAACTACAATAACAACACGACGTTAAAACTTGTTCCGTCTTCCGGAAGAGTAGGCCGTTCTGTGGCGGTAGGAATGGATGATATTTTAAAAAAAACACAAAAAAATCCCCGCATGCACACAGGTATGTTTAGACATCATTCTTGAAGTCGGAAAGCGACAACCTTAGCGGTGAGCAAAAATGGTCGTATATGCAAAATTTCATCTTCAGTTATCCTCGGAGCGTGAACCTCGGAACGAAAAAAAAATGTAAAGATGATAAAATTCACAATTACCACAGGCAAAAACCACATCGTTCCATTTAACATTATTGTCAGTTCTCTTATGATCACATCAAAACTGCTCTGCTAAAACTTTCAGCAAGAAAATACATGAACATGTCTTAAAACACAAGATGTCTATTTGCACCTGTTGATGTAAAAATGCTTGCCTGCCTACCATTTAATATTAGGATCGTTTATCCAAAATATCTGTCTTTGTCTATTTCTCAATTCTACAGCACTATTTGACAATATTAAAAAAGAAAAAAACTCAGGTGTAGGAAGAAGGGGAGCATCTCGACATCTTTCCCATTACAAGCGTAATTATGAGTAAGGGTTTACGCTTTTTTTTTAGGGGGGAGGGGGGGTTGGGGAGGGGTTAAGATCTTAAGCTCACACTAAAAACCTTCCCTTAACATCTTGCTTTAACGTCCTAATCAAAAACAATCTTGCCTTGAAAGTCTGGATGTGATGTGAGTGTGTGTGTGTGTGTGTGTGTGTGTGTGTGTGTGTGTGTGTGTGTGTGTGTGTGTGTGTGTGTGTGTGTGTGTGTGTGTGTGTGTGTGTTTGAAGGATGCGTATTCGTGACAGTACCAAGCCATTGTGGTTCACGACACAGCTGTTTCAATCAGTTTTCAAAACCACGGAATAGGCCTGGTTGGTTTATGACTCGACTTCACTAGATCAGACTCTCAGCCCTGGTCCTTGTGAATGCGCCAAATCACTCGCTGCACTCAAGGTTAACATTTCTTGGTAGCAGTTGTCATGAAATTCACAAAGCAGGGATTTCCCCCTAAGTTTTAAAATAAATAAGGAAGATTAAAGGCCCGAAACACTTGTTTGAAGGGGGCTTCTCCTCTAAGGACTCTCTGCTGCCATGCTCTACGCGAGTTTCTTACCACTATCGATACCTAATGGCCTACTTACTAAGTAGCTATTTCTAAATAAAATTACTTACCAGTGCTGCTAGTCATCATAGTCTTTCTATAAAAAAGACAAAGGCAAATGCGATGATGTTCAAAATCCAACATTTTGCTATCCGGCTGTTCAAGTGGTCCACACTGCATGCAGATGTCAGGCCATTTGAAATGGCAAGAGAAAAAAAAAGAAAAGAAAGAAACAAATCAACTCACCGAACTCCAACAGAGACACAATTTGCACGTGTGTGTTGTGTCTCTAAATGTGTTTTCTGTCCCTAGCTGGAGTAAGACCTTCAATTGCAAAAACCTGGTATTAACAATGTAACTGGAAATTATCTCTAAACTGCCGGGCACTTCGTTTTCTATCAATACACTTGGAAAACCCACCCAAAATGATGGCCATAAAAATATACTTTATATAAGATAAAAGCTATGTCGAGACTGCAAACTCAAAACGTGTACAAGACTCCTTGACTTGTTGTTCTACTGATATGCACGTTCACAAGAAGAATTTCAGATTTAGATTCCTTTAGTTTTGTAATTGGCAGTCTGTGCATTGACAGCCCATCTGGTAAAGGAAAAGGGAGGTTGTTTCAAAACCCAGGGAGTTCTTACCTCTCTTGAGCAAATTCATTTTAGGATATAGACCACTTTAGGACTTTAGGGGGGGTGCGTGAGAGCGTGCGTGTGTTTGCGCGCGTGTGTACATGTGTTGTTAGGACAGTACGCGTCAGTACAGCATGACAATTTATGTGATGAAGAGGAAAAATGAATTAAAAAAATTAATGATGCTGAAGCAGATCTCTTAGAAAACAAAACCACTCAAACAAGGAAACCAGATATTAGGTGTATTAAAGAAATGACTGCATCTTAGGCCCAGTGCATTCGTTTGTATCTACACCTCATATCATGTTTAAGAGCACATTGCCCAGAATACCTACAGGCGTACTGTTCATACGTCCGAAAGTGCGCCAATAAATGATTCATCATTAGCATGTTGCTTTGAACTTTTTGACCCCAGTGCTATTCTATTTTGTGTGTGTTCGTGTGGCAACTGCCCTGCACTGATCTGTGCTGTGGTGCATCAATTGTATATTTTCATTGATATTATGTGTAATACTATGTATTGTTACCTACACTTTACCAGCTTTCGTTCCGACAGACTTGCTAGATTCAAGCCAGGCTGTTCTCTTTGTGGCTGTGGTATTACCACAAGAACAGCACCACCCATATTAAAGATGTTA
>CM060328.1:48630944-48633444 GCA_030674155.1 Stramonita haemastoma
ACCCGGGTCAGCAGATCACGAGCGCATCACTTTGACCACCAGGCTATGCCGTCCCGTGACTGCTTGTGGAGCTAAGCGGAGGATGAAGTTTTGCCGAACTTCTTTGTCTGTCTGTTTTTCCGTCTGTCTTTCTATCTGTCTGCCTGTCTGTTTTGTTATGCCTGTATGCCTACCTGTCCTGTATGCCTTTTTCTTCTCTGTCAGTCTGTCTGTCTGTCTTGCTGTCTGACTTTCTTTCTATCATTCTGTCTGCCTGCCTGTCTGTAAATAAGTATATATGCCTGTATACGTATGCATGTTCCGCCTGCCCTTTTTCTCTCGCATTCTATTTGTCTTCCTGCCTATCTGTCTGCATGTCTGTCTTTCTATCTGTCTGCCTGTGTTTATCTTTCTGTCCACTTGTCTGTTGGTCTTTGCCTTTTATGCCTGTTTGTCTGTCCATTCTGTTTTTTTCTCGTCTGTCTGTCTTCCTATCTGTCTGTTTGTCTGCCTGTCTGCCTGTCTTTCTGTGTCTTTTATACATGTATACCGACGCGACGTGTCCCGTTTGCCTTTTTTCTCTGTCTGGCTGATGGTGTGGCTTCAAAACCTGTGGACATAATATTATAGACGGAGAAATCGGGTCTTCTTTAGATGGTTTGTTTAACAGCGATTAAAAGAAATAGAAACAGACAGACCGATATAAAAATACAGATTGTGCAGATAGAAAGATTGACAGATGGACAGAAAAAGATTGATATACAATACATGATGGACGAGTGTCAAGAGAGACAGACAAATAAATTTATTTATTTTATTTATTTAATATTTTATATCGAGGATAACAGAATAAGCAATCATGTGCTTTTTTTCATCCGGTCCCCGTGTGTATGCAGTTTTGTAAATCTTGTCATCTGTCCCACCGGCAAACGGTGGCCTACTCTTACGAAAAGCGGAACAGGATTTAACGTGTGCGCAAGATGTTCTGCGTGCGTTCGCACACGAGGCCTCGGTTTAAAGTCTCATCCGAAGGACTTTTGGGGAGAGTGGAGTCAGCACCGATGTTAACTCCAGGAGAAAAATTTCCTCGACGGAACTCGAACCCGGGTCGTCAAATTGCCAGCGCAATGTTCTGACCACTAGGCTATCCGTCCCCCAAATCAACAGACAAGAGGCAGACACACAGACAGAGACACAGGACGAGAACTAACAATAGCCAACTGAATCAGTTATCTCTCCCATCACTCCAAGAGTCCATAAAAAAAATCCTTACTCTGTTTAGTTCACACAACACATCTTCTTTTGTGCTCCAAATGCAAATCTGTAGTCAGAATCACCAAGCGTACGATAATCATGGAGACTTCATCTCTATCTCGTTTCTGGCTACAACATGGAACAAGGAGGCAGCTAGTTACTCTACTTCCGGTCATGCGCACTCAGAAGCAAGCCTGTTCGATTTTTTTAAACAAGTGCATGTATGTGTGTCCTGTGCTTGAATGATGCGATTGAAGCAGAGTTGATGGTAAAGCCTGCATTGCTTGCAGTGTCCATTGTGCATTGTTTTCCTCTTAGCCTCCCCCACACTATCTTCTCTCCTATTTTGGTGTGGTTTTGCTTTCTTCCTCTGTTTCGTCTGTCTGTTTGTCTGTCTGTCTGTCTGTCTGTCTGTCAGTCTGTCTGTCTGTCTGTCTGTCTGTCTGTCTGTCTGTCTGTCTCTCTCTCTCTCTCTCTCTCTCTCTCTCTCTCTCTCTCTCTCTCTCTCTCTCTCTCTCTCTCTCTCTCACTCTCTCTCTCTCTCTCCAAGAAAAATAAGAGCGCAGCAAAATAGAATAATACAACTACAGCTACTTCAACAACAGCATTAACAACAACAACAACAAAACAACCAAAAAAACATGAAACAAACACAGACGTTACAGAGTATACGTATGCGCATTATAGCATCAGTCTGAGAGAAAACAGGACCATGAATTGTTGCATGGGGAATCAGGTCAGTGGTGTGTCAGTGGCAGCTTTGTTTTTTTGTTGTTGGCTTTTGTTGTTGTTTTTTATTCTGCAGGTTTCTGATGCTGGCTGTGGCTGGTTCAGTTCAGCACACAGGTCACTTTGAGCATGAAGAAGATCACAGGGGGAAGTCATCCAATGGTGAATTCTATTGGTTCAACTTTTGTTTGTTTGTTTGTTTCATGTTGATGGTTCTGGGGCTGGGGAGTTTGGTTGAATGGTGTGTGTGGGGGGAGGGGGGGTGAGTGTGTGTGTGTGTTTGTGTGTTTGTGTGTCCGTGCTTGTGTGTGTGTGTGTGTGTGTGTGTGTGTGTGTGTGTGTGTGTGTGTGTGTGTGTGTGTGTGTGGTACGTATGTGTGTGTGTGTGCGTGTACGTGTGTGTGTGTATGTGTGTATGTGTGTGTGTGTATGCGTGTATGTGTGTGTGTTTACGTGTGTGTGTTTGTGTGTGTATTTCTGTGTGTGTGTGTGTGTGAGTCGATTGTATGTAAATACGTATACTCTCTGTTACAGGAGC
>CM060328.1:48643444-48651648 GCA_030674155.1 Stramonita haemastoma
TAGCTTCGTGTTTAGATCAACGGAGTAATGATCTGATAGTTAGTGGAGCACCTAGATTGGAGTTGCCACTGAGTTGGGTTTGTTGGGTTTTTTTATCATTTTGATGCGTGTATGTTGACAATGACAATGTTACAACTAGAACTGGTTGATTTTTTTTTTCATGAGCATTACAGATTGTTCATTATTTTTTTTAATCCATTTACTCTCTCTCTCTCTCTCTCTCTCTCTCTCTCTCTCTCCTGCTCTTGTTCTTGCTCTCTCTCACTATCTATCGACGCATCTATCTCTCCATCTATCTCTCCCTCGAATATTAACTCTTTCATAAGAACAGATGGAATCAGAACCACAAAAACTGGTGACATTTTTTAGCTGTAATACTGTTATGGAAACAAAATGTGCACGAAAATATAGTACAATAAAATAAGACAGATGTGCTGCATTTAAAAAAAGAAATACGTTTGAGATGCAGCATGAATGTGATGGGGTGGTAAGTAGATTACCTCCCATGCGATCAGAGTCCTGTCGCAGAGTTGTGTTACTAAATCGGGACACACCTGTGTGTGCGATGCTGTGTTTCCTTGGGTGGTGGTCGAAAACCCTCCATTATACTCTTTGCTTTCATGTTGAACGGTAAAATTAATGCAACCTCTTTTTAGAGGTCACGCCCTAAGTGGCTAGCTGTACCCACCAGAGGAACTGTGCAGAGATGGGACATCACATGTTACATGAAAAATACATAAACTCCGTGAAGAAACTTTTCCATGAAGGAGAGACAGATGGAGAGAGATAGAGGAGGGACGAAGAGAGAGAGTACTTCAACCTTAGGCCACAATACTACCATTTAGGGCAATGGGAAATAGTGATACAAGAATATGTTACTACATTTTTAAACATGCAATAATTAACATTTAGAAATAGGACATCGACACTTTACACAAAAAATTGAAACCAGATTGACTTAAGAGACCATAAGCATCAAGAAAAAAAAAACACCTGTATCGTGAAAAGTAAACGTATAGGTAGTTCTGACGTGTAAGTTTTTGGGGATCATTTACATCTATCACTGCACTGATCATATTGAAAAAGGGTCTGGTTGTATGAAAAATTATTGTAGTGTGATGTGGAGTGTGTGGCGTGGTGTGGTGTGATGTGGAGTGTGTGGTGTGGTGTGGCGTGGAATGCTGTGGTGTGGAGTGGTGAGTGAGGTGGGGTGGGTGGGGTGTGATGGGATGGGCTGCAGGCGTGGTATGGTGTGGTTTATGGTGTGGTGTGGTGTGGTGTGGTGTGATGTGATGTGGTGTGGTGTGATGTGGTTTATATGATTTGATTTTGTGTTGGCTTTTGTTATGTTCAGCTGTCTTGCTCCTTAATGGGTTTTTTTTTGTTTGCTATGAGTTTGCTGTGTGCTGTTGAAATGTTTTCTTTCTTTCTTTCTTTCAAGTAGGGACCAAAACAATCATTTCTATATATTATGTGTGCTACGAATTGTGCGATGCTCTGTTTCCTTGGGTTGTGGTCGAAAGCCCTCCATTGCATACTCTGCCTTCATGGTGAACGGTAGAATTTATGCAACCTCTTTTTAGAGGTCACGTCCTAACTGGCTAGCTGTACCCACCCGAGAAGCTGTGCAGAGATGGGACATCACATGGCCTAATGTCCACTCTGTTACATATGTATGCCTTTTTATTTTACTTCTTTCACTTTTACATTACTTGAAGTCACGGTAGTTTTCTCTGCGTGAAATTCGGGCTGCTCTTTCCGGGGAGAGCACGTCCCCACAAGCGCAACACCACCCATTATTTTATTTTATTTTCCTATTTTGCAACTGTATTTGGTTCTCTATCAGAGTTTTTTTTTTCCAACAAAATGTTGACAGAGACAGCCCGATTGTTGCCGTGCGCTGAATTACTTTGTGTAACACACAAGACCCCAGTTTATCGTCTCATCCGAAAGACTAGCACCCAGACCACCACTCATAGTCTAATGGATTGGGGGGAAAAGTTTGTGCACCAAGCAAGAATCGAACCACCTGCACACTTCCGACCCGGACTTCTGACTTTCTAGGCAGGTGCATTACCTCTAGACCAACATCCCAAATTGTCCTTTATATATACTCCAATTACAGAACAGAATCCCACATGCACACTACATCGGCACCACAACCACTAGGCCTACTCCATGAAAACAAGCATAAGGTCTGCAGTCAGTACCAGTGCTAGTGACCTGTAGTAGGAAGTGCAGGGAGAGGTGGGCCGGAGGGGAGGAGGGTGTGCACGAAAGAGGGAGGGGGAAGAGGGCGATGAATGGAAAAAAAGGAGGGAAGCAGGCAGAGGTGAGGAAGGGGGGAAGGGGGAGAAGCAGACCAGATGGCCCTAATGATGCCCCTTGTGGTCAGTCAGCCAGACCGCCTGTGGTCAGTTCACTGACCATCCAAAACGTTGACTGCTAGAGCTAGGCTACTACTGCTACTACTTACTTACTATACATGGGTGGGTCAGGGGGAAAACAATACCGAAGGCTGTCTTTGTATGTCTCTGTGGTTTGTCTCTTTGTCTGTGTGTCTTTCTGTCTCTGTCTGTCTCTTTGTCTGATTGTTCGTTTGTCTTGTCTCACTGCCTCTGTCTTTGTCTCTGTCCTGTTTTTGTCTCTGTCTCTCTCTGTCTCTCTGTCTCTGTTTCTCTCCATCCTCTCTCTGTCTCTCTGTCTCTGTCTCTCTCCATCCTCTCTCTCTCCATCCTCTCTCTGTCTCTCTGTCTCTGTCTCTCTCCATCCTCTCTCTCTCTCTCTCTCTCTCTCTCTCTCTCTCTCTCTCTCTGTGAATATTTGTGTGTGTGTGTGTGTGTGGAGAGGGGGGGGGGGGGGGTGGATGTGTGTGTGAGAGAGAGATACATACATATAAACATACAGACAGACAGACAGACAGACAGACAGACAGACAGATAGGTAGACGGATAGACGGGTTACGAATAATGATATGAATAAGCTCCAAAACAAGTATGTGTGCTACTCATGGCCTTAAACGGAAAAGGATTTTTTTCCAGTATCTCATTTTCTAAATGCTTGTAACAAGACAAATATTATTATTATTATTATTATTATTATTATTATTATTATTATTATTATTATTATTATTATTATTATTACTACATGGAATTTATATAGCGCTATATCTTGTAAAAACAAATCAAATAAACATGGCACGGATCATGATGAAAAAAGTTTTCTCTCGTAGAATAATTTAGAGAGGGGGAAAAGAAATTTTAAAAGGTTATTTTCAATGGCTGAAGAAAATGCTTTTTTTCGTACTTTCAACAGTATGCTTGTTTTTGTGCATTCTTTTCTTTGATATTTTGTATATTTTTAATACGTGTCACTATTTTCCTAATTTATTTCATTTTCAGCATCCATCCCCGAAAAAGTCGCAACGCAGCAACCTTAATGAAGAGCAAAACCAGGGGCATACATACCTACATCTCACCATTAATAAACCTCAGAGCTCTAGTCGAGGGGTGAAAAAGAAAAATGTAGCATCCATCAAAAGTGCATCAAAAAGATAGTGAAGATTTGATCTAGTTATCTGTTTTAATCATTTTTTGTTGCTTTATGAGCTTGTTTCTTTTGTTTGTGTGTTTCTTTGTCAAGGGGGCTGTGTTTGTTTGGGATTTTTTTTTTTTAGTATTTCTGTTTGTCTTATTTATTCATATGTGACTTTGTGGAAAATTTATTTGTTGCCAAGAATTATCTCAAAAATTTTTTTGTTTAAGATTAAATCAACTACGATATAAATCTGAAAAAAAACATGAAACTAAGCTGCAAGCTGCACGCTGTAAACGAAGGGAAAACACATGAAATAAAACTGTAAGAAGTACACATCAAAGTGAAATGAAAGAAAAGTCCATAGATTTACAAAACAAAGTTTCAAAGCATCAAGCCAGGAGGAAATGTTGCCATGATTGTACCTAAGCTAACAATTCGTTTTCAACAAATGAAAGCAACAAAGCTTCACAAGATATGTTAAAAGCTTCTTTAAGGAACATGAGCATAGTATTGTATCCCCAAAACGTACTTTGTCAATCCTAACAGAAAAACCGGCCTTAACTTCTCATTAAGTCAGGTCTTTTCGTGTTCTTTTTTGCCAAGCTTTCTTAACAACAACAACAAAAAGTAGCTGTAGCTCTTTTCTCTGCTCTTCACATTCTGCGTTTGCCCGGGTGCATTAAAAAGACGGGCGGAAGTGAGAGGAGTGTCAATGGTGGCGCCCTCTGCGGAAAAGAGGTAGACAGCAGCATTATTCCCCCTGCATTAGTCGTCTCTTTTAGTCCTTTGCTTTT
Organism: Stramonita haemastoma; assembly: GCA_030674155.1. Lineage (NCBI taxonomy): Eukaryota > Metazoa > Mollusca > Gastropoda > Neogastropoda > Muricidae > Stramonita > Stramonita haemastoma. The sequence continues at coordinate 48,647,776 of CM060328.1, forward strand.
GTCTTGTAGTAGTGATCTAAACGAGTTTGTCGAAGATGAGCTTTGTCTCTTTTTTTCATGGGTCTCAATCCCCTCCTCTTTTTCGTTTTTTTTTTTTTTGTTTTTTACTCATCGATATGCCCCCTGCTGCTCATTTCAGCTGCACTTACATTCCCATCTGTCAAATACAGGCTGGTTCTGTTGCAATACCAAAACAACGGGCAGTTCGATATTAAAACAGGGCCACCATTAAAGCCACTAACAAAAGGAACATTGCATTCTTCTTTTTCTCCCTTTACTCCCTACAAAGTCTTTGGGCATTGCACTAATTTTTTCAGAACATGTGGAAGTTAGTCTGATGGAGCCCATCTCTCTCCAGGTACAGAGTGCATGCTGGGCATGTTTGTGCTTCTATAACCCAACAGTATGCTGATAAATTACGAAACATTTAAGCTGCGTATTTGATCTAATCTATATATACATGAAGGGAGTGAAAACATGGACAGATCTTCATTTCAGGTGTGGTGGTGGTTGTTGTTCGTTCCCCATCAAAGCATGCTGGGGGTTGCCCTATGTTCGCAATCTGTTTCCCTCACCATGCCCGGGATTGACTAGGAGACCACCAACTACACACTGGATAAGAAGTTTGTGTGTATGGCTGTTTTCAAATGCTTTGGCATAATCATAGGCAGGCGTACCACGATAGCACATATTGTTTTTCCTGTGAAGTAGAGTATAGTATGTTATGCTGAGAGTGTTGTTATGAATGGATCAAGACAGTCTCCACCGAACATTTCGAAACATAACAGCATTTTCATGCAGGTATTATGCACTTCACTTAGTACTTACAAAGCTTTTTACTGCACTGTGGCGATTTCTCTATTTGAAATTCGGGCTTCTTTTTTCCCTGGAGAGAGCGCTTCGCCCTAAGAGCTTTTGCTGTTGTTATGTGCATTTGTTTTCCTACCAGAGTGCCGTTTTCTTACAACATTGTTGCCAGGGACAACTCTCATATTGCCGTGGGTTCTTTTATGTGTTCTGAACGCCTCTTGCACTTGGAACCTCGGCTTATCATCTCACCTGAAAAACTAACATCCAGATATCATCTCAAGGTCTAGTGGGTGGGAGGAAAAAGTGCTCTTGGCACAAACAAGGGATCAAACACGCACTTCTTGCTTTCTAGGCAGGCGCGTAACCTCTAGACTACTAATCCTTTGTGCTAGCTCACTCCCCAGTGAAAGCAGCTTTTATTTCAAAGAAGGATCTGCCTCTCTGCCAATAATGACGATACGGGGCTTCTGAAGGGGATCATAACCTATCCCTTTCCTCTCCAATCGATAGCATGCTGCCAATTATCATTGTAACACGTCTTGTGTGTTTGTCGATTTGACTGTGTTGTTGTTGTTTTTAGTTAGTTAGATAGATATTCGAGTTGTTGTTTTCTTAGTTCTGATGTCCTTTGTGCTCCTGTCATCGGGAATTGCCTTTCTCCCTTCTTTCTTTGTCTCTTTTGTCTATTCTCTGTTAGATTTTTTTGCTGATTTTTTTGTGTTTTGATATCTCATGTTTCCAGTATATTCTTTCTTTTGTTTCTATCTTGTCTTTTGTCTCCCATTCATTCATTCATTCTTTTATTCATTCGTTTATTTATTCATCCTTAGTTTCTTTCGTTCTGTGTTTCCTTCCTTCTTTCTTTCAGGCTTTTTCCCTGTTTCTTCACCCTTGCTTTTCTCTCTCTGTCTCTCTCTGTCTCTCTCTCTCTGTGTTTCTCTGTCTCTCTGTCTCTCTCTCCCTCTCCCTCCCTCATCTCTGTCTCTCTGTCTCTCTGTCTCTCTCTGTATGCCTGTCTGTTTGTCTGTCTGTCTCTTTCTGTCACTCTCTCTGTCTTTCTGTCTGTCTGTCTCTCTCTCTGTCTCTCTCTCCCTCTCCCACCCTCCTCTCTCTCTCCCTCCTCCTCCTCTCTCTCTCTCTCTCTCTCTCTCCTCTCCCTCCCTCCTCTCTCCCTCTCCCTCTCCCTCCCCTCCTCTCTCTCTCTCCCTCCTCTCTCTCTCTCTCTCTCTCTCTCTCTCTCTCTCTCTCTCTCTCTCTCTCTCTCTCTCTCTCTCTCTCTCTCTCTCCTCTCTCTCTCTCTCTCTCTCTCTCTCCACCCCCCCCACCCCCCTTCCAATATCTCTCCTTTCTCATCCTTTCATCTCTCCTACCACCGTCATATCTACTTTTCTGGGTGTTTTTTTTTTTAATATCAAACTTGAGTCGAAGGAGGGGCATGCAGGGAGAGGGGGTGGTGGAGGGGTGGAGGGGTGGAAGGGGTGGCGGGGTGGTAAAGGGGAGAAACCAGGAGGTCATTCACCAGGGTGTGTCTCCATGGCCTTATTTGGTATTGAAGACAATCGCGAGACTCGTGGGAGGTCACTGACATTACCAGCATGAGATTAGGGAGTAAGGGGGGGGGGGGGGGGGGGGGGGGGGGGGGGGGGGGGAACTGAAGACGGGAGGAGGTCGGGGGTGTGGGGGTGGGGAGGAAGTTTGATGGGGTGGGAGAGGGTGATCATATAGATAGCGTGGTTTAACAATAGTGGTCGCGTGGTTAGAAATTTGGATTGGTGTCTATGTGTCTGTTTTGTCTGTCTGATTGTCTGTCTTTCTTTCTGTCTGTCTTTCTTGGTTTGGCTTGTCTTGTCTTGTCTTGTCGTGTCTTGTCTCTCTGTATGTCTATGTATCTGTCTGTCTGTGTCTATCTGTCTATCTGTCTGTCTATCTGTCTCTCTGTCTGTCTATCTGTCTGCCTATCTGTCTACCTATCTGTCTATCTGTCTATCTGTCTGTCTATCTATCTGTTTGTCTGCCTATCTGTCTATCTGTCTATCTGTCTGTCTATCTATCTGTTTGTCTGCCTGTCTGTCTGTCTGTCTGTCTGTCTGTCTTTCTGCTTTTGTGATTGTTTCCTTGTCTGTCTGCAGTAGTAGTGTGGTGGAAATGTAGGTTGTTGTCTCCTTGTGTGTGTGTCTGTCTGTCTGTCTGTGTGCCTGATATTTTTATGATGCTTTTGTGGTTTGTCTGTTTGTCTGTTTGTTTATCGACTGTTTTTGTTTTCTTTTCATAGGTCTGATTTTTAACTTTTCTGTCTGTTTGCTAGTATATATGTCTGTCATTCTGTCAGCAGGAGTCTGAACTTTGTCTTTGTTTTGTCACGTCAACAGTGAGTCAATCTTTCTGTTTATGTATGTGCATGGCCTGTCTGTCTGTCTGTCTGTCCCGTTTTTTTCTATCTGTCTGCCCCCCTGTCTTCCTCCTCTGTCTGCTTGCCAGCCTTTGTATGTATTTTTGTATTATGTAAGTATGAAAAAATGTATGTTGTATGTATGGGATGTATGTATTTTGTATGTATGTATGTATGTATGTATGTATGTAAAGTATTTTGGGGGGTATGTAAAGTCTGGGCTGCCTGCCTGCCTGCCTGTCTGCCTGTCTGCCTGCCTGCCTGTTTTGCCCCCCCTGCCTGCCTGCCTGCCTGCGGGTTTCCCGCCTGACTACTACCGCCTACCTACCCCCAAATACCAATCTACAATTTAAAACCCACCTACTTATGTACTTGTCTACCTGTCCATTTGTCCCCCGTTTAAAAATCGAGTGTACGTCTATTAATGTCTGTCTGTCTGTCTGGGCATTTTGTCAGTCTGTCAGTCTGTCTGTCGTCCCGTCTCTGTCTCTGTCTCCTCTTTTCTCTCCCCTCTCCCTCTCTCTCTCTCTCTTCTCTCTTTCTCTCTCTCTCTTTTCTTATATTAGATGCCATAAGGGGTTTTTTTCCCCCTGTGGTTCTGTGAATTTGTTTGTCCCGTTTTCTTCAAAACCCCCTATTCCCGTCATTAATTTACATCTCCTTTCAGTTTGGGC
>CM060328.1:48654248-48656748 GCA_030674155.1 Stramonita haemastoma
AAGAAGAAGAAAGAAGAAGAAGAAGAAGAGAAGAAAGAAGAAGAAGAAGAAGAAGAAGAAGAAGAAGAAGAAGAAGAAGAGAAGAAGAAGAAGAAGAAGAACAAGAAGAAGAACAAGAAGAAGAACAAGAAGAAGAACAAGAAGAAGAACAAGAAGAAGAACATGAAGAACAAGAAAAAGAACAAGAACAAGAACAAGAAGAACAAGAACAAGAATAAGAAGAACAAGAAGAAGAACAAGAAGAAGAACAAGAAGAACAAGAAGAACAAGAAGAACAAGAAGAACAAGAAGAACAAGAAGAGCAAGAAGAACAAGAAGAGCAAGAAGAACAACAAGAAGAAGAACAAGAAGAAACGCTAGATTTGCAAAGAAGAAGAGGAATAGGTCAACAACAGCAACGACAACAATACGATGACAAGTATAAAGAATAAAAATCATAGTCAAGAAGAACGAGAAGAGAAAGATAAGAAGTCACTAGAAGAACAATGACTTTGACTCAAAATTAAACATAGAAAGGAGAACAAAAGAGAGAGAGTAAAGTTCGAAGAAAGAAAGGAATAACAAAAAGAGAAGTAAAATAGGATAGAAGGATCAATCAATCAATCAATCAATCAAATTTTTATTTCCAGATGGTACATTGAGTAAGCATCGATTTGCTTTTTTCCATCAAGCCATCTATCTAAAGAAAAGAAAAACAAAATCAAAACAACTGCAAAAAACAAAATAAAGCAACACAAAAAAAACAACAAAAATCAAAGCAGAAAATCCCTAGCAAAACAATAAAACCAACAAAGAAAGAAAAGGGGAAAAAACAAACAAAGAAACAAATAAAACAAAAACAAACATTTCACCAACATTAATTAGCTAACATGATTTCAACAACCTTAAAATAGAATATGTCTATAGATAAAACAAGCAACAACAATAGCAACTAAACAACTATAAGAGAGAAAAAAACAAACAAAAACACACACACCCACACACACACGAAAAAAAAACACACAAAAAAACCACACTCCCACTCAAAATTCATACGCACACACACACACACACACACACACACACACACACACACACGGTTTGCACTCATCCACTCAGCACGTATACTCGTACGTACATTCATACATTTTGAGTCTTTAAAAAAAAAAATCATATAGTGTCAACCCCTCCCCCCCCCTAAAAAAAAAAACAACCAAACAAAAAAAAAAAAAAACCAAACAAACAACAACCCCCCCCCCCTCCAAGAGCAAGAATGAGACCCCCACAGAGAAGAAGAAGAGCCCCTTGAGCCTATCTTTAAGAAACAACAGCTATCGAAAGACACAGTCACGTTATAGATGACCCTGGATTTCCTTTAACCAGCCTGTGAAAAAGCCCATTTTCTGGTCTCCATGATCCTGCTCCAGAGACAATACCTGATGCAGACTTCAGTGTGTTGTCAGAACCACAAAGGAATTTCCGAGGTAGTTCATTCCCCATATTATGTTACACTTCCTGGGTTTGCTACCCCAGCTTCGATTTCTTTGCTTTACAAGATTTTGCGCTATATGAATTCAGTACGCTATCATTATGTAGCAAAGTGGGGATCTTTCATCTCCCATATCTGCACAATACCTCGGGTGGGCACGGCTAGACAGTTAGGATATGGCCTGTAAAAAGAGGCTGTATACAATTACTTTGCATTTCATCATGAAGGCAAAGTGTACCCAATGGTGAGTTTTCAACCACCACCCAACGAAACAGAGAATCGCACAATTCACAGGTGTGTCCAGATTTAGAAACACGACGCTGAAACATGGCTCTGATCACATGCGGTGTAGTCTACTTACCACCCTATCAAACTTAGCAGCAGCAGCAGCAGCAGCAGCATCGTCGTCGTCATCGTCCTCGTCGTCGTCGTCGTCATCATCACCACCATCACCATCTTCATGATGATGATGATGATGATGATGATGATGATGATGATGGTGATGATGATGATTGTTGTTGTTGTTATAGTCATTATATATATATATGCATTTATATACATATATATGATATAATTATATTTCTATTATGCAGACATACATACACACACACAAACACACACACACACACACACACGTACATACAGACAGACAGACAGACAGACAGACAGAAAGGCAAGCAATGAACCAAAGACCATTTGAACTGAATGTATGCTCAGGATATGCAACAGTCACAATTTTCAATCCACAATGACTGAACTGCACCCTATGATTGACAGATGAAAGAGACAACACCCATACAGCTGTCAGAGAAAGAAGAAAAATGACTGACAGTCGGCAACTGACAACCTCTGGGACAGCTGTCTCTTTAAGAAGCGGAATACAGACACAACCAGAACGCACAGACAATGTCTGCCTCGTTCAAACGTATAGTATACACTATAGCGTGCGCGCGCGCGTGCGTGTGTGTGTGTATGTGTGTGTGTGCGTGTGTGTGTGTTTGTGTCTGTGTGTGTCTGTGTGTGTCTGTGTGT
>CM060328.1:48666748-48669248 GCA_030674155.1 Stramonita haemastoma
AAACACCACCACCACCACCAACAACAACAACAACAGTGTTAACAGTGGCGTCATAATCAGGTTTCATTCTTAAAGCAAATAAGCATGACTGAAAGTACACTAAAAAAAAAAACAGCGTTAAGTTATAAAAACGTGTAATGAGACTTAAAATAGAAGATTGTTTTAGTCAAAAAATGTTCAGAGACAAATGCTTCACCATAAAATTTCAATGCAATCAATCAAACAGTCAATCACTCAATCAATCATTTTTAAAAAACCAACTCAGCATCAAGATAGTCGAGTCATTCATAAATAAGTTAATCAAGTAAACCTATCGATCAATCATATATCAATCAGTTTACTAAACAGTTATTTGATGTCTACATCGATAAGTAAAAACATTCTTCTCAAAATAAAACGCACACATGTTAACAATCAAGCTTCTTAATTATTGTGTTACCCAAAACAAAAACAACAACAAATAAACCAACACAAAGCTCCTATTCCAGGAAAACGTTATCATATTTCCTTAAAGATGGACAAAAATACAGCGGGTCAAAAACGAGATCATTCCATCCTGAAAATATCTCTCTTTATCTACAAGTACACGACCTCCGTTCACCCCCACCCTCAAACCCCCATCTCTGCATACCCCACCCCCCTCCATCCCTACTCATTTACCTCCATCCCTCTCATCCTCAGGCTCCCTCCTATCCCTCCTTCATCCACTTAGGCATAATATAACCGTCAGAATTGTGAAATTTATGATGCTCTTGCGAGACAGGAGATTGGGAAGCGTGGTGATTCATTTGCCATCAAATGAGAGAGCAGAAGGCTAGAAGATGAAGAAAGAAGAAAGAAGAAGAAGAAGAAGAAGAAGAGAAGAAGAAGAAGAAGAGGAAGAAAGAAGAAGAAGAAGAAGAAGAAGAAGAAGAAGAAGAAGAAGAAGAAGAAGAAAGAAGAAGAAGAAGGAGAAGAAGAAGAAGAAGAAGAAGAAGAAGAAGAAGAAGAAGAAGGAGAAGAGAAGAAGAAGAAGAAGAAGAAGGAGAAGAGAAGAAGAAGAAGAAGAACAAGAACAAGAAGAAGAACAAGAACAAGAAGAAGAACAAAAAGAAGAACAAGAAGAAGAACAAGAAGAACAAGAACAAGAACAAAGAACAAGAACAAGAAGAACAAGAAGAACAAGAAGAACAAGAAGAACAAGAAGAAGCACAAGAAGAAAAACAACAAGAAGACCAACACCAACACCAACAACAAGAAGACAAATAAGAACAAGAAAAAAGAACCAGAAGAGCATGCAAGAAGAAAATATATAAAGTGCACAGATATAGAGAAGAAGAATAATTGCTCAAAAACGAAGAAAAGAGGATGAATGCAATGAAGCAGAATGGAAAGAAGATACATCTAAAGCGGAAGTATGCAAAGAAGAAGACAAAGAAGAAAACTGCGAAGAAGAAGAATACAAAGAAAAGAAATTTAAATAAAAAGCATACCAAGAAGTAGAACCACCACCACCACCATCACCACCACCCCTAATAGCAACAAACAACAACCACAGCAACAGCAACAACAGCAGCAACAAAAGCAGCAGCAACAGCAACAACAATAGCAGCAGCAACAAAAAACAGCAACAACAACAAAAACAACGGTACGAGCTCGAGAACAAAAACGATAAAAAGAAACAAACTTAAAAAGGAACTTGAAGGCACATAATTATGTTTACCACTACCAATCCACTCAAAGCACTTAGTCTGAATTTACAACTAAAGCGTGTAGGCCTATCTTAAACATATAATTGTACACCATCAATTGAGCCTCATAAATTCCCAAGTTGTTTTTGAATGGATTTCTCTTTCCTACCCGAATTTGGCCTCAAACAAAGTGTACGTGTTTACTCTCTATGTTTCTCTTCTCATTTTCCCTGTGTGAGTGTTTGTGTGTGTGTGTGTGTGTGTGTGTGTGTGTGTGTGTGTGTGTGTGTGTGTGTGTGTGTGTGTGTGTGTGTGTGTGTGTGTGTGTGTGTCTGTGTTTGTGTTTGTGTTTGTGTTGTGTGTGTTTGTGTGGGTGTGTGTGTGTGTGTGTGTGTGTGTGTGTCTGTCTGTCTGTCTGTCTGTCTGTCTGTCTGTGTATTTGTGTATGTCTGTGTGTGTTTGCGTGTATCTGCGTGTATGTCTGTGTTTTGTGTGTTGTGTGTTGTGTTGTTGTGTGTGTGTGTGTGTGTGTGTGTGTGTGTGTGTGTGTGTGTGTGTGTGTGTGTGTGTGTGTCTGTCTGTCTGTCTGTCTGTCTGTCTGTCTGTCTGTCTGTCTGTGTCTGCATGAACATGTGTTTGTCTGTCTGTCTTTCTCTGTCTCTCTCCTTCTCTGCCTCTGTCTCACTCTTGTTATCTATCTATCTATCTATCTATCTATCTATCTATCTATCTATCTATCTATCTATCTATCTATATCTATCTATCTATCTATCTATCTATCTATCTATCTATCTACCTATCTATCTATCTATCTCTTATTTACAGGGGCC
>CM060328.1:48684248-48686748 GCA_030674155.1 Stramonita haemastoma
TGTCTGTCTGTCTGTCTGTCTCTCTCTCTCTCTCTCTCTCTCTCTCTCTCTCTCTCTCTCTCTCTCTCTCTCTCTCTCTCTCTCTCTCTCTCTCTCTCTCTCTTCTCTTCTCTTCTCTTCTCTTCTCTTCTCTCTCTGTCACGCTCTTAAGTCTATAGACTGGCCCCACGTGGCCTTTAAGCAAACAGTTAATATCCATTACCACCTACACACATACAAACACACACACACGTACGTACATGCACGGACACACTCACGCACGCACGCACGCACGCACACATACACACACATGCACACACGCGCACGCAAGCACATGCACGCACACGCACGCATACACACACGTATGCATGCGTGCATGCATGCAAGCATACACACACGTGTACACAGGCTCACGCGCATGGCGCAAGCATGCGCACACGCACACGCACGCACACACACACAGGCACGCACACGCACACGGACGCACGCACACACACGCGCGCGCGCGAACACACACATACACACACACACACACACACACACACACACACACACACACACACACACACACACACACACACACACACACACACGTACACAAATGCATACCTGGTGTACTCTATTTGATCAGATTTCGCAACTTTTGAAAACAAAATATAAACCTTTCGCATCAAGAACATTTTTTGCCACCACTGTTTAAACACCGTGTAAAAACACATCCCTTCAGTCATAATAAAGAGACATGAAAATCAAGAGAGGGGGGAAATATTAACGAACTTTAGAAAAAAGAGACTAATTTGCTCCACAAGGTTTAAAATGCCAAGAGCACGCTTGTTGAAAAATCTTATGCAGTGTCTTAAAGACTCTTTAAGAAGGTAATTGAAAAGTTATGTCAGAGAAAAGTGAAATATAATTATGGGAAATGTGTTCGCATAACCTGTGCGGTCGTTAGGGAGCAAGGTGTCAGAGACCTTCGCTTCTCTGGGGAACAGCATATTATGGGAGTGACCCATCTCCTCTCACTCGCAGTTTTACCTTCCCTGACCCTAAAGAGGGTAGGTACCCATTTACAGCTGGGTGAACTGGGGATTGTACTGAAGCCAAGGCGCACAAACGGTCACCCATTCGCTAGGCTACCACACTCAACGCTGTTTAACATTGGCTGGCGGAAAGCGAGCGCTCTGACCACTGAGCTCTCCCGTCCCCATATCCCGTAACCATATAAAATTATATACATGAAAAAAATCCTTCAAAGTATATAACTGTAGTTATGATCAGTATACCATTTATAGGAGAACAGGGAAACAGGATAGAGAAAAAAAGTCTTACAGTGAACAATTTCAATAAAAATGGTAATTATGGTTTTTTAAATCTTATTTCTTAGAAAGGGAATAAAACAAAAAGCAGCTGCAGAAGACAGCAGATTTTCAGAGAAGAAGCCCCCTACTATCGGGTGTTTCAGCCCTTACATTCTGGAACTGTAAGGGGTCTAAGTCATATCCACATCATGAGGCATGGACACCCTTCGGATTCTGTCCTTTTCCCTATCCGTGTCTCTTATTTGGTATTCAACATTACGGACAAGAGTGTTCTACCTAAAAATTGTGCAAAGAACCACAATGTGGACTTACAGACATTTTTGACGATAAAGAAAACAAAGGGTATGAACATGGGACTATGATACGCTGCCTTACACTGCTAAAAATTAAACACTTTTTAATTGTTAAAACAACGTATAGTCATGTTGGTTAAGTCTTGTTTGTGGCAGTTTTTGACTGTTAACATAAACGTCATCAGCACTGCTTCTATGATCATCAGAACCACCATTTTCTATGTCATTAATGTTGTTATATTCTCTTTTATTGTTTTTACACAATCATTACTGTAGCTTTATTATTATTATTATTATCATCATCATCATCATCATCATCATTATTATTATTATCATCATTATCATTATTATTATTATTATTATTATTATTATTATCATTATTATTATTATTATTATCATTATCATTATCATTATTATCATTATTACTATCATCGTCATCATCATCACCACCATCATCATCATCATCATCATCATCATCATCATCATCATCATCATTTAACATTATGCTAACAATTATTGTTGCCATTATAACATATTACTGCACTATCAAACTTTTTATTACCTTGTTTAATACGTAATTATACATATCATGTAATGCACAAACATACATGGGCATGTGAACAACATTTCTCTTTTTCCTAAGAAGAACAAAAACAAGGATCGACATCTTAAAAAATACCCCGGAAATCAAATACATAAAAAACGAAGCAAAAAAACAAACAAACCATCACTGTTAATGAATTTTTAAAATCAAAATTCCTACCCACAAAAGGGAAAACAATAACTATTGTTCTCACAAGATAGATATCAACCTCTAAAAGAAAATTCCTACAAGCAAAATTAAAAATATAAAAAACTCACCACTAAGAAGGGCTTCCGTCGACTGGTCTATGGTGAAGAACAGGGGTA
>CM060328.1:48691748-48697865 GCA_030674155.1 Stramonita haemastoma
AGAGAGAGAGAGAGAGAGAGAGAGAGAGAGAGAGAGAGAGAGAGAGAGAGAGAGAGAGAGAGAGAGAGAGAGAGAGAGAGAGAGAGAGAGAGAGAGAGAAAGAGAGAGAGAGAGAGAGAGAGAGAGAGAGAGAGGGTGGGGGGGGGGGGGGCAGAGAGAAAGAGAAATAGGCAGAGAGAGTGGGGGGGCAGAGAGAGAGAGAGAGGGAGAGAGAGAGACAGAGACAGAGACAGACAGACAGACAGACAGACAGACAGACGGACTGGCAGGCAGACAGACAGACGGACTGGCAGGCAGACAGACAGACAGACAGACAGAGACAGAGTCAGAGACACAAAGAGAGAAAGAGAGACAGACAGACAGGCAGACAGGTTGACAAACAGGCAGAACGGCAGACACGTAGACAAGTAGAAAGACAGATAGAAAGACAAAGGCAGAGACACAGAGACAGATAGAAACTGACAGACAGATAGAAACAGAGAGAAGGACAAAAGAATGATCTTTGTTTTTAAGCGTAACAAATAAGCAATTTCAAACTTTTTTTTCAAAGAGAGAGAATGAGAGACACAGACAGAAGGAAAGAAAGAGACAAAAAGAAAGAGGAAGGGTGAAAAGCAGAAACATTTACAATTTCCAGATCTACACAAAAATCATATTTACAGCAGAAACATTAATATTCCCAACAGAAACTGCTGTTTCTCTTTTTATGGTCATATAACCTCTCTTTCCCTCTCTCTCCCTTACCCCCCCCCCCCCCCCCCCCCCCCCTCTCTCTCTCTCTCTCTCTCTCTCTCTCTCTCTCTCTCAAAACTCAAAAATTATTTGGAGGGCCATAAATCAAATAACAAATAAACAATCATCTTCCAAATCAAATGTAATCAAAGATATTACTGCTGAACAACTCAACAATCACTTCATAAATGTCTCTACTAACGTTGTTAACAATGATGATTCAAAATCCAATAACCTCAACACATTAAGACAATACTGCCAAGACAAGCATATTCCGTCAAAACTTCACATACCATTCATTTCAGTTTTTGAGGTCTATAATTACCTAATTCACCTCAAACAATCAAGGACACGAGGTCTCGATGGAATAGACAGCAGAATTCTGAAACTGTCAGCTCCAGTTATCACAAACACCCTAACATATATATATATAACCAATGTCTTGAAAAGAACTATTTCCCCAATGCCTTCAAAACTGCTAAAGTAATCCCCATCCACAAATCTGGTGACACTTCAGATCCCTCAAATTATAGGCCAATCTCTATTATATCCCTCCTTTCAAAACCCCTGGAAAAACATATAAATAAACACCTAGTCCGTCATATAGACAGTAACGACCTACTTCACCCTAATCAATCAGGATTCAGACAAAATCACTCATGTCATACTGCACTGACTAGTCTCATAGACAATTGGCTATCAAACATTAATGAAAACAAATTTTGTGGAGTATTATTTGTAGATTTTAAAAAGCATTTGATACAATTGACCACACACTTCTCATCAGAAAGCTAGACCTGTACAATCTATCATCAAATAGTCTAGAACTACTCGCTTCTTATCTTAAAAACAGACAACAGTGTGTCTCAACAACTACATCCACATCCAATCTAAAACCCATTCATTATGGAGTACCACAGGGATCTATACTAGGACCTATTCTCTTTTCCTTATACATAAATGACCTTCCTCTACTTATCAAATATAAATGTGAACTATTTGCTGATGATGCAACCATACATACAAGCCATAACGACATTGACTCTCTTGCAACCATATTACAACAAAGCTGCAATGATCTTGTCAAATGGACAGAACTGAACCATATGTCTATTCACCCCCCAAAAACAAAATGCATGCTTATCACCACCAGACAAAAGCGATAAAATTTACCTCATAAACAGTTTCCAATCCATATAAGAAAGGAAGCAATTGAACAAACCTCTCATCACAAAGTTCTAGGAGTAACAATTGATGAAAATCTCAGCTGGTTCTACCACATATCTCATCTATGCAAATATTTGTCCCAAAGAGTATACCAATTGACTAAAATTAAACATTTCCTTGACCACAATTCAAGGAAATTATTCTTCCAAGCTTACATACAATCATCAATAGACTATGCCTCAACCCCTGGGATTCTGCCAGTGCAAACACTATGAAACCGTTGCTAAGTTTGTATAAACGTGCTCTCAAACTTATCCTCCTGAAGAAAACAACCTTACTTGAAGTGGATTATACTTAGTTAAATATTCTCCCCCTACAACAAAGACTAAAATATAACAAAGACATTTTTATGTTTAAGATAATGGCAGGACCTGTCCCCACATCCTTAAGAGATAAGTTCGCAATGAATCATTTCAGAAATTCTGAAAAGCCAAGTGTCCCAATCCCAAGAATAGACTTATTTAAATCTAATTTACTATACTCAGGCCCTGTGCTGTGGAACTCCCTTCCCGATTCAATTAAAGAGCACCAATCATTGACAACCTTCAAAAATCACCTTCTAATCCACTTGATGCACCAAAAATAATAAACCAATTATATCCACTTCTCCTTCTCCCCCTTCTCTTTCTCCCTCCCTGTGCGTGGTGTGTGTGTGGTGTGTGTGTGTGTGTGTGTGTGTGTGTGTGTGTGTGTGTGTGTGTGTGTGTGTGGTGTGTGTGTGTGTGTGTTTGCGTGTTTGCGTGTTTGCGTGTTTGCGTGTGTGTGTGTGTGTGTGTGTGTGTGTGTGTGTGTGTGTGTGGTGTGTGTGTGTGTGTGTGTGTGTGTGTGTGTTTGCGTGTTTGCGTGTTTGCGTGTGTGCGTGTGTGTGTGTGTGTGTGTGTGTGTGTGTGTGTGTGTGTGTGTGTGTGTGTGTGTGTGTGTTGTGTGTGAGTTGGGTTTTTTGTTGTTGTTGTTCGTTCTCTCCTTTTATCAAAACTTATGTTTTATGAGACTATTTTGATGCTAGATGGTGGTGGATTGATGTTCAGTCATTTAGCCTCATTATATTCTCATGTTTGCTCTTTAATTATTGCGCCCTTTTGTGTGTGTGTGTGTGTGTGTGTGTGTGTGTGTGTGTGTGTGTGTGTGTGTGTGTGTGTGTGTGTGTGTGTGTGTGTGTGTGTGTGTGTGTGTGTGTGTGACTGTGAGTGTGTGTGTGTGTGAGTTGGGTTTTTTGTTGTTGTTGTTCTGTCCCCCTTTTATCAATACATGTTTTATGGGACTATTTTGATGCTAGATGGTGGTGGTTTGATGTTTTCAGTCATTTAACCTCATCACATTCTCATGTTTGCTCTTTAATTATTGCGCCTTTTTTTGTTTTTTGTTTTTTTTTTGTTTTTTGTTTTGTTTTGTTTTTGTTTTGTTTATTTTTTGTTTTGTTTTGTTTTTTGTTTAATATTCAAATCAAAATCATCATTGATTCTTACTTCATATTTTGTTTCTGAATGAGTGCCTTTTTATAACATTACCTTAATATTGTATCTCTGTCGTATTCCTTACCTGTTGTTATTGTTCTTTCCCCCCTTTTATAAAAATCTTATGTTTTAATGGGACTTATTTTGATGATAGATGGTGGTGGATTGATGTTTTTAGTCATTTTACCTCATCATATTCTCATGTTTACTCTTTAATTATTGCGCCTTTTCTTTGTTTTGTTTTGTTTTTGTTTGTCTTTTGTTTTTCTTGCTTTTTTTATTCAACTCAAAATCATCATTGATTCTTACTTCTCATTTTCGTTTCTGAATCAGTGACTTTTATAACATTACCTTAATATTGTATCTCTGTGTTAATGCTTGCCTGTTGTTTGATGCTTGGTATGGTTCCTTACTTTGGTATTTGGATCATTATAATTGTTGATTTTATTTATATTTTTATTGGCAGTATCTCCCCCCCCCTCCAATATTAGTTAAAAAAAGTTTCCCCCCGTTTTATCCAAATGTAATGATTATATCACATGTATAACTTTTGACAGATGGTGGTGGATTGATGTTTTCAGTTGTTTATTTCATCTTGTTCTCTTGTTTGCTCTTTACCTATTAACACTTTTCTATTCTTCCATAATCAAATCTTTTTATTGTGACTTCTGGTTTTTGTCTTCTGATCGAGTGCATTTTTATTACCTTATCATATATAGTGTTTTTATTCTTGTGTGTTGTTTGGTACTGCGTAAATTTTTATTGTTTAGTATCTTTTCATCTTGATGTATCCCTGAAAAGGGCGGGGACTGGAAGTAAAAAAGCACACGAGTGCTTATCTATTATCCTCGAAAAAAATACTTTGCCTTGCCTTGCCTTGCCTTGCCTCTCTCTGGAAAATAAAGATCATTCATTCATTCATTCATTCTCATTCATTCATTCATTCATTCATTCATTCTCTCTCTCTCTCTCTCTCTCTCTTCTCTCTCTCTCTCTCTCTCTCTCTCTCTCTCTCTCTCCTCTCTCTCTCTCTCTCTCTCTCTCTCCCGTCTCCCCTCTCTCTCGCAAACGTTTTCATCAGCTTAAGAAACAGGCGCTCAGAATAAAACAGACCCCACAACGAAACACACGTTAAAGAGCCCACCCTGTGCTGTAGCAGACTCCAGGGAAGCATGGTGGCTGTTTATCATGTTTTCACACGCCACAAATGTCGTGTGAATGGTTTTGCAGACCTACAATGTTCCTCTACTCTGTCTTTTCTGTAACTGTGTATCTTACCAGTATCTTATTTTTGGTCTATGATTATTGCTGTATGTGTGTGGTTGTCTTTCTGTGTGATTGCTGGCAGTCTGTCAGTCTGGTTTTTTTTGGTCTATCTGTGTGTCTGTGTGTCTGTCTATAGTGTGTCTGTGTGTCTGTGTGTCTGTGTCTGTGTCTGTCTCTGTCGGTGTATCTGTGTGTCCTCTGTCTCTGTCTGCATGTCTGTCTCTGTCTGTCTGTCTGTCTGTCTGTCTGTCTGTCTGTCTGTCTGTCTGTCTGTCTGTCCTGTCTGTCTGTCCTGTCTGTCTCTCTCTCTCTCTCTTCTCTCTCTCTCTCTCCTCTCTCATCTCTCTCTCTCTCTCTCTCTCTCTCTTCTCTCTCTCTCTCTCTCTCTCTCTCTCTCTCTCTCTCTCTCTCTCTCTCTCTCTCTCCCCTCCACCTATACCACAGCTATTGCTGTTGATTGTTTGATGAGTATCCGTTCATTAAAAGAGATCAATACAATCTGAATGTATACTCTAACATTCGTGTTTTGTTGTTGTTGTTGTTGTTATTGTTATTGTTGTTGTTGTTGTTGTTGTTGTTACTTCTTCTTCTTCTTCTTCTTCTTCTTCTTTCTTCTTCTTCTTCTTCTTCTTCTTCTTCTTCTTCTTCTTCCTCTGCTTCTTCTTCTTCCTCTTCTCCTTCTTTGCATTCTTTGCATTCTTCTTTTTTGCATTGTTCTTCCTCTTCTTTGCATTCTACTTTTTCGCATTTCTCTTCTTCGTATTCTTTGCATTCTTTGCATTCTTCTTCTTCTACTACTATTACTATACTACTAACTTGTTTTTTGGTTTAAATAGATTTTATTCGGGTTTTGGAACAAACATTGAAAACAACAGCTTTTTGGAATCATAGCAACAACAAGCTTGTACCCTATAGTATGCTCAATTTAACAATGAAAATTAACATAAAAAACAACGGCCGTTGAGCTTCAATGTGCAAAACAACAACAACAACAATTCTTCTTCTTTCTTTTTCTTCTTCTTTCTTATCTTCTTCTTGAGCGTTCCCTTCCTTAACACTCTGGGGATTGCACAGGTTACATATTGTGTCCCACTTAAAGATCACACCTAGAATTACTGTATAACTATAGGTACACAACTGGATAAGACGTTTCGTGTGTATGACTTTATTCAAGTACCTCGTCATTATGTGCAGGCAGTCTCTGAATTCAGATACTCTTTGTTTACTGAGAGTAAAAGAAGAAAGGTGTCCCATGTAGTTTTGTCATTAACATACCTCCCTCCCCTTGAAAGCATTCAGCCTGTCTACTTTATTCTCGTTTTTATAGTTTTGTTTCTCTTCGAGGAAAATTCTGATTGTTGGAAGGGTTTTATTGACGTTTGCACTGCATCTGCTTGTAAATGCACTTTGAGGATTAAAAAAAAACTATAACCGAGTG
>CM060328.1:48697965-48700465 GCA_030674155.1 Stramonita haemastoma
TTCAAATCAAAATCATCATTGATTCTTACTTCATATTTTGTTTCTGAATGAGTGCCTTTTTATAACATTACCTTAATATTGTATCTCTGTCGTATTCCTTACCTGTTGTTATTGTTCTTTCCCCCCTTTTATAAAAATCTTATGTTTTATGGGACTTATTTTGATGATAGATGGTGGTGGATTGATGTTTTTAGTCATTTTACCTCATCATATTCTCATGTTTACTCTTTAATTATTGCGCCTTTTCTTTGTTTTGTTTTGTTTTTGTTTGTTCTTTGTTTTTCTTGCTTTTTTTATTCAACTCAAAATCATCATTGATTCTTACTTCTCATTTTCGTTTCTGAATCAGTGACTTTTATAACATTACCTTAATATTGTATCTCTGTGTTAATGCTTGCCTGTTGTTTGATGCTTGGTATGGTTCCTTACTTTTGGTATTTGGATCATTATAATTGTTGATTTTATTTATATTTTTATTGGCAGTATCTCCCCCCCCCTCCAATATTAGTTAAAAAAGTTTCCCCCCGTTTATCCAAATGTATGATTTATATCACATGTATAACTTTTGACAGATGGTGGTGGATTGATGTTTTCAGTTGTTTATTTCATCTTGTTCTCTTGTTTGCTCTTTACCTATTAACACTTTTCTATTCTTCCATAATCAAAATCTTTTTATTGTGACTTCTGGTTTTTGTCTTCTGATCGAGTGCATTTTTATTACCTTATCATATATAGTGTTTTTATTCTTGTGTGTTGTTTGGTACTGCGTAAATTTTTATTGTTTAGTATCTTTTCATCTTGATGTATCCCTGAAAAGGGCGG
This sequence comes from Stramonita haemastoma, assembly GCA_030674155.1. Lineage (NCBI taxonomy): Eukaryota > Metazoa > Mollusca > Gastropoda > Neogastropoda > Muricidae > Stramonita > Stramonita haemastoma. The sequence goes on from CM060328.1 coordinate 48,698,788, forward strand.
GGACTGGAAGTAAAAAAGCACACGAGTGCTTATCTATTATCCTCGAAAAAAATACTTTGCCTTGCCTTGCCTTGCCTTGCCTCTCTCTGGAAAATAAAGATCATTCATTCATTCATTCATTCATTCATTCATTCATTCATTCATTCATTCTCTCTCTCTCTCTCTCTCTCTCTCTCTCTCTCTCTCTCTCTCTCTCTCTCTCTCTCTCTCTCTCTCTCTCTCTCTCTCTCTCTCTCTCTCTCTCTCTCTCCTCTTCTCTCTCTCGCAAACGTTTTCATCAGCTTAAGAAACAGGCGCTCAGAATAAAACAGACCCCACAACGAAACACACGTTAAAGAGCCCACCCTGTGCTGTAGCAGACTCCAGGGAAGCATGGTGGCTGTTTATCATGTTTTCACACGCCACAAATGTCGTGTGAATGGTTTTGCAGACCTACAATGTTCCTCTACTCTGTCTTTTCTGTAACTGTGTATCTTACCAGTATCTTATTTTTTGGTCTATGATTATTGCTGTATGTGTGTGGTTGTCTTTCTGTGTGATTGCTGGCAGTCTGTCAGTCTGGTTTTTTTTGGTCTATCTGTGTGTCTGTGTGTCTGTCTATATGTGTGTCTGTGTGTCTGTGTGTCTGTGTCTGTGTCTGTCTCTGTCGGTGTATCTGTGTGTCTCTGTCTCTGTCTGCATGTCTGTCTCTGTCTGTCTGTCTGTCTGTCTGTCTGTCTGTCTGTCTGTCTGTCTGTCTGTCTGTCTGTCTGTCTGTCTGTCTGTCTCTCTCTCTCTCTCTCTCTTCTTCTTCTCTCTCTTCTCTCTCTCTCTCTCTCTCTCTCTCTCTCTCTTCTCTCTCTCTCTCTCTCTCTCTCTCTCTCTCTCTCTCTCTCTCTCTCTCTCTCTCTCCCCTCCACCTATACCACAGCTATTGCTGTTGATTGTTTGATGAGTATCCGTTCATTAAAAGAGATCAATACAATCTGAATGTATACTCTAACATTCGTGTTTTGTTGTTGTTGTTGTTGTTATTGTTATTGTTGTTGTTGTTGTTGTTGTTGTTCTTCTTCTTCTTCTTCTTCTTCTTCTTCTTCTTCTTCTTCTTCTTCTTCTTCTTCTTCTCTTCTTCTTCTTCCTCTGCTTCTTCTTCTTCCTCTTCTCCTTCTTTGCATTCTTTGCATTCTTCTTTTTTGCATTGTTCTTCCTCTTCTTTGCATTCTACTTTTTCGCATTTCTCTTCTTCGTATTCTTTGCATTCTTTGCATTCTTCTTCTTCTACTACTATTACTATACTACTACTTGTTTTTTGGTTTAAATAGATTTTATTCGGGTTTTGGAACAAACATTGAAAACAACAGCTTTTTGGAATCATAGCAACAACAAGCTTGTACCCTATAGTATGCTCAATTTAACAATGAAAATTAACATAAAAAACAACGGCCGTTGAGCTTCAATGTGCAAAACAACAACAACAACAATTCTTCTTCTTCTTTTTCTTCTTCTTTCTTATCTTCTTCTTGAGCGTTCCCTTCCTTAACACTCTGGGGATTGCACAGGTTACATATTGTGTCCACTTAAAGATCACACCTAGAATTACTGTATAACTATAGGTACACACTGGATAAGACGTTTCGTGTGTATGACTTTATTCAAGTACCTCGTCATTATGTGCAGGCAGTCTCTGAATTCAGATACT
>CM060328.1:48710465-48725465 GCA_030674155.1 Stramonita haemastoma
ACATAACATCAGAATGTATGTCAGAGAAATGAAATATTTCAAATAAGACGAACACAGTTTGTTACTTTGCTACACATTGTTCAATTCCATGTGCATAACGCTGTAATCTTTTCGATTGTTTCTGTTGTTGTTGGGTGTTCCCCAGTTTAACACTCTGAGGGTCGCCTAGAAAATGAACTCTTGTCTTACTCAGCACACTGACAATCACTGTGAGATTCGTAAATACACACTGCATGAGAAGTTGATGTGCGTGTGAGTTAGTTTTGATTTGTTTTTTTTTACATCATCTCGCCATATAGGCAGCCATACTTCAACTTCAGAGGATGTTTTCTCTTTATGGCCTTCATGGTCGGTAGGGCTACAAACAACATGAATGAAGTAAAATGACACTTTTTTTTTCCTTTGACGGAGAATGTAAGTTGTCATGCTAAGAAAAAAACAGCTTAAAATATCTTCTTCGTTGAACGCTCAGACAGCCACTCCTGTGACCCTGACAAATGCTGTCATGCCTGAAGGCCCTCCAGGGGTCCACAGAGTTTGGCCCTCATCGGCAGGTCAGTAGGCCAGATATCGGCCCTTATGTAAACTAGAACAAGAGTATGATATAAAGCCTTGGCACTTTGTTGACACGATAACGGACACAAATTGACAACATCTCCACACAAACAAACAAAACAAACAAAAAATATTCCTTTTCAAGGTGGTTTTGTCATTGGAGTTACCATCAGCACCTACTTAATTCCTCTGAGAGTCATGTCGGGTAAGACTATAATCGTATTGAGGTTTTGCTTTTCAAACACTCAGATAGCATCGTGCCTACATGTTTAAAACCCGTTCAACCTTTTAGAAGAGTAGACCAGTGTGTGTTGGTGGAAACAAATGAAAAGTTTATTAGATGAAATAAAGGAATGCATGCATACGGGAACCGGATGTAAAAAAAAAGCACATGAATGCTTATTCATTATCCTCAATTTAAAAGAATTTCTAGTGATAAACTTTTTTTTACCACATAGACAAGACATGTCCCGAGCTAATCATTTTATTAGATGTATTCATGAGTTCTTATTTCATATATTTTTTAATCCTTCATCTTTTTCGATTTAAACTTGATGATTCAAAAAGTGGAGTGGGGAAGAGGAAGGCAGGGGAATGAAGGTGCTAACTATCAACCGTTTGACTGCCTTCGTTATGTTTTCAAAGCTCCAAAAATTGCATCAATATTCCAGGCAGCAAAATCGTTACAAATTCATGTTCAGTGTATTCAAGGGAGGAGGGGAAAGTATTGACAGTTGTTTATATAGCCGTCCAAAGCTGAAAGTTTCCGAGAGGCTGAGTTTACTCTTTGATATGATTGCCTATGATTTTGTCACAGTGAACAGCCTACATCATGGATAAATTGATATTCTTAAGTATGTACGCATGTATAACTACATCAGGAATTAAGGATATAGAAGTCCCAAGTGAGAAAAATTTATAAATTGACGTGATTGTGTGTGATGTTGTCCATGTAAAGAAAATATTCAATTGAATCGAATGTTTTCTCTGGTGCACATGAATAAGTAGTTAAGGAAATGAATGTGAAATATTCACAAAGGAAGTTGAAGACTCTCTCTCTCTCTCTCTCCTCTCTCTCTCTCTTCTCTCTCTCTCTCTCTCTCTCTCTCTCTCTCTCTCTCTCTCTCCTGCTTTCGTCAATGCTTTTTAATTTTCTTAAGAACAGAATTCTTGCACCCAATCAAACAGTATGTATGTTTAACCTCGATCATTTTTATTTTGATGTGATCGAAATCTGACTCCGCCATCTGTCTGGTAGTACGAGTGACGTAAGTATGTCTGCCTGTTAGCCTGTTGTGTGTGGGGGGGTCTTTTTCTGCACACGTCCAGTCTGTGTTTAAATCTTTGACTGTCTGTCTGTCTGACCACACATCTGTCTGTTCTGTCTCTCTCTCTCTCTCTCTCTCTCTCTCTCTCTCTCTCTCTCTCTCTCTCTCTCTCTCTCTCTCTCTCTCTCTCTCTCTCTCTCTCTCTCTCTCTCTCTCTCTCTCGCATGTCTGTCTGTCTGTCTGTTCTCTTGAAAACAGACGACATTTACAAAACTGTATACACACGGGACTGGATGAAAAAAAAGCACAAGAGTGCTTATCCCATTATCCTGATATAAAAGAATAAATCAAATCAAATCAGATCTCTCTCTGCAGGCAAGACAAACTACGATCTAACTGCCTTACGTCCATTGCACGAAGGGAGACACAAACAGAAATGCAAAAGCGGTGCAAAACCGTTCACATGCATCCCAACGAGAGTGGTTGCCCCTGTTCTATGGCGGACATAGAGGGCGCTATTCTGGCTGAAGAGGATTAATGCAGATCTAAACTGGACAGCCCTAAAAACGCCGTTTTTCCAATCCAATGAAGCAAGCATATGCTTGTAAAGCCACAGAAAATGTTCACCTTTTTACAGGGTTGTAGGCTTTTTGAATACAAGAAGCTTTCTGTCAAAGAAGTGACAGATGCCTTTTTAGAACATAACTCTACAATTCAAGGGGCAAGGTAAGGTGTCTTATATCAAGTGCTGGTGGGAACAGATGACAAAACTGACAAAACTGCATACACACGTGGACTGGAGGTCAAACAAAAAGCACATGAATGCTTATTCCATTGTCCTCGAAATAAAAGAATCATAAGATGAAATAAATAAAAGTAGATAAAAGAGAAAAGTAAAATTTATATTAATTTTTGTCAAACATTTCAAGTGACACTATGGCTGAAAGGCTATTGAGCCTTTAGGCTATCCCATCATTTCTCGGTAGCAGCGTCTGGTGAATTAAAAGTAAACATATCTTTTACAGCCTCCAGGAGTACGTTATAGTGCAGACCTGCCAGTGCCTTTATTTCTTTAGTATATTATAATGTGCACTCAAAAGATCAATAAATATGCACGATAAATATCCCATAGTTCATATTAGCATCCGACAAGTTATGCAAACAAAACAAACTATCCAGCATAAAACATCTGCACATTTGCCTCTTTTTTCATCATTCTTTTATATCGAGGATAATGGAATTAGCACTCGTGTGCTTTTCTTACATCCATCCCCGTGTGTATGAGGTTTTTGCAAATTTTGTCATTCGTTTCCATCGGCACACAATGGCCTTCTCTTTCGAAAAACGGAACGGGTTTTAACGTGTGTACAATTGATTCTGCATGCGTTCGCACACGGGGCCTCGGTTTACAGTCTCATCCGACGCCTTTTTGGGGGTATTGGAGTCTGCGCTGATGTTAACTCCAGGGGAAAAATCCTCTTGAACTGGTTTCGAACCGGGTTGTCAGATTGCGAGCACGATGTTCCTGGGGAAAAGAGACGTTCCACTTAGGTTTAATTATGTCAAGGAAATCTGAAAAGAAAAGAAATCAGACAGTGCTCCGCTTTATTTTTCACACAGTGACCAGGGAGTGACCCCAAATCTACATATAGATGCTATGGGCAAGGGAAGAAATATGACATTTCTAGACCTATGAATGGAGCAGATCACTTAGTACAGTGGTTATATGGGCGTTCTTTATTTTTTAAATATGTTAAGGATGTTGGTATTTATTTGGTCGTGCTCCTCGTCATCATGAGGGTAGTGATAATGCAGAGTAGATGGATTGAGGGTGAGAGAGAAACAAAGCTAGGAGAAAAAGAGAGAAAGTAAGGGGTACAGAACACAGACAGACAGAGAGAGACGGAGAGAGGTAAACAAAGAAAAATAGCTACAGATCACAGATAGATACAAAATATACAGAGAAGACAGAAAAAGAACAGAGAGAAAGAGACAGAGACAGTGAGTATGCCATTAGAATATATGCCAAAGATAGATAAACAGACAAACAATCGAACAAACAAAACTCTACAATTCTAAAAACAAAACAAAAAAGAAATCTAAGCCATTCTCTTTATCTCCAAAGACAGAAAGAACTAAAATGTCTGCCGCGACACTGATTTATTGAACATCCGGGCAACCTCCACAGGTCCCATGATTCCCTAGGAAACATAAAATGGACTCCTTCTTCGAATTGTCTCCCTCTTTCGAGTTGTCTCCCTCTTTCGAGTTGTCTCCCTCTTTTGGGTTGTCGCTCTGAGAGGGTGTGCCATTCAACAGGAGAATTAACTCGTTCAGTGCAGAGCGCTTCAAGATTAAAGTTCCTGATTGTCTCATTGAAGTGGCGGCTGGGAGAAAGATTGAGAAATAGAACAGGTGAGACTTAGAAAGTGTGGTAGTAAAGACTGTGGTGTGGTGTGTGTGTGGTGGTGTGTGTGTGTGTGTAGTTGTGTGTGTGTGTGTGTGTGTGTGTGTGTGTGTGTGTGTGTGTGTTTGTGTGTGTGTGTGTGTGCTGTGCGTGCGTGCGTGCGTTTGTGTGTGTGTGTGTGGTGCGTGCGTGCGTGGTTGTGTGTGTGTGTGTGCGTGCGGTGCGTGCGTTTGTGTGTGTGGTGTGTGCGTGCGTGCGTGCGTGCGTTGTGTGTGTGTGTGTGCGCGCGTCGTAGCGTGTGTGTGTGTGTGTGTGTGTGTGTGTGTAAGTGTGTGTGTGCGTGTGTGTGTGTGTGTAAGTGTGTAAGTGTGTGTGTGTGTGTGTGTGTGTGTGTGTGTGTGTGTGTGTGTATTCACTTTCAGAATATTTCATGGCCACTGAAAGTCATATTGTAGACTTATTTGGTACAACAAAAGAAACTCTTTTTTTCTAAAAACTCTAGGAATAAGCTAAAGCGCAGATTTGCCAGTGCGTCATTTGTGCATAAATGTGCGATTACGTGCGTGCATGCGTGCGTGCGCGTGCATGCGTGTGTCTGTGTGTGTGTTTGTGCGTGTCTATAGTGTGGGTGTACTTGTCTGTCTGTCTCTTTCTCTATAGCTGTGTCTGTGTCTCTCTGACCTCACGTGTAGCCTACGCGTGTGTGCTCATTAGATCCTTTTTAATGAACATTTCGTAATTTATAATTATCCAGGCCCACTTTCAAGGGCCCAGACATATTGAGCGGCAATGTACAGTCATCCTTCAAGTTGTCGAAGTGTCAATGCTTGCAATGGAATGTCTCTGTTGCAAGCACAATCGATCTTTCCCAAATCCCATAAATTTGTCTCCCAGCCTACCCCACCCTCCTAATCTCTCCTACACCTCCCTTCTTTCAAAAAAAAAAAAAAGGCTTTGATTAGTCAGGAATGTTGCCAAATCTAGACTCAATGCCATTTTGAAACATGGGTTAATTTTGTTATACCTCTAACTGTCCTAGTTTTACTGAAGAAAGACACAATTACGGACTAAACACGTACTGGAAAGGTTCAAATGTGTTCCAATTTACTTCTTTCTACTTGTAAAAAATATATAAACATCTGCTTAACGTTTTAAGTTAGCATTTTCACAGTCGTTTCCAAAAGCGTTTCGACTTTGCACACAATCAACACAGTGATGACTTTTTAAAATCCTCCTCTTTTGTTTTCACTTTTTGCTCTCCTATCTATTTTACCAAAATAGTACTCACCTATCGACGCATCGATAACCTTTATTTGTTTTGATGACAAAGTCACTGATTTACGTTTGTTTCTTAGTTGTTGAAGTTTTGAGCTAGTTGCATGCATTATGTAACGTTTTCCTTACCTGCAATGGGGTTTGGAAATCAACATTACCTTTGCCTTTGCCTTGACCTGCCTTAATTTGCCTAGTGGATAGCCTAGTGGTCAGAACATTGCGCTGGCAATTTGACGACCCAGGTTCGAGTCCAGTCGAGGAGATTTTTCTCTTGGAGTTAACATTAGTGCTGACTCCACTCTCCCCAAAAGTCCTTCGGATGAGACTTTAAACCGAGGCCCCGTGTGCGAACGCACGCAGAACATCTTGCGCACAGGTTAAATCCTGTTCCGCTTTTCGTAAGAGTAGGCCATCGTGTGCCGGTGGGAACAGATGACATTTACAAAACTGCATACACACAGGGACTGGATGCAAAAAAGCACACGAGTGCTTATTCAATTATCCTCGATTAAAAGAATAAATCAATCAATAAATCAATCATCTTGCTTTGCCTTTCTCTGTATTTGCCTCGCTTTGCCTTGCTTTGCCTTGCTTTGCCTTGCCTTGCCTTGCCTTGCCCTGCCCTGCCTTACCTTACCTTGCGGCGCAGGCCACAGTGACACACTAATGTCCAATGGATCGGTGGCACGGAGGTAACGCATCTGTCTAGAAAGTAAAAAGTCTGGGGTTCGATCTCCGTTTGAACCTGAACTCGTCCTCTATCCACTTGACCTTGAGTTGTGGTCTGATTAGACAATACGCTAATGTTCCGTGTGGAACACAGATTTAGTGCATTAGAATAATCCATACCAACAGGAAACAGTGTCCTTCAGGAAATTCTGTAGAAAGTGCCACTCTCATACGAAAAATACCCATATAGACTTAAGGAAAATACATGTGTGGCGCTGCTCTTGTGGCGACGTGAATTCCTTGCAGAGTGCAGCCCGACATTCATGCTGAAAACAAATTTTCATGCATGAAAAGTTGTTTATAAAGCAATGCTATGTAATGTAATATATATATATATATATATATATATATATATATATATAATATATATATATATATATATATATATATATATATATATATACAACACGACACGGCAGGCCACACTAGAATGTTTAGTAATGTGATGCAATGCAATGCAATATAGTATTAATACAATACATACAATTCATACAATGCAAAACAACACTGCGTAATACAATACATCATAATATTACTACATAGTAAAATACAATACAACAGTGGTCAGAGCACTCGCTTTCCCCAAGCCAATGGAAAGCAGAAACAACCGTAGATGGCTGCTGTCGGTGCATCTTGGCTTGAGTGCAGTCCTCCCACATCACCCACCTGTAAATGATACCTGCCCTCTTTAGGGTCAGGGAAAGTAAAGCGGCGAGGGAGAGGAGATGGGCGCCGCCCTCAATATGCCGGCCCCTAAAGAAGCTGAGGTCTCTGATAGGGCCTACCTCGCTCCCCTACGATCACATAGGTTATCAGACACCTTTTTAGAGCATTAAAACACAATACAAAACGGCGCAACATACCACACAATATGACGCAACACATACAAAACAAAAGATGATCTGTAATAAAATAGTGCCACCTTGGCTTTTGATTTTTGGCAATTACCAGCAGGGATTTGCTTTTAGGAAAGCTTAAGGCTACCTTGTATCACCCCATCCCCTCTTTTTGTCTTCTATTTAGATGTGGTTTTATGGAAGATGGCAGGATATTGCGATGGCATCTCTGTTCAAAGTAACAAAGCTTTGACTCTTTACACACCAGTTTTGTCTTTTTAGCATGATGTTGTCTTCATTTTAGTTCTTCCCGTATGTTTCTTCAGTCTTGCTTGCTTTATGTTGCTATATTGAAAATCTGTGTCGTGTTCTTTTACTCACTGTCGTTTATAGCTATTTGATAAAAAGTGTGTGTGTGTGTGTGTGTGTGTGTGTGTGTGTGTGTGTGTGTGTGTGTGTGTGTGTGTATGTGTGTGTGTGTGTGTGTGTGTGTGTGTGTGTGTGTTTATTATTTATTCCTTTATATCGAAGATAATGGAAAAAGCATTCATATGCTTTTTTACATCCAGTCCCCGTATGTATGCCGTTTTTTTGTAAATCTTGTCAGCTGTTCCCACCGGCACACGATGGCCTACTCTTACGAAATGCGGAAAAGGACTTAACGTGTGTGCAAGATGTTCTGCCTGCGTTTGCACATGGAGCCTCGGTTTGTAGTCTCATCCGAATGAATGTGTGTGTGTGCGTGTGTGTGTGTATGTGTGTGTGTGTTTGTGTGTGCGCGCGCGTGCGCGTGTGTGTGTGTGTGGTTGTGTGTGTGTGTGTGTGTGTGTGTGTGTGTATGTGTGTATGCAGTTATGTACGGTAGCGTACGTATGTGTATGTACACCTACGCCCAAAATAAGTGCAATGAATGCCCACGGGTTGTACACACAATTTTGCAATCTCATAATTATGTGAGTTTGTGGCCTACAGGCAACACCGTAGTATAGAAAGTCAGGAGTCATATGTTTGATTCCTGTTTGAATTCAAACTTTTCTGACCTGTTCCACTGGACCTTGACTGCGGACATCAGTGCTGATTTTTTGGAATAGGGAATAAATCAAAATCACTAAATGCATTGCACATTTTAGTATATGCAAAAGAATCTACGGCAACAAGAAAATTATCTTTTGGAAAAGTCTGTAGAAAAAAAGTCATTCTGCGAGTGGTATGAAAACACGTGCATGCAGCAAAGATGCACAACTCTTGTAGTGATACATCCTCACATGGGAAGTCAGTACAAATTTATATTTAAAAAATTACCATGATTCAAAGTGCAACATGATAATATAATCAACAAATTCTTCATTTTGCTTTGAAAAAATATTACCAATCTTTAACACTTATTATCTGTCACTATTATATTTTGTTCCTCAGTTACAACTGCAAGGTTCAGTAATGGTAAGATTTTGTGTATGCACCGCTTTGCCCACCTGTAGTAGCCGTATTCAAATTTTTCACTTATTCCACCAGCAACAGAGTCCCAACTCTGAAGCCACACTGTTGTAGGAGTACACAAAACAACAACAGGAAGGAACACTAAAATCTACCGCTCTGGGCGACAACTTCCCCCAACTGCATTGACACTTTCTTCCAGCCCTCTCTTCCGCGGGAAAAGAGCACATAACTCTTTCCTGCCATCATCTGCCATGCAGGGGAAGCAATGCCGATCACTTTGATCTCGGTGAGAGCTGGCCTAGTCCTCTTGAACGTAACTTCTCTCCCCCTGTTTAATCCCTATACCTTGGGGGGTATAAAAAGTCTGTGTTTGAGGAGATGGGGGGAGGGAAAAGGAAGGGGGTAGGGGGTGGAGGGTGGAGGGTGGAGGGAAGCAGTTATTATTCTGGGTACGTGGTTCTTTGGCACCAGTTCTCTGAGGACTTTGGAGTAGTTCTTGTTTCTCACCTGTTTCGGGTTTTCTTTTTGTGCATTGTTTCTTTTTTGTCTTTATTTTAATTGTTGTTTCTTTCTTTCCATCCTTTCTTTCTTTTTTCTTCCTCTCTTTCTTTCCTTTATTTATTTTGTGATTGTCTTTTCTTTCTGTTTGTGGTTTGTTCTTTGTGTTTGTCTTTCTTTTTATTTTTCTTCTTTTTTCTTTCTTTGTCATTTTGTCTCTTTTTTTCTTTAGTAATTTTGTTTCTTGCTTTCTGTTTTGTTTCCATCTCTTTTTCTTGCTTTCTTCCTCCCATCATTTAAAAAAAAACTATCTCTCTCTACCATGTATATCTATATTTTCCATCCATCGATTTACACAAACATAATTATTTCAATCACCCATCTATTGATCCATACATCTCTCCATCCGTCCTTGTTTCCATCCATTTATCCAGCCAGCCAGCCATCAATAGGCTATCTCACCTTTATTGCTTTATCCCTGATTTCTTTCTCCTTCCCTGGCCTTTTCCTTCATTCCTTCTATGCTTTCTTCCCTTCCTTTTCCACTTTATTTTATGTTCTCCTTTCTCTCTTTATTAACTCTAGCCTTTTTTTCTTTATGCTGTTTGCTTGCTTCATTCTTTTCTTCTCCCCCCCCTCCCCACCTTTCTACCTCCACAGACTTTCTTATGCCCCCAAGGTGTATGCTAAGAACTACAACTATGAGGGTCGTTAAGTTTCAAGAGCACAAGAAGACTAGCCAGCCCTTGCTGAGACCACAGTGTTCAGCATTGGCTTCCAGTGGGTTAATGATGGCAAAAGGAGTGGTGTGCTCTTTTCCTGCGAAAAAAGTTCTGTTCTAGGATATCTCCCTTTTCTATCCTTTTATTTTGGTTTCTGAGTGGGCATTTCTTTTTTTTTCTTTTTTTTTTTTTACTTTTCTGTCATCTCACTTACTTCTATTCTGCCTTCTCTTCCCAGTCTACTCTTCTGCCATCTTTCGAACAAATTTGAAAAATAGTTTTTTTCACACGTCCTAATATGACATTTTGCCTGTTTTGTTTTGTTCTGACGATCAGCTGTGATATCATGTACACACTTGGATGAACACAGGCTATCCAATCTGCAGGCTTATTTGCTCATATGGCATTTTAAAGTTTATATTTCTCCTTTCGTTTTGTTATTTTTACACCTTTTTGTAGCCAGGAGATGGTAGGATAGGCAAAATGGCAGGCGTCCTCAATACAGTCTGGTGGTGTTGTTTTTTATATACCTTAAGGATTTAAATCGTTTAGTTGTTTTCTTCAATGTTTGTTTGGGGATTTTTTAAATTCCCAAATTGGCGGTGTTGAGTGTTTGAAGGGATGAGGAGGTGTTTGTTATGAACCTGAAGTTGAAAGGTACTGGAGCCATTGAAACTGACGGAGTTGACAACCCTGACAAAACGCTTGTGGTAGGTAGGGGAGGGTTGTATAGAACATGACTAAAAGAAATGAAAGGAAATTGAATCTAGCCAGCCAGCCATCCACCTGCCATCCACCACCCAACCATCCCCCCATCTGTCCGTCGCTTTAACCATCCAACTGTACATCCATCCATTCATACACAATGCAGCCAATAAACCAACCAGGTCGCCAGCTATCTTCCTTTCCATTCTTTTTCTTGAATTTATATACCGCCTCTCCCAATCCTTTCTTCACTCCTCTAATCCTTTCTTGATCTCTGCCATTGTTTTCTTCTTTATGCCCTCTTCAATCCTTAAGCACCTTTCTCCTCCCTTCTTTGCTTGCTTGCTTGCTTCCTTCCTTCCTTCCTTCCTTTGTTGCTGTTTCTCTTTCTGATTTTTTTCTTTCTTTTTTAGTCTTTTTTTTTGTCTAGATTTTTCGAAAGATTTTTTTCTTCTACTAAAGATAAAGTCAAGAACAGCCAAAGCCATCTGTGTGCACTCCTATTTCTAAATGTCACAGACAACGTTCATGCACACTTGCAAACCTGACAGCTACTTAACAAAACTTTGCAAAGAACTACAAAAAAAAGAAAAAAAAAGGTTCTTCTTCAGGTTCAAGATGTGTGTAACATTAGGCTTAAAACGATTCTGAAAAGTTCAGGTTAATGTGTAAACATGTAGACAGTTTATGTCACCTCCAGTACAGATCCGTTCAAAGTTGGTAAGACTCACGGGTAAAAGAGGGGAAGGACTTCTTGGTACTTGTAGAGAACGTGACATAGCACAACTCAGCCATTCACAATGGCAAAGGAAAGTAATACAATGTAAACATTAATGTTGTAAAACATCAGCTAAGCTGTCCTGTACCCCTGATGCGATGCAGCATTTGTATGATATGGAAAGAATAGTTCTAATCATTTTTCCCCCTATCTGCAGATGTAGTTGAACCTTATATGGTTCTGTAGTTTGAAAGGTGAAAAACACATCACTAATCATAGATGCGCATGCACCACCACACACACACGCGCGCGCGCGCGCGCGCGCACGCACACACACACATACACACACGCACGCACACACACACACACACACACACACACAATAGTGTATGAAGGGGTGGGGTTGTGCACGCGCTTCAATGATTAGTGATGCATTTTACACACACACACACACCACACACACACACACACACACACACACACACACACACACACACACACACACACACACACACACACACACACACACGTGTGTGTGTTGTGTGTGTGTGTGTGTGTGTGTGTGTGTGTGTGTGTGTGGTGTGTGTGTGTGTGTGTGTGTGTGGTGTGTGTGTGTGTAATATCACTTGTTTGTAAAGAGATATAAAACTCACAGTGGCATTAACATTGTGTTCAATCTTCTTAAAGTCGAATAGTGGTGTCATGATTTGCAACAACCATGTTTCTTAACGGGAAGAAAGGTGTGTATCTTTTACTGGAAAAAAGCAAACACACATGGTCTCTATACCATTACCAAAGTTGTGATCATCTGTTTAGGGGAACAGGAGGGAATTGGGTTTATAATTATTTTGTATACTACTTGAAGTCATTGCAAGTTGCTCCGAGTCAAAATTAGGCTGCTTTCCCTGGGCAAAAGTGCATCACTTCAAAAGGAGCTTCATCCATTATTTTATTTCTTTACCTTTTCTGTCTGTACGTGCATTTGTTTTCCAATCAGACTGACTTTTTCTATAGAATTTTGCTAGGAACAATTCTCTTGTTGCCAGTGGGTTCTTTGACGAGCGCTAAATGTGTGCTTCACACGGGACTTCAGTTTATTGCCTCAACCGAAAGACTGGCACCCAGACCACCATTCACGTCTAGTGAATGAGGGAACAGTTTTTCAGGCACAAACGGGGATTGAACCCGGACCTGGATCCAGCCTGGACTTTTCGCTATCTACATAGGTGCGTTACCTCGAGACCACCGATCCACAGACCCACTGATCACCGATCCAGGTATTGGCTGGTGACGTCAATACCACCTGACATCAGAAGGACTGGCCATATGCCTTCATTTCAGTCTGCGCGGAGAAAAGAGCACATAACTCCCTCCACTAAGGGAAGCCACGCTGATTGCTTTGATCTCGGCAAGGGCCAGTGCCAGAGCTCTTGAGCTTCACTGGCCTCTGGCAGTTCCCGTTCTTAGGCCTTCAGGGCAGAAGAGTCCGTGTTTTTAGGAGATGGGGGTGGTGTGAAGGGGAGGGGGGTTATTATTCCGGATTTGTGCTTCATTGCCTTCCGCCTCAGGGTGATTTCAAACTTTTATACACTTCTCTTGTGCTCATTCCTTTGTTTGTTTAAATCTTCCTTCCTTCCTGACTGACTTGACTCTATACTTCCTTCTGTTCTTCCTTCCTTCCGTTCTTTCGTTTCTTTCTTCCCGCTGTCTATTCTTCCTTCCTGACTTCTTTCGTTTCAATTTTGCATACCTGCATTTATTGATATTTTTCTTAACGTGCTTATCTTAGTCTGTTTTTATGTCTTTAGTTTCTTTTCCTTCTGCCTGTCTTTCATTTTCCTACTCCTTCATTCCTCTACTCCTTGATTCTTTCCAACTAATTATGCTGCGCCATGTTCACCGTTATTTTTTTTTTTAAACACGTTCCATTCCGTTTTTTAAAAAAAATCAAAGTCACCAAAAAGCTATATTATTATCTAGTTACGCTCTTGATATGTCGCACAGAAGGAACTACTGTCCCCAATAACTATTTCCAATAGCTAAGTAAGACCTAGATCCAACCTATCTACCTGTGGCCGCCGCTCTTTCTCTGTTTGTGGTCCGTCGATCTGGAATGACCTCCCTCTCTCCCTCCGGTAAAAGCCTACTTATGACACTTTTAAATCCAACCTTAAGACACATTTACTTCAAACCTAAGATTTTCGCCTTCTGTTTCCATCTCTTATCTGTCCCTGCCTTCAACATCTACCTGCCAAAGTGTATAACCTTTATAAGTGTGTGTGTGTGTGTGTGTGTGTGTGTGTGTGTGTGTGTGTGTGTGTGTGTGTATGTGCCTCTGTGTGTGTTCTTCTTCTTCTTCTCATTGGTTTAATGTCCGTTCACTACAAGGTGATTTAGACAATGGTACATTCACGTTAAGAATGCACTGAAAAGGGGATGAGGGAAAAGGTGAAAGGATAAAGAATATAATGGATGGTGATAAGTTTATACAATTTCATTTAGAGTAACTGACCTACTGGTGACTGGCAAATACTTTCTGCAACTGATACGAGGACATGCGACTCGGAATCATACAGAACACTTTGGATATTTCCATATTTTTCCTTTGATCTACCCCTTTGCTTTTATACGAGGCAATGAGCACAGGGCAATCAAACAATATATGATGGACTGATATAATAGCAGAACAAGTGCAGAAAACATTTTTTGAATATTTAGTTGTCCAAGCATTTAGACGTAAATTATGAATTATAATTTCTATATTTCGTGGGCAACACAAACGATTTAAGTGAAATCTAAAAAACTTTGAATATACAGAGTTTGCAAGAATTGAAATAATTTCAAATGATGATAAACGTAGACCTATACTATTAATCATTATGTCACTTGTACATTCTGAAGCACCGCGTTTTGCCAGAGAATCTGTCAATTCGTTCCAGTAAAGACCGCAATGTGATGGCACCCATCAAAATTTTATCCCAATACCTTTAGAAACAAGAGAATGCATAAGGAACTTAGTTTCAAAAATAACATCATTCTCAGTGTGTGTGTGTGTGTGTGTGTGTGTGTGTGTGTGTGTGTGTGTGTGTGTGTGTGTGTGTGTGTGTGTGTGTGTGTGTGTGTGTGTGTGTACATTCGAATTTGCTAAAACTATGAATTGTTGTTGATTGCTTGTGCGTTGTATGGGTCGAATGCTACACGCTTTGATTTGTTTTTACAAGATATAGCGCTATATAAATTCCACGTATTATTGTTATTATTATCATTACTATCTAAGCAGAGAGGTTTGTGTAACGTTCAGCTGGAAACATTTCAGCATTGTTCAGGTACGTCAATGTGTACAGGCGCAGACAGTTTATATCATGCACAGCACAGAACAATGACAACTGGGAAAGGTTAATGAGCCAAAAAGAAGACAGAAATTCAAAGAGGAAGAAATAAGGAGATAGCATATCATAATCTCAGTTTTCAACCTGACATTTCAAAACGAACTCGAGTGACTTATATGGAGTTGCACAAAAAAACCTAATAGTTCCATTTAGCATTGGCTTTCTTAATGCAGCCGGGAGTTTGATCATACATCTGTGCTTTGCAGGGCCAAATGTTTGAAGTTTCACTTCTTGCAAACATTTTATTAGGCTGATGTTGTTGATGCTGTTATTGCTGTTGTTGCTTCTCTTGTTTGTTGTTGTTGTTGTTGTTGTTGTTGTTGTTGTTTCTTCTTCTTCTTCTTCTTCTTCTTCTTCTTCTTCTTCTTCTTCTTCTTCTTCTACTTCTTCTTCTTCTTCTTCTTCGCAATTCTTCTTCTTCTTCGCAATTCTTCTTCTTCTTCGCAATTCTTCTTCTTCTT
>CM060328.1:48732965-48745465 GCA_030674155.1 Stramonita haemastoma
TTCTTTTTATGTCTTGTTTTGTTTGTTGTTTGTTTCTTTCGTTCATTCGTTCTGTCTGTCTTTTTGCCGTCTTTTATTTTTTTCCTATTATTGTTTCACACACGCACACACACACACGCACGCACACATACGCACACATACGCACGCACGCACGCGCGCGCGCGCGTGCGCGAAAAATCGAAAAATGAAGAGCAAGAAATGGAATAAAAATAAAATAAGAAAGAAACATAGAAAGAAAAAAGAATGAAAGAAATAATGAAAGAAAGTAAGTAAGATGGAAAAAACAAATGAAAAGAAAAAAACAGAGCAGAAATAAAAAAAAATAATGGAAAAAAGAAAAGAAAGAAAAAGAAGAAAAAAGAACAGAACACAATGAAGAAAAGAAAATAAAGGCTCAAGAAAGACAGTAAAACGAAAAAAAAATCATAGAGAGAATAGTCAAAAGCTGCAGAACAAAACACGAAAAAAGGACCACAATTGAAAGAAGCGAACTTTAACTTTTGAGGAAGAAGAAAAAACAGGAAACTAAAAATTCTATCTTAAAGAAAAAAAGTACCCACGAAAACCACGAACAGAATCTAAACTAAAAAAACCAAACAAAAGCAGCCACCCAAACAATAAAATATGAAGACAAAAGAAACATGTGGCAAAGCATTATAGACAGAGGGATAGGTTTTATAGAAAAAAGGGAGAAGAATAAAAATAAGAACAAGAACTAGAAGACAAATGACAACAACATTTACAATAATTCAGCACTTTTCACAATAACAACAAAGACAACAACAAAAACAACAGCAGCAACAAGACCAACACGTTGAACCATTTCATCAAGAAAACAAAATATGTTAAACATAAGAATTGCATGTTTGCATGTCTACAACTGCTATGACTCTTTCAAATTTTTAAAAGAACATTTCACGTGGCTATTCAAATCATTCTCGACCAAATTCGATTTACAAGCAAGAAAAGAAATATCAAGAGTGAAATTATTTCTTTGCTAATCATTATAAATAATGACCACAAATGCATTGTTTGCAATCATCGGAACATGTATAGAACTTGCTGAACTGTATGAAAGCCTGGGGGGGAAAAGCAAATAAAACAAAAAGCAAAGTGTCTGTTTACATACGTAATTGCAAGATGTCCACTGAGAATAGGCCTATCTACTGATTCATTCGACTACGTGTTTGTTCATTGCTTATTGATTTAGTCATTTATTCATCTGTTTATTCATTGCTTGTTCAACTATTCATTTATTTTGTTGTTTATTCATTTACTTATCTACCGATTGGATTTTATAATGCAAACAATATTTTGCCTTGCAAAGTTCTTTAAGCATAAGTTTCTGTCATTTCAGAGAGAGAGGAGAGAGAGAGAGAGAGAGAGAGAGAGAGAGAGAGAGATGAGAGAGAGAGAGAGAGAGAGACAGAGACAGAGACAGAGACAGAGACAGAGAGAGAGACAGAGAGAGAGAGGCAGGAGGAGAGAAAAGAGACAAGGAAGAGGAGACAGAGAGAGACGACAGAGAAGAGAGAGAGGAGACAGAGGAGAGCAGGAGATGAGACAGAGAGAGAACAGTGATAGAAGGAAGTGCAAAGAAGAAGAACAGATATAGAAGCAGAGGCAGACAGAGAGAGAGAGACAAGAAGAGAAGAGAGAGAGACAGAGAGAGAGAGAAGAGAGAGAGAGAGAGACAGAGAGAGAGAGAGAGAGAGAGAGAGAGAGAGAGAGAGAGTAGAGAGAGAGAGAGAGAGAGAGAGAGAGAGAGAGAGAGGAGAGAGAGAGAGAGAGAGAGAGAGAGAGAGAGAGAGAGAGAGAGAGAGAGAGAGAGAGAGAGAGAGAGAGAGAACACAGACAGAAAGACAGAGAATCAATCAGACAGACAGACAGACCAAAACACAGACGTATGGTAGATGGGAGAGATGGCCAGTTGTTTGGATAAAAACAGACGGACAGACAGACAGACTGACAGACAGACAGACAAACAAAAAGACACACACACGCGTACAGCACAACACACACAAGTTTTACACACACAATAACAACACAACAACAACAACTCATACACAACACACACATACACACACAAACACATAATTATTTACACACATACACAACATAAACAACAACATACCACAACACAACATAAAACACAGCAACAACAACAACATTCACGCACACACTACAGTCTACAACACAACACAACACACACACACCAAACAAACAAACAACAATAACAACACACACACAACACAACACAACACAACACCACACACACTCACACACACACACACACACACACACACACACACACACACACACACACACACACACACACACACACACACACACACACACACACACACACACACACACACACGGACACAACAAAAACAATCGTGTGCCGGTGGGAACAGATGACATTTACAAAACTGCAAACACACGGGGACTGGACATAAAAAAGCACAAGAGGGCTTATTCCATTATCCTCGATATAAAAAAATAAAAGAAAGAAAAAAGGACACAACAATAACAACAAAAACAACAAGAAGAACTCACACACACACACACATACACACACACACACACACACACACACACACACACACACACACACACACACACACACACACACACACACAACACAACACAACACAAACACACACACACACAACACAACACAACACAACACAACACAACACGCACACACTCACACACACACACACACACACACACACACACACACACACACACACACACACACACACATACACACACCAAAAAACAATCGTGTGCCGGTGGGAACAGATGACATTTACAAAACTGCAAACACACGGGGACTGGACATAAAAAAAAGCACAAGAGGGCTTATTCCATTATCCTCGATATAAAAGAATAAAAGAAAGAAAAAAGGACACAACAATAACAACAAAAACAACAAAAGAACTCACACACACACACACACACACACACACACACACACCACACACACACAACACACACACACACACACACACAACAACACACACACACACAACACAACACAACACAACACAACACACACCAACACACAACACACACACACACACACACACACACACACACACACAACACACACACACACACACACACACACAGTGGAGTAGAGTCCTGATGGGAGAGAGGGGGGGATGGCTAGAGGACTGAGCAGGTGTTTAGTCAGGCACAGTCCTCTCCCTGCAGACTGTTGACTCAGGTTCTGTTCAGGCACAGTCAGTCCCCAAGGCCGCAGGTAGATCCACATGAACCACGCGGCCAAAATCAACAAAGACATGTTGTTCTTGTGGGGCGTTCCTCCGCTTAACACCCAGGGGATTGCGACCCCCCCCCCCCCCCCAGGTCTCCCCCTCTCAGCCCCCACCCCCCTCCATACTTCAGCTCCTAAAGATGCTGTATGTCTCACTTATCACACCTGGGAATTACCTTGAGACCGTATGAAAACATTGGGTGACAGCAGTTTCCGTGTGTACGTGCGTGTGTACGTGCGTGCGCGCGCGGCGCGCGCGCGCGTGTGTGTGTGTATGTGTGTGTGTGTGTGTGTGTGTGTGTGTGTGTGTGTGTGTGTGTTTATCAAAGGCCTTCTCATGTATCTTACGCTGCTGTACTATCTAACTCTATCTATAACCTTTTATATCGAGGATAATAGAGTAAAGACGCATGTGGTTTTTTTCACATCCAGTCCCCGTGTGTATGCAATTTTGAAAATGTTATCATCTGTTCCCAACGGCATACAATGGCCTACTCTTTCAAAAAGCGGAACAGGTTTTAACGTGTGTACAAGATGTTCTGCATGCGTTTGCACAAAGGGTCATGGGTCTGAAGGACTTTTTGGGGGGGAGAGTGGAATCTGCACAGATGCACTGCACTGATGTGAACTCCAGGTTAAAAGTCCCCTGGAACGAGATTCGAACCCGGGTCTTCAGATTGCAAGTGCTACAGGAGGTTGTTCTCCCTTCAAGAAGAAAGCAGGATGTTTGGCTAGAGCTTTGTCATGGATGAAAACGATTTCAACGTAATGTTTTACAGTATACATTATATGTGGATCGGTGGTCTAGGTGTAGCGCTTGCTAGAAAGAAATGTCCGGGTCGGAGTGTGCGGTTCGTACCCTTGGGACAAAACTTTCCATATTAGACCTGTGTGGTCTGGCGCTAGTCTTTCGGATGAGACGATATACGAGTCGTGTTTCCATCACTATTTAGCGCACGTAAAAGACCACGGCAAAAGGGGGTTGCCCCTGGCAAATTCTGTAGACAAGCACTTGATAGGGAAACATATACACTTGATGCAGGAAAGAAAAAATGTAGCCTGCACATGTGGCGACCGCTCTCCGGAGAGCAGCCCGAATTCGCAGAGAATCTGGTGACATAAAGTGTACAAATACAAAATACAAAAAATTAATGAATTGGAATAATGTAGTTTGGCAGTTTGCTTATCTGATTATTGCGTTTAGATTCAGAGATATAGATTTTCAAGTATTTTTCCTTTTTGCCATATATTGTAATCTGTCTACTCATAAGATGTATTTAGAATTGTATTTCCCTCTTGTGGCGCGGTATGTGTTTTGTGTGTGTGTATGAGTGTGTGTGTGTGTGTGTGTGTGTGTGTGTGTGTGTGTGTGTGTGTGGTGTGTGTGTGTGTGTGTGTGTGTGTGTCATGTGTGTGTGTGTCTGTGTGTGTGTGATATTGGCATCAACAATATTTTTAAATACTATTCATTCATAAAAACAGTGCTTAAGCTACTGTTATTTTTGTTAATATTCTTTTAAATTTCCTTTTCTTCCAATCGGCTGGAGTTTTTAGGTTTCACCAATGATGGATCTTTGTTTTCCCCACCATGAAGGTATCCACATTTGGCGACGAATGCTAGGTATGTTTGTGTTCCAAAACCCACCGAATGCTGGCATGAATTCTGGATCCTTAAAGTGCCTGTTTGATTTCTGCATGTATACATACATACGAAGGGTACTTTAGGCGCTGGCAAGTCTGCACTTGAAGTTGGTCTGGGAGATCTAAAAAAAATCTCCACCCTTAATTTCCAGACCCCGCCAAGATTCGAAACCATGACTTCATGGGCCCATGGGATTGAAGCCGAACAGTCTTCATTTAACCACGTGGCTACATCGCCCGTCAGGAGCAAGGAATGACTTGATGGATAATCATCTTCTTTGTTTTTTTTTTTGTTTTTTTGCTGGTTTCTTTGGTTGTTTATATGATCTGTTGTTCTCTTTTCTTGTTTTCGACAAACTTCTATGTCATTATTTGATAACATAATGTGCTTCCATTCTACCTCGGATCAGTAAATGACACTCCTTCTGCAAATCTAAAAAAAGAAAGATACATGTTTATATGTATGTATATGTATAGAATATCTATATCTATGTGTGTGTATATACATACATACATACATACATATATATATATATATATATATATATATATAAAAATATAATAATAAGAAAGAAGTAAATAGACAGACAGAAGACAGAAGAGACGAGACAGACAGACAGACAGACAGACAGACAGACAGACAGAGACAGAGAGACTGAATTGCTGAAAACAGTGAAATGTTTAGCCTATAAGTGACTTTTGGTCAAGATGTAATACAAAAATTATTTGATGTGAAGTATAAAGCTAGTATGTAAGACGTTTGTTTTTCTGTGGATCTTTCGTTTGGGGGTCGGTTTCTGTTTGTTTGGTTTTAGTTTTTTTTATTTTGTTTTGTTTTGTGTGTGGTTTTTTGTATATTTTTTCTTTTCCTAACATCCAGTAGATCTATGTGCTGGGTGTTAAAATAGATTTTTGTCCTACACACTTTCTAAACTCAGAACTTTTTAATGGATTTCACATAGGTGTACTACATTCTCTAGTAAAAGTTATTTTGTACTCTGTTTCTATGTGTCACTGTGTCTCAGTTCTGTTTCTAGGTGTTAGTGTGTCTCTATTATGTTTCTATGTGTCATTGTGTCTTAGTCTTCCTCATTCCCCCCACCCTCCGCCTCTCTCTGTCTCTCTGGTCTCTCTATCCCTCTCTGTCTCTGTCTTTATCTCTCCCTCTCTCTCTCTGTCTCTCTGTTTGTCTCTTTTAGTCTCTGTCTCTGTCAAACACACACACACACACACACACACACACACACACACACACACACACACACACACACACACACACACACACACACACACACACACACACACACACACACCTGTTCTCACATTTCTACTGATGTGTCACTTCTTACAGAAAACACCGTTACCAATATCATAGTCCAAAAGAAGATTGATGCCCATATGACGACACACATGCTGATAGCAGTTCATCTTTTTCAACAAAAATTAACACTGGTGCATGAATTCCCATATTAAGAAGTTTTCTATAAGAGAAGACACATGAGCAAGTGCATGCCTTTATGAATACCCTATTAAAACGCTAACCTTTGGAACTGTGCTGTTAGCAACCAGGGCTTCACATTCACAGGAATCGTTGGTAGACACACGTACACCTACATTTACACAGGCACACCCACACTCGTTGCTATATTTGAAGGCATGCATGTAGGCTACCTTCAACGTGGGCAAGAATGGTCGCATATGCGAAATCTAATTATAGGTGAATCACAGGGATCTAGATGAGGAAAGAAAAAAAAACAACACCTAAAATCCACCAAAAAGATCCTTGGGGAGGCCCTTGAGGACACAATTTATTTGATAGTGCGATAATTATATTAAATGTAACTATCACTCGTTTGTTTTAGTTTGTAATTGTTTTTGTTATTTCATACGTCTCTTTGTCTAAAAAAAAATGTGGTTTACAGTCAAATAAATAAAACCTCTCGAAATAAAAAAAGCAAAAAAGTGTTGTGTGTGTGTGTGTGTGTGTGTGTGTGTGTGTGTGTGTGTGTGTGTGTGTGTGTGTGTGTGTGTGTGTGTGTGTGTGTGTGTGTGGTGCGTGGTGCATCGTGCTGTGCTGTATGTGCTTATACAGTGTGTGGTCGTTGTGTGTGTGTGCTGTGTGAGGTGTGTGTGTGTGTGTTGTGTGTATGTGTTTTGGTGTGTGTGTGCACGTAGTGTGTGTGTGTGTTGCGTGTGTGTGCATGTACAGTGTGTGTTGCGTGCGTGCATGCATGGGCATGTATAGTGTACGTGTACGTGTGACGTGTGTGTCTGCGTGCGTGTGTGAATGCACATGATTTGTGTCGCGTGTGTGTCTGCAGCCCACCTACGTTTCTTTATTCATGTTCAATTTTCTCTCTGCTACCTCATGCATTCAAACAGGCGGAGAGTGTGGGTGTGTCTGTGTAGGTGTGTACACCAAACCTCTCTACAGATGGACACCTGTACGCTTAACGAGATAATTGCAAAAAAGTTACAGTTTTTGATTATGACAAACAACCGAAAATGTCAACCTTGCTGGCTGGCACGTCTTGTATTGACACCTCATCACAGGGGCAATATATCTATTGCATCAGCAATACACTGTACTGGGAACCATGAGCTGACATCTACCTACCTGACTGTCATGTCAATGAAATTGTTGTGTTGCTTGGTCTCCCTCTGTGGGGTCTAATCACACCACAGGGGATGCCACACCTGTACCTGGTAGGCTTTTGAACATTCTGTCGTCTCTGTGTTGTAGTCATTTGGGGGTCTTTTGATTTTTTTTAATGTTTGTTTGCTTGTTTTGGTTTTTAAGGGTATGAATGTTTGTATATATTATATATATATATATATATATATATATATATATATATATATATATATATATTATATATGTAGATAGACACTCAGATAGACCGATAGACAGATAGATAAATAGATAGATAGATATGATAGATAGATAGATAGATAGATAGTAGATAGATAGATAGATAGATAGATAGATAGATAGATAGATAGATAGTAGATAGATCATACATACATACATCATACATACATCATACATACAACATACATACATACGATACATAGATAGATAGATACATAGATAGATACATAGATAATGATACATAGATACATAGATACATAGATACATAGATAGGTAGATAGATAGACAGACAGCAGACATACAGAGAGACAAACAAACAGACAGGTAGAGATAGCAATCCATGTATAGTATATATATATATATATATATATATATATATATATATATATATATATATTGAAGAAGTACAAGAGAAAGCAGATTAAAATAGACAAACAGATACAGACCAAAAAAGCCCCAAAAGGTAAACAGACAGACAGACAGACCAAAACAGATAGACTTATCATGAACCTCAAGGCTTACATCTTACATTTACGCATGTTTGTGTATGCATTTGCATGAATTTCTACGTATGCGTTCGCTTGATTGCTTGCCTGTCTGTCTACCTGCCTACACATATAAATGCTTTTTGCCTACCTGCCTGAATGCATTTTGACATGCTAGAGAGTGTGGGTGTGTCTGTGTGGGTGTGTACACCCAAGGTTTCATCTAAATGTGACGCCCTGTTTTCTAACAAAAGAATTCCAAAGGTTAATGTTGGGATTGTGACATTGACACACGTCACAACATGTTGACATGTCAGTATTGAAAGTCCATGACATTGAAATGTGTGTATCAAGCAATATGTTCGAAAAAATGAACTGGGTTTATTCTGTGTGCTTGTGTTATATGAATCAATTTCGGGTTTTTTGTCTGTTAATATTGACAATGTTGTATTCATAGGTGTAATATATCTGTCATGATATTTTATTTATGTGTTTGTTTTGTATGCTCTGGGTTTTCTTTTTAAAGCAAGAAGCAGGGGAGGGATAAAGGCAGGGTATAGTATGAAAACTGTGAATTTGTTCGTATGTGCATATGTGGATCAGTATCAAGATATTAATGATTTGTCGTAAGAATTAAAACTATCTGCGGGGAGGGGGGGGGGGGGGGTAGGTGCATGTAAAAAAAAAGGAAAGAGCAGGAAACCGAAATATGCAAGAAGAGAGAGGGAGAGAGAAGAGAGAGAGAGAGAGAGAGAGAGAGAGAGAGGAGAGAGAGAGAGGAGAGAGAGAGAGAGAGAGGAGAGAGAGAGAGAGGGGAGAGAGAGAGAGAGGGGAGGGAGAGAGAGAGAGAGAGAGAGAGAGAGAGAGAGAGAGAGAGAGAGAGAGAGAGAGGAAGAGAGAGAGAGAGGAGAGAAGAGAGAGAGAGAAAAATGGATGAGAGAGAGAGAGAGAAGGGTAAGAGAGAAGAGAGAAGGGAGAGATTGAAGAGAGAGAATGAGAAAGAGATGAAGGAGAGCAGAGGCAGTGAGGAAGAGAGAGAGAGAGAGAGAGAGAGAGAGATTTGAGCGTCAATGCAACTGTATTAATGATTCGATTTGTATTCAGCAAAAAGTGTTGTTAAAAGGCTCAGTTTTGCAATTTTACATCAAAGGATGAATTTCAAATGAAATTGAGCGCAACCAAATAATGATGTTGATCATGGATGTATGCATATTTGCTTCAAACGATGAAGGAAAATATTAGAGAAGAAGAAGAAGAAGAAAGAGAAGAAGAAGAAGAAGAAAGAAGAAGAAGAAGAAGAGAAAAGAAGAAAGAAGGAGAGAAGAAGAAGAAGAGAGAGAGAGAGAAGAGAGAGAAGGAAGAGGAGGAAGGAGGAGAGGAAGGAGAAGAAGAAAAAGAAAGAAGGAAGAAGAAAGAGAAGAAGAAGAAGAAGAGAGAGGAAGAAGAAGAAGAAGAAGAAGAAGAAGAAGAAGAAGAAGAAGAAGAAGAAGAAGAGAGAAGAAGAAGAACAAAAAACAACAAGACAGAAAACAAAACGAGGAGGAGGAGGAGGAGGAGGAGAGGAGGAGGAGGGAGGAGAGGAGGAGGAGGAGGAGAGGAGAACAAGAGACAAGAAGACAAGAAGACAAGAGAAGAACGAACAAGAAGAAAACAACAACAACAACAGCAGATCAAAAGAAGAAGAAAAAGAAGAGGAATAAGAAGAAACAAGAAAAACAAAAGATAGCGTACAGTTTATATTTAAACTGTGAGGAGGAGGAACTTATACTGAGAGACTTAAGTTTTAAAAAAAACATTCGAACTCTGTACGGAAAGCAACAAACCTCACGTGATTTTCTTCAGTTTACTGTCACAAGTACAAAAACAAGACTATCATTTTCATCTGTCTGTCTGTCTGTATGTCTGGCTGACTGTCTGTCTGTCTGTCTCTCTGTCCTTTTGCTAGTCTGTTTTCTATCCTGTGTTTGCGAATCTATCTTTTTGTTTCGCTGTCTCTGTCTCCCTCTGTCTTTCTCCCTCTGTTTTTTTTTTTTTTATCTCTGTCTCTGTCTGAATGTGTGTCTCTCTGTTATACACACTTACTCTACACACACACACATACACACACATATATACATACACACTTACACACACTTACACACACACACACACACACACACACACACACAACACCACACACACACAACAAAAACAAAACGGATGCAATAAACACAACAACAACACACACACCACACACACACACACACACACACACACACACAACACACACACACACACACACACAAAAACAAACACACCAAACAACACACACAACACACACACAAATACACACACAAACAACACACACACAAACACACAAATACACACACAACACACACACACACACACACACACACACACACACACACACACAACACACACACAACCACAGACACACACAGACACACCACAACATCAACACACACAGACACACACACACACAGACAACACACATGCACACACACAACCCCCCCCACCCACCCACACACCACACACACACATACACACACACACACACAAACAAACACACACACACACACACACACATCAAAGCGAAACAAAAAAAATAAACAAAACGAGACTAGAAGCCACACCCCTCCTTTTCCCTATGTGAGAAAACGAAAGTAAAACAGAACTCGAAGCAGCTGAAAAGGCCAAGACAGCGATGCAGTTCAATAATGAGGATATTTGTCAATGATGTGCAAAGAAACGACACACTGATCAATATGATGCAAACAAACAAACAGCAACAACAAAAACTTTGACAGAACCTCACATGTCTTCAATTCGATTAGCATTCCATCATATATGAAAAATGATACTAAAAAAAACTGGATGTTGTAAGATCACGATCATCACCATCAGCAGCAGCAGGAGCAAAAGCAGCAGCAGTAGCAGTAGCAGCAGTAGCAGCAGTAGTAGAAGTAGCAGCAGAAGCAGTGGAAGAAGAAACAAAAGCAACAGTAGCAGTAGTAGCAGCAGGACTGGTAGCAGATGAATAAACAGCAGTAGAAGCATTAGTATCTTTCTTCGTGTTCTCTTTCTTCAGTTCTGTTGGTTCTTTTCTTTTTTTCCTTCCTTTCTGTCTTTTCGTTTTTTCTTTCTTCTTTTTTCTTTCTTTTTTTCTCCCTTTTTTTTCTTTCTTCTATTCTTTCTTTCTTTTCTTTTCTTTCTTTCTTTCTTTCTTTCTTTCTTTCTTCATTTATCCTTTCTTTCTTTATCTGATTCTTTTTTTTTAATTTCTTTTTGTCTTTTGCTTTCCTTTTTTGCATTTCTTCCTTTCTTTCTTTCCATCTGCCTGCCTGTTTTCTTCTTGTTGGTTTCTTCTCTTCATATTCTTTTTCTCAGATTGACTTCATGTTTTTTTTTCCAAGTGTGCATATGGATGTCTTTCATTTCTAGTGTTTGTTTTCATTTTTGGCCGTTTTTTTTCGATTTCTTTTCTCTCTTTTTTCTTTCTTACTTTCCTTTTTCTGTCATTCTTTCTTTCTGTTCTTACCCCAGCCCTGGTATGGCCTTTGTGGTCGGCGGAGCTATAAACAACAAGATTGGATTCTTTCTTTCTTTCTTTTTTGTTTTCATTCTTTCTTTCTTCTTCTTTCTTTCTTTCTGTCTTTCTTTCGTTCGTTCTTCAACAAAGCTTTCAATATGACTGCATCCAATTTTGTTTTTAAGGTTCTTACAATCGGGACATGTCGGATACCTTCACCCAGTTTTTTTGTTCATAAACAAAGTGTACTGTAACCATGCCCCATTTACAGTGCAAGCAGGCCGAGCCGTGGTGACATTTTTTTTCTGTCTCTCTTCTATTTGCTTTTATAAGAGTCCAATTTCCTTGGAAATGGCAGCTCACAATTCAGGACAGACTCTTTTTTTTTTTTTTTTGCTGCCTCATCTTCTGTGATGTCCCCGTACTGCTGTTCCCACGCCGCTCATTTCAATCTCCCCACCACAGCCATACCCTGATTCGTTGATTCAGGACAGACTCTAACACAATGATTTTACAAAAAAAGAACAAGAAAAAACGCAATCATTTATCCCAATATCGCACCGGTCCTAGGCTCACAATGCCTATTGATGTTGTTGCTATGATTGTTGCTGTTGCTGTTGTTCGTCAACTATTTTGTTGTCACTTTAATTAATGTTGATTTCAAACACCAAAACAATGTATCAAACA
>CM060328.1:48757965-48767965 GCA_030674155.1 Stramonita haemastoma
ATGAGTGTGGTGGTTGCAATGACATTTTTTGTGCATTGTTCTTTTTTCACCTTTATGATTATTAAAATCCTTCTCTTTTTTTGCCTGGCAAATATAACCACAACGACGATGACGATGGTAAAATAATGATGATCATAACGATGCGCGTACCTATTACCCTGCTAACTTGACGTAAAACATCAATCACCACACATGGTTAGCAAGATGTCTGCTGTAGTGCTAAAACCTATCGTCTGCTTGTGGACTCCAGGGAATAGCTCCCATTTCTGTCCTGGCTCTTTCCGCCTGTGTTTGATGGAATTGAAAATCACTCTGCTTCTAGAGTTCTGTCGGACGAGACTTGTACGATTGTTTTCAGACACAAAGTAGATAGGTGCCATTTATTTTGATGTGTGTTGGCGATGGATGTTGTGATTGTTGTTGGTGGTTGGGGGGGTGTTGTTGTTTTGTTTTTTTTTTTTTTTATTTAGCTTCTTCTTGCACTTTTCTTTTGTTTTTTTCAATTTATTCTCCTCCTTGCAGTTCTTTCTTCTTTTTTTGCAACTTTCTCGTTGTTGCGTTCTTCTTTTTGTATTTCTTTTTCTTCATTCTTTCTTCTTTTTTTCAATCTTTTTCTTCTTTCTCTACTTTTTCTTTCTTCTTTTCTTTTTTTTTCTTCTTCTTTTTCTTCTTCATCTTCTTTTCTTTCTTCTTCTCTTTTCTGCAATTCTTTCTCTTTCATTCTTTTCTTCTTCTTTCTCTTCTCTTTGCTCTTCTTCTTCTTCTTCTTCTTCTTCTTCTTCTTCTTCTTCTTCTTCTTCTTCTTCTTCTTCTTCTTCTTCTTCTTCTTCTTACTTCTTCTTCTTTCTTCTTCTTCTTCTTCCTCTGCTTTCTTTCTTCCACTTCTTTTTCTTGCAATCTTCTCCTTGCAATCTATCTTCTTCTTTTAAAACTTCTTCTTGCTACACTCTTCTTTTTGCATTCTTTTCTTCCTAGCTGTTGTTGTTGTGTTGTTGTTGTTGTTGTTGTTGTTGTTGTTGTTGTTGTGTTTGTTGTTGTTGCAGTGCTTGTAAATCGAAGTGACACTGCCGTTTCTGATTATGGTGGCAATGGAAATGGCTGTTGTGCTGATTTTGTTATTGGAGGTGATGGTGTGGCAGTGTGGTGTTATAGGAAGGAAGTGTCTTCTACTTCCTCCTCCTCCTTTTCCTCCTCCTCTTCCTCCTCTTCTTCTCCTTCTTGCTTCAGAGAAAAGCTTTCTACTCAGCAAAATGTCTAGGTTTTTTTGTTTCCATTCGTTCAACAGAAAACAAAAGCCGCACTGAATTCAATGTATGTGGGAGTATGAAACAAAACAGCAATCGTTGAATAATGTGCAAATGGTTAGGGCTTTTTGTTTTTCTTTTAATCCCACGCTTTGATTAATTCTAGTTCTGGAAAACATAATAACATTAATTGGATATACTGGTTAGTTTCTTGTAATATTCATCACTCTATTTGCGTGTCAAGATGTTCAAAATTACAGTGCTCTGATTCGCCTCAGGCCCATTTTCGTATTGTGGCCCAAGGCCGATCTACATTAAATTTCGCAAGTGTTAAGTGTCTCTCTCTGTCTCTCTGTCTCTCTGTCTCTGTCTCTGTCTCTGTCTCTCTGTCTCTGTCTGTCTGTCTCTGTCTGCTCTGTCTGTCTTCTGTCTGTCTGTCTGTCTCTGTCTTCTCTGTCTGTCTTCTTCTTCTTCTCTCTGCTCTTCTCTCTCTTCTTCTCTCTCTCTCTCTCTCTCTCTCTCTCTCTCTCTCTCTCTCTCTCTCTCTCTCTCTCTCTCTCTCTCTCTCTCTCTCTCTCTCTCTCCCCCCCCGTGTATTGCGTTGTGCCCTTTTTGGAGTGGATATTGGGTAATTGGATTTCTTGATGAGTGTAATGCTCCTTGGGGAAAGGCGAGAATGCACTGCTTGTTGTATATAGCTACGCACATTGCCAGGTCTGCTACCTTGGGGTTCCTCTGCCTCATAACATGCACTCACTTTAGCGTGTAATTATTAACATCTATACACATTTCCATCTCACTACTTCTAGTCTGTTTCTTCATATCTACTCTATCTGCACTATCTATCTATTCATTATCTATAATCTATTATCACTTTCTATCTATCTATCTATATCTATCTATCTATCTATCTATCTATCCTATCTATCTATCTCTATCTACCTATCAAATTCTATCTATCTATCTATATCTATCTATCATATCTACTATCTAGCTATCTACTATCTTATCTGTCTATCTATCTATCTATTTCTATCGATCGTGATCTGATCGATTGGATTAATCTATCTATTGTCTATCTATCCTTAGTCTGGCGACCGTGGGGGCACCCCTGAAGAATTGACAACCAGTTTTCTCTGTTCCTCTCTCTGTTTGCCTTTCTCAAAGGTTTTGTTGAGTTCTAGGCCTGTCCATTCGCTGATGTTGTCCTCCCATCTCTTCCTTGGTCTGCCTCTTTTTTTCCTTCTTGGACAGTGCCTTGCAGTATTGGTTTTGAAGTCCATTTGATCTTGGATATGCCCGTACCATTTAAGTTAACACTTCTTTACGATTCGATTGATAAAAGATTTTCTTCGGGACTAATGGTTTACTGGATTTTGTTGTCACTTCTTCGTTGCTTATTTTGTCTCTGTCGGAGATGTCAAGGAGTCCCCAGGAAGCATTCATCTCTACCGCTGTACTCTTCTCTCCAAATCAGCAGTCAGGGTCCACGATTCACAGGCATACAGGAATATGGATATGACAAGGAAGCGCATTAGTCTGATCTTGGAGTTGTGTGATTTTTTTTTCTTTCCAGATGGTGTTCAGTTTTGACAGTGCTGTTATTGTCTGTGCAATCCTGCATACTACCTCTGGCTTGGACTCCTTGTCTGATACAACGGCTCCCAAGTACTTGAAGCTTTGAACAGTTTCCAGCTTCTGGTCATAGCCTTATTGACCCTAATATCAGTGCTGATGCCCTTGGCGTTACTGGTCATCAGACCACGCTTTCTAACTGTACTAAATCGGGTTTAGTAGATCGTTTCAGATCCAAAGACGAAAAAGCTTATGCTTCTTTATTGTTAAGATTGGCACTGCAAGTACAAGTGCTACCTGCTGATCTGTGGAGGCATTAGAATGCAACTAGTACAGAGATCTTGGCAATCGTTAGAGTCTATATGATTCAACATGTACTGCATTGCTTAGTCACCTACCTTGCTTCAAGAAAGAAATATCACATGTCGTACGGGATTAGGAAGCAAGGCGGTTACTAACTGTTTCGTTTGCACAAGGAGCAAGAGTCCATCGCTGTGTACATGTCCTGCTATAATGAAAAGTGAAAATGAATTGTACTTCTTTGGCGAACACTCAACAGCAACTACTGTTGTCTGTCACATGAATGGAAAATGCGTCATGGCTGCAGTTACGTGCCTGACAAGTCACGCCCAGCGCATCTCTACTGTGGCCAAGAGAGATAATTGTTAGGTTTTAAGTCTTTTCTTGCAAAAAAATAAGATGGGAGGCTGGACCAAGAGGGTAGAAAATAAGTAAGAAAAAGGCAACAGGAAGAAAATAAACAAAGCAGAAACAAAAAAGGGATAGAGAAGACGGTATTTCGTGCACAGAATTTCCAGAAGGTTGGGATGCTAGTTTTACTGACAAGACACGAATAAGTGAATTGTACGAGTCTCCGTTTACAGAGGGTGGAAAAACGGATCTGTCCAACTGATTATGTGACATTAGCAGTGACTTATAAGTCTTTGTATTTTCTGTTCATTAAGGCTAAAATTTTTCTTATTGTTTGACCTTAATTTGTAGATTTAAAGCTTTTAACGAAATTTAAAGCATCTTTTTTCCGCTTTGTCACAAATGACACTGCGGGCTTGATCGTTACATGCTGGTCTGTGGTCAAAGGGTATCTGAATGCAACCAGTATGTTGACATTTCGCGATCCTTGCGGGCTACATGCTTGACCAGGCAACTACATGGTCAGTACAGGCTTGACCAATGAAATACGTGGTCAGTCACCTACCTCTGTACTTCGAGGACGAAATACGATATAAACAGTGGGAGAGGTAATGTGGTGCCACGGTTTCAATTGCCTCCCTTGCGCAAAAGGACAAGATCGTGTTGCTGTACGCACACCAGTGAAATGTGTGCATCATTCGCTACCTTCTGAGGTTAATTAGATCGTTGCCATTATATTCTTAACCTTTTTACGCTAGCTTGTCAAATTAATGTCGCTTCTTTGTGAAGGCCGTATCACATTTCTGCATTGTTCCGATCGTGCTCAGTAAAGATCTCAACCTCTATTTCAGAAATGGAAGATTAAGTTTCTGCACTCTGCCACAGTTCTGTTCATATCTTCATTTTTAGGTTGAAATAAAATCTGTTCATGTTTGAACATTTCCATTGCTGTATTTTGCTTGTTTCTCATTATATCTATTGTAATGCCTGTTTGAATCGAAGTCCAGATAAAAGGAAGTGTGAATGCTCACAGTTGTTTTCTCTAAGGTTGTCACAGTCCGGTTACTAGAATGATGTCCAAACGCAAGTATGCCTGTTGTATTTTTGTCACTTATTCCAATCAGGCATGCAATAACCTGTCGGGTTGTTTTTTTCTTTTGACAGATGAAATGGGCTTTGAGATGCACACAACTCTGTCGGGCATGCGATCATGTCTTCATGGACTTAAGTTGAACTCTCATCAAGCCCTGGAAAGGAAATTGAATTTTTGCATTAACTGTTAGTTCCAACGTCTGTTTATAAATGCTAGCCGCTTGTGAATTTGAACATAGAATCTTTGGATCAATATCAACAGTTCTACCCAAAGAGCTAATCGGTTCTCTATTAAGACTAGCCGCCGCTGTAGTCTAGTGGTTAGGCGTTGGTCGTAATCTAAAGGTTGCGGGTTCGATCCAGCTTTCGGCTATGGCGTTGTGCCTTGGAAAAGGCACTTTACGGCTATTTTCTCACCACACCAGTGGAAAAGGGTACCCACCTTGTGTTGGGTTAACCCTGCGATAGAGGGCGTCCTATCCAAGGGAATCTATAACTCTCAGTCGCTTAACGCACAGAAACCGGGATAACACCGCTGATGAGCTTAGGCTCGGGACAGACTTGAACTTTAACATGTAAGACTAGACAAAATTAAGGGTGAAAATTTAGTCTATACATTTTTTTTTAAAAACACCGTTTAAAATGACATTCTTGGTTTTACTCCCCACTTCAAACCGTTGCACGAGATATGAATGACCAGCTTGTTACATCATAAGACTGAACAGGAAAAAAGTCACGTTGCTGGTTTATAAAAACTGCTGATACAACACACACAATATCCACACAGATTTTTTTTTTAATTAAGAAAAAATAATCAAATCAAAATGACCTTTTTCTGTTATATCTGTACAGATGCCAATACTAGACGTCTACGCTCTTTACACGGCTAACCTATAATTTACCTGAACAAAATCATCAGGAAAAAAGCAGAGATTATAAATTGACAATACGGTGAGGGATGGAAGGAAGTGGGGAGGGGGTCAGGTAGTGGCAAGGGGTGGAGATGGTGGAAAAGCACGTGGAGGGGGCGAAGGGGGGAGGTTTGTTAATGGGAAAACTGTCAAATGGAAATGTCAGGAAAGGAAGAGTATCAGCAGACCCTGCTTGTTCTGTTGATCTATTTCTGTTTGAAATGCCATGATATGTGGGTCACTTGACACATTTCGCAACCTTAGCAACATAACTACTGACTTGACTTCTCCGATGACTCCCTGAGGAGTCGTTAAAACAGGACACCAGGGTGATGCGTGCCCTCTCCTCAGTGCAAACGTATTTACTTTGACTGAAAATGATATTCAGTTCAATGTAATTCAATCCAATTCACTCCACTTCAGTTCATTTTTGCATGATTCGCTGCAATCCAATCCAATCCAGTCCAATCCATTACTACAGGGTTCAGGTTGTGTGTCGTCAGTAAGCTGAACCCAGCACAGCCCTTCTGTTTTCAAGGTATCTGGGTGCATGCTGGGTATGTCCGTGATATCCTGACTACCAGTCACAGCTGGCCTACTATTCAACAAAAAAGTGTTCTAACATTTACAGAAAAATTCTGCGTGCTTTCGTACTTGACTCAATACATCAGTTTATCATCTTGTCCCAAGCACTTTCAGTGGAGTGTTCTTAGTACTAATGTTAATATTCGAAGTACCTATCCGCTGATGCAACATCCAAACTTGTCAATTCTCTTATTCTTTCACGTCTGGACTATTGCAATTCTCCTTTGGCTGGTCTGTCAGCATCATCTGTCCATTCCCTTCAACGTATACAGAATTCTGCAGCTCGACTGGTCCTCAGAAAGAAAAAAATCTAAACACACTACCCCCCCCCCCCCCCGCCCCCCTCTTACAATCTTTCCACTGACTGCCGGTACCACAGAGAGTAAACTACAAGAACAGTACTCTCTGTTACAAATGTCTCCACAAAACTGCACCCTCCTACCTCTATGAATGTCTTCATTTGTACACACCTTCTCGTTCCCTCCGCTGAGCTGCAGATACTTTGTCCTTAAGAATACCCAGATTCAACCTATTTACCATTGGCCGCCGCTCTTTCTCTATTTCTGGTCCATCGATTTGGAATGACCTCCCTCTCTCCTTTCGGCAAAAGCCTGCGTATCACACTTTCAAATCCAACCTCAAGACACACTATTTTAAAACCTCAGATTTTTGCATTCTGTATCCGTCTCTTACTGTCCCTGCCTTCATAATCTGAAATCCCTTTCACCCTGCCAAAGTATATAACCTTTATAAGTATGCGCGCGCGCGTGTGTGGGTGTGTGCTTGTGTGTGCGCGCACGTGTGTGTTCGCGTGCGTGTGGGTGTACATTCGAATTTGCTAAAGTTATTAATTATTATTGATTGCTTGTGTGTTGTATAGGTCGAATGCAAGCGCTTTGATTTGTTTTCTGTAAGATATAGCGCTATACAAATTCTAAGTATATATTATCATTATCATTAATGTGGTAAAAAGATTAAAGGTAAAGGTGTTCCATAACCTATAACGGTGATCAGTGGTCTAGAGGTAAATGGGTACCTGCCCTCTTTTGGGTCAAGGAAGGGAAATCAGCGAGGGAGAGGAGATGGGCGCCGCCCTCAATATGCTGGCCCTGGAGAAGCTGAGGTCTCTGATGCATCGCCCCCTACGACCACCTTTATTTATATATTACCACTTTATGTCACAGCAGATGTCTCTGCGTGAATTTCGGGCTGCTGTCCCCGGGGAGAGCGCGTCGCCACAAGTGCAGCGCCACCAATTATTATTTTTTTCTTTTTCCTGTCTGCAGCTGTATTTGTTTCCCTATCAGAGTGGCTTTTTTCTACAATTTTTTGCCAAGGACAACCCTCTTGTTGCCGTGGAATCTTCTACGTGCGCTAAATGATGATGTGTTACACACGGGACCTCGGTTTATTGCCTCATCGAAAGACTAGCACCCAGGCAACCACTCATGGTCTAATGGATGAGGTAAAAGTTTGGGGCCCAAACGGGATTCGAACCACGGCAAACTTCGACCCGGACTTTTCGCTTTCTAGACAGGCGTGTTACCTACCTCTAGACCACCGATCAACAAATAATAACAATAAAAATAATAAAACATAATAATAATAATAATAATAATAAAATAATAATAATAATAATAATAATAATTATATATTATATTATTAGTATATATTATTTACTATATACTACTACACTACTGATACTAAATACACTACTACACTATACTACACTACTACTAACTACACTATAATAATAATAATAAAATAAAACAACAACAACAACAACAACACATAATAATAAATAATAATAATAATAATAATAATAATAATAATAATAATAAATAATAATAATAAAAGAAATGAATAATAATAATAAAAAAAAAATAATAATAAATTAATAATGAAATAATAATGAATATATATACAACTACTACTAACTAACTACATACAATACTAACTAATAATAATAATAATATAATAAAATAACAGCAATAAATAATGATGATAATAATAATAAACAACAACAACAACAACAACAACAAGAAAACAATAACAATAACAATAAAAATCCCTTGAGAACCACATGCTCTATATCTCTACCTGCTTCTTTCTTTTCTTCCGTACAGGTGAAGGAAGAGATCGACGGTCTTTCATCCTAAGGGCTTCATGTCATAGAAGTTTTCAGCTTTGAAGGTCACCAGCACAAAATCACTATGATCTTCCAGCTCAAAGGATCTGCAGTATTGCTACTGCGCCAGTATTCCTGCCAGCTCATAATGATATTATTGTCAAAAGACCTAGTTAGTATTCACGTCGGAGACTCATTATTTATTCATATCAATGTTCAGTGGGTGTGAAAGCAAGGCAACTAGTTCCTTGCAATGCACTTGGAAGTTTCTCTCCATCTATATGGCTTGTGTTTTGTTTGTCTGTCTGTCTGTTCTTTGCATGTACTTGAAGTTTTACTCTGTCTGTCTCTCTGTCTATCTGTTTCGTCTGTCTGTCTCTTTCTGTCTGTCTGATTCTATGTCCCTCTCATTTTCTCTCTCTGTCTTTCTTTCTCTCTCTCTGCCTGTCCTGTCTGTCGTCTGTCTGTCTGTCTGTCTGTCTGTCTGTCTGTCTGTCTGTCTGTCTGTCTCTTCTCTCTCTCTCTCTCTCTCTCTCTCTCTCTCTCTCTCTCTCTCTCTCTCTCTCTCTCCTCTCTCTCTCTCTCTCTCTCTCATCTCTCTCTCTCCTCTCTCTCTTCTCTCTCTCTCTTCTCTCTCTTCTCATCTCTCTCTCTCCTATCTCTTCTCTCTCTCTCTCTCTTCTCCTCATCTCTCCTTCTCGTCCTCTCTCTCTTCTCTCCTCTCTCTCTGTCTGTCTCTCTTCTCTCCTTCTCTCTCTTCTCGTTCCTCTTCTGTATGTCTCTTCTGTCTGTCTATCTCTCTGTCTCCTTCTGTCTTCTGTCTATCTGTCCGTTCTTCTGTCTCCGTCTGTCTCT
Organism: Stramonita haemastoma; assembly: GCA_030674155.1. NCBI lineage: Eukaryota > Metazoa > Mollusca > Gastropoda > Neogastropoda > Muricidae > Stramonita > Stramonita haemastoma. The sequence continues at coordinate 48,767,007 of CM060328.1, forward strand.
TCTGTCTTCTGTTCTCTTCCTGTCTCCTCTCTGTCTTCTCTGTCTGTCTTCTGTCTGTCTGTCTGTCTTCTGTCTGTCTGTCTCTTCTTCTGTCTGTCTGTCTTCTCTGTCTCTCTGTCTCTCTGTCTCTCTTCTGTCTCTCTGTCTCTCTCTCTCTTCTCTCTCTCTCTCTCTCTCTCTCTTCTCTCTCTCTCTCACTCTTCTCTCTCTCTCTCTCTCTCTCTCACTCTCTCTTCTCTCTCTCTCTCTCTCCTCTCTCTCTCTCTCTCTCTCCTCTCCTCTCTCTCTCTCTCTCTCCTCTCCTCCCCCTCTCTCCTCTCTCTCTCTCTCTCTCTCTTTTTTCTCTCTCTTTAACAGAAGGGGCAAAAAACTCGACCCCGAGAAGGAGTCAATAGCTACTCTATCTGCTCACTGAAAAGACAAAAGGTACTTTGGTAATCGTAGGAATCATCCTCTGTGCCAACTTTTGATGAATAATTCTCATTTAAGCAGCCCTCTTAACGTAATGGCCCGGTATTGAGTCTGTTTCGATCTACTGGTGTGTGTACATATGTGTGTGTGGTGCGTGGTGCGTGCGTGCGTGCGTGCGTGTGTGCGTGCTTGTGTGCGTGTGTGGGGGGGGGGAGGGAGTGAGGGCGGGGGGGGGGGGTGGTCGATGTGCTTGTCTGTCCGTCTGTCTGTGTAACTGACTGCCTTGCAGTCTCTTTTTTATCTTTCTCTGTTTGTCTTTCTCTGTCTATACATCTCTGTCAGTCTCGATCTTTCTGTTTGTTTGTCTGTCTGTATGTTTGTGAGTTTGTGCGTGTGTGTATCTCTCTGTCTCTCTCTCTGTCTCTTTCTCTATATCGGTGGATCGTGGTCTAGGTGGTCACGCGCCTTACCTAGAAAGCAAAAAGTCCGGGTCGGAAATTGCGGGGTTCGTACCCCGTTTGGACCCAAAACTTTTTCCCCATCCATTA
>CM060328.1:48790465-48792965 GCA_030674155.1 Stramonita haemastoma
TCACTGATGTTAACTCCAGGAGAAAAATCTCCTCAACCGGACTCGAACCCGGGTCGTCAAATTGCGAGCGCAATGTTCTGACCACTAGGCTATCCGTCCCGAGAGAGAGAGAGAGAGAGAGAGAGAGAGAGAGAGAGAGAGAGAGAGAGAGAGAGAGAGAGAGAGAGAGAGAGAGAGAGAGAGAGAGAGAGAGAAGACAGACAGACAGACAGAGACAGCAGACAGACAGACAGAGACAGAGACAGACAGACAGACAGAGACGGACGGACAGAAGACAGAGAAGAGACAGAGAGAGACACAGAGAGAGAGACACTTAGAGAGAGAGAGAGCCAGAGAGAGAGCAAGAGAGACAGACATAGACAAATAGACAGAAAGGGAGACTGACTGAAAAACAACAGACTAACAGACAGAAGACGAATCGAAAGAGTTAATGAATACAATGACTCAATGAATCAATGAATGATCTTTATTTTTCAAGGGTTACAGATAAGCATTAACATACTTTTCCTTCATCCGGCCCTTATCCAAAAACGCATCAGAGGTGGGATAGAAGAGGGAGAGTGAGAGAGAATGAACGAATGAATGAAAGAGTGAGTGAGTCAGTGAGTGAGTGAGTGAGTGATATGAATGAATGAATGAATGAGAATGAACGAACGAAGAACGAACGAACGAACGAACGAACCACGAACGAACGAATAAATGAATGAATGAATGAATGAATGAATGAATGAATGAATGAATGAATGAATGAATGAATGAACGAACAAACGAGCACATGAATGAATGAATGATCTTTGTATACCAATGGTTACACGCGCACACACACACACACACACATACACACATACACACACACACGCACGCACGCACACACACATACAACACACACACACGCACACACACATGCTTACACATACACATTTACCACACACATACGCACAGGAAGACAACACACACACACATACAAACGCGCAAACAACACACACATACACACACGCACACGCATACACACACGCACACGCACACACACACACACACACTTACACAAAACAGACACACACTTATACACACACCACACGCACAGAGATTTTACAAAAATCAAGGTCTATACCTACATAAGCATCATAATATGTCAAATCATCACTGTAAAATCGAAGTACCTTCCACTGTCACCACCACAACCCCCACCCCTAACACACAACACACACACACACACACACACACACACACACACACACACACACACACACTCAGGAACACCACACACCACACACACACACACCACATACACACACATACACACACAGACTCACACACAGGCACACCACACACACACACAGACCACACACACACACACACACACACACACACACACACAAAGACTCACACACAGGCACACCACACACACACACACACACACACCACACACACACACACGGGCACACCACACACATACACACATACACACATCACACACACATACATAAGGGTTTTTTTTTTAAGTCACAAGGTCTATACCTACATGAGCATCATAAGATGCCAAATCATCACTTTAAATTGGATTCTCTTCCACTGTCACCACCACCACCACACCCCACCCACAACATACATACACACAAACACACACACATACGGCGCGCCACACACACACACAATACCCACGCACACACACACCGCACGCACGCACACACACAAACACCACACACACACAAACAAACACACACGCATACGCGTGCGTGCACAACACACACAGACAAAACAACACACACATATACACACACAGAAAACAACACCACACACGCATTTACATACACACACATAAAACAACACCACACGCACATTCACACACACAAAGACAAACACAGAGACATAGACACAGACACAGACACACAACACAACACAGACACACACAGACACACAGACACACACACACACACACACACACACACACACACACACACACACCACACACACACAACACAAATAGGTAAAGAGACACCAAGGTCAATAGCTACATAAGTAACAAAAGATGCCTAATCATCACTTTCAGATTGTATCCACTTTTTACCATTGCCACCATCATAACCACCCCCACCCCCATCACATATACACACACTCCCCACACACACACACAACACTCACACCACACACACACACTCACACTCACACACACACACAAACCCCACACACACACACACACACACACACACACACACACACACACACACACACACACACACACACACACAACACACACACACACACGCACAGCACCTTGTGTGAAAAGAAAAGGGGGGGGGGGGGAAACTGAATAAAAACCAAAAAAACCTGACTCCACCCAAAAGAAAAAGCCTTTCGAACCTGTCAAGGAAGCTATGACCTTTTCAGGTAAGAACCTAACCTTTCTCTCTCTAACAAAAAAAAGGAAAGAAAAAAAAACACCTACCCTGTTAGAGTCTTTTACATGAATCTCAGGTAAAAGAGTATCGACCTGAACTTG
>CM060328.1:48795465-48807965 GCA_030674155.1 Stramonita haemastoma
CTTTGTTTGTTTGTTTGTTTGTTTGTTGTTTTGTTCGTTTCCTTTTCTTTTTTTCTTTTTCTGTGTTTTTTTTTAATATTTTGACTTGCCTCTTTCAAAACAGGCATAATAACTTTGTGGTCAGAGAGTTGCAGTTGTGATTATTTGAAGACGTGTGGTTTTAAGACTGTGATGGGGTATTCGTGTGAGGGTTTTTTATTTTTAGGTTTTGTTTTGTTTTTCATGTGGAGTCAAAGATTGATGCTGACTCTACTCTCAAAAATGTCTCTTGTGGGAGACTTCAAGTCGAGGTCCTAGGTGCGAACACGTGCAGAATACCTTATACACATACTAAACTCTATCAAATACGTGCAAAACACCTAATTCACATATTAAACTCTATCAAATACGTGCAAAACACCTTATACACATATCAAACTATCAAATACGTGCAAAACACCTTATACACATACAAAACTCTATCAAATACGTGCAAAACACCTAATTCACATATTAAACTCTATCAAATACGTGCAAAACACCTTATACACATACTAAACTCTATCAAGCACGTGCAAAACACCTTTTACACATACTGAACTCTATCAAACACGTGCAGATCACCTTATACACATACTAAACTCTATCAAACACGTGCGAAACACCTTTTACACATACTGAACTCTATCAAACACGTGCAAAACACCTTATGCACATACTAAACTCTATCAAACACGTGCGAGACCTTATACACATACTAAACTCTATCAAACACGTGCAAAACACCTTATGCACATATTTAACTCTATCAAACACGTGCAGAACACCTTACACACACACTAAACCCTATCGAACACGTGCAGATTATCTTATACACTTATTAAACCCTATCAAACACGTGACGAACACCTTCTACACATACTATGCCCTTATTAAACACGTGCAGAATACCCCTTCTACACACACTGAACCCTGTCCATCTTCCGAAGAAGGGTATGTCATCTATTATATTGATGGCACGAATGACACGGAACATACCCAGAATGCTTCCTCCTACTTTGAAAGTGAAGGGCTCCATCAGGATTAATGAGGAAGCATTCTGGAACGTTTAGCTACTCCGCAGAGGACTAAGGGATGAGACAAATTCAAGTCACGGCAGATTCCTCAGCGTAAAATTCGGGCTGCTCTCCCTGTGGAGAGCGCGTCGCCACAAGAGCAGCGCTGCCCACTATTTTTCTTTGCTTGTCCTGTCTGCTATTGTATTTGTTTCCCTATCAGAGTGACTTTTTCTACAGAACTTTCCCACTGACAACTCTCTTCTTGCCGTGTGTTCTTTTCGTGCACTAACTGAGTGTTGCACACAGGACTTCGGTTTATTGTCCTATCCGAAAGACTAGGACCCAGATTACTGCTGATGGTCTAGTGGATTGGGGTAAAGTTTTGAGCAAAAACGGAGATCGAACCCGGACCTGGATTAAACCCGAACGTTTGGCTTTCTAGACAGGTGCGTTACCTCTATACCACCATCAAAGCATATTATAGGACTGCTTCTTTTCCACATTTAGCACAAAAAGGACAAGAATCCGTGAATATACTCTGGTAGGTAGTGTTTAGGCTACCCTATAAATTCATGATCGTGCTCAATATTGCCAAATGAGGTCCCTAATTAACATTACTTCTGGAACAGCAACAAGGTCATTTTTTGCTGCATGGGCAAGTATAGAGAGTCAACTTTTTCTAGTAAAAACCAAAATCAACAGAAATAAGGAGGTAGTCAAATCACTTTCAGGTCTGTGTGGATAGCTGTGATCTATCAGGCACTCCGCATCTACCAATTTGCCGACATAACCCGGCATAAAAAAGAGAAAACTGGACCGACAAAAACTCTGGGTATAATTGGACAGCGAAAGATATTCAGTGAAGAAACTTCTTTCCTGCATTTTTTTTAAATCCCTGAACTTCTGACACTAACAAGAGTGAGTTTTCTTTTAGAATACAAGCGTACATAGTTATACACATTTTGTCTGGATAGATTGACATACTATGGCTGACTTAGTCACCAGAAAGCTAAAGACCAAAACTTTGAACTGTTCACAATTTGGAAACGGATCGATCATTGCTTTAGACACCATCAATCTGATGTCCACTCACCACACCAGTCAGCACACCAGTCAGCACACCAGTCAGCATACCGGTCAGCACACCAGTCAGCACACCAGTCAGCACACCAGGCCTATCAGCTGCCCGGGAGAAGGGGATGAGGTAGGAGGGAGAGTAGCAAGTAGAAAGGAGTGGGGATGAAGACAGGAAGCAAAAAGTTTTTTGTCTTTGCTTTGGGTCCAAGAGCTACCCGGCATTGATGTGTAGTCCAGGCAGGTAGGAAGCTCTCAATGAATACGATGGAATGGTCTGCTGCCTTATTGCTAACTCTCTTTCACACCAGTTCTCTGCCTCTCTAGCCTTTTATCTCTTCACGTGTCTTACAGGCTCGGATTTGTTTAAGTTCTTATTTTCCAGAAAATGTTTTATATCTCCCCTGTTCCTTTCTGTCCTTTTTATACTCAGAACAAGAATTTTTTCATCAGTTTTTATTTTGACGATGTTTTGAGACTAACCAACATACCTTAGTTGTTTTGTTTGATTGGTGATATATAAAAGACCCTTAATAAAATTACAAACAAATGATGAACGTGGTGTCAGAAATATCTGTAAGGAATACAGTATTGCTATTAAATATCAAAAGCATCTGGGCTGATTTGACTATGTGTTATGTTTACCAAAATGTATGTCAGCCGCGATGATTATTTATATGTTGAATTATGAAAGCAGCGTTCGAAATTCCCAAGTTAATTTGCTTATCTGATATCTCAAAACAGAGTAGACATCAAAAGAACGCTTGATGTGGTGCCAACCTGCACTGCATTAAAACGCCCTAAACATAAAACACAAATGAAGCGCTACTGTAATTCAACAGTTGACACTATGCTGTTAGACATTTCCCAATGGAGTAGCTTTGTCATGCCATCAATGAGAATAGAATTAATTACAACAAAAAATCTATCTTAATTAACCGATAATCCCCAGAGATAGTGGATTTCACTCTTGCACCCTAGAAAAGGGCAAAAACTGAAGTTTTGTAAGCAATGGATCAGATTGCCTGACACTACCATTCTGTCTTTTGGTTGGTCTCCATACCTGATAGGGAAACAAATACAAATGCAGAGAAGAAAAGACAGAAAAAATATTGGCTGGTGCTGCTTTTGTGTCCACGTGCTCTCCCCTGGGAGAGCAGCCCATATTTCACACAGAGAAGTCTGTTGTGACTTAACGTGGTTTACTATACCAGACAACTGTCAGATGACAGCAAGGTAGCATGGAGTAGAAAACTGGAAGGAAGAGCTTTTTCTTCTTGGCCGGTGGTCAGGGAACTATCAAGCCTTGATTCCAAACCTAAGCAGACACACAGTTGTCCATGACACACTGAAACCAGCTGCAGCCATACAAAAGACCTTGCTTTGCTATCTTTCTCCATCAATGATTTGTTTTTCATTGCCTTGCCATTCTTATTATAAGAACAAGACGTTTCTTTCTCTTAACAGTAATACTTTTACTATATGTCAAGAGCAAAGTTGCATACTTGTTGCTTTTTTTCGATTAAGATGATAAATCACCAAACAAAACTACGATGATATATCATTAATTGCAAGTGTGTAGCGTTAGAAAGGTATGCTGATAAGCATTATAGATATTCATAGAAATACCATGGCTGATTACAGAGCCTGAGGGTATGTCATCATGTCAAAAGCATCACATCATTAAACATAACAAATCATGTGCTCAGTTATGAAAAAAGTGTTTAAGCATCCCCCCATAAATTGTCGCTTTCACATCTTTTCACAAAGTGCAAAGCAAAAACGTGCTTAAAATCATTGTTAGTATAACACTGTAGCACACTAAGTATCTAGAAGTTCACGAGTGTACAAAATGGAATGTTAATGCCAACCAATATGCTGTAATACAAACATCCTAGTGTAGTAGCGATATTGTCAGTCAAAAACATGTATTGCAATGCTGTAAGGTATACTAAATCATGAAGAATAAATCCATCTTAACAGCCCTGGAGAGAAGAAAATTTCAACGTTACAAACAAGTTTTGGAAAGCTATCAGTCAACTTGCTTGACACTTTTACTGTGAACTTTTCCAGCAGTCTGCACAGCAGACGCACTAACTGCCAGTAGATGGCCCCATGGGATACATGTGGGAAGGAAAGAAGCAGCAGGAATGGTCAATTTCTTGGCTGCTGGTCCCGGAGTATTAACCATTGATTTTAAGCCCGGGCAGGCGCAGGGTTCTAAATAAACCCACTGACATCATTTGCCGCTATATGAAATAACTTGGTCTGCCATCTTTCTCCGTGTAACAAGTTCTTTATTTCTTCTTGTTTCTTAGTGTCAGCAGTCTGCTTTACAGATTGTTTCCAGGGATGTTGTATATCTTCCAATTTTCTCCTGTGTTGTAGTTGTATGAAAGACATTTTGTTCTCAAAAGTTCAAAACTCCGACACTTCATGAACAGCAAAGTCGTATCTACGTTGCTTTCTTGGTTGGCAAAGATAGGGAAAATCACCACGCAAAGCTGGAAGCAAACATAACAATTTACAAGAATAGTCAGATGACTACAATGCAGTTTCCAATGTTGCTATTCTTTATATAAGGAAATGCCCTGGTTGATCAAGAAAAGGCTAAAATTGCATTGTGAATTCACAATGTAACAGATCAGCTATGTGATTAATCATATCTTAACTCATGCAAGGAATATTTGAAACTACAAACAAAAATTCATGTTTTATCTCATATTTAGAAGAAAAAAAGAGGAAAAGAGTGCTGAAACTCACAGGCAACTAATTGCACTAAAACAACTAAAAAATCAATACAGCCACACTTGCCAGGAATGAAATGCTAATGGAAGTTGGTATGCTGGAAAACAGGCCCTGGTGGAGTAACCATTCAGTTTTAAACTGAAGACATGTATTGTAATATCGTGTTATAATATGAATAGCAATGAATAAATCTATTTTTGTTGTCAGAAAAGCTCTTTTCAAAATGAACTTCAGTCTCGCAAAAAAGGTATACAAGCTTTGGACAGTTTTTAATCAGGTTGCCAGGCACAATCCTTCTGATTTTGTTCACCATTTTGCACTTCAGACACACTAACTGCTGAATTGGGGCCACGTGAGGTTCACACGAAAGGAGGGAACCTGGGAGCTGTTTTCTTTCCTGATGGCCCAAGAGCCATTAACCATCAATTTGAAATCCAAACAGGCACAGTGTTCTCAATGAACACAATGAAATCAGCAGCCGTCATAATTATAAAGACCTTGTTCTACCTCATTTTCTCTGTCCATCAAGTGCTTCATTTCTTCCTGCTTCTTTCCATCTTCATTTTGTATTACATTTTTCTGATATTTTTTATCTAGCATCTAAGATCTTTTTAGTTCTGTTTACCGTTCCTTATACTTGGAACAAATCTGTTTCCTTTTCATTGCTATAATCATCATTTCAGTGTTATGTCAAGAACAACATTGTGCCTCTATTGCCTTTCTTGTTAAGATTATCAGCAGAAACATCAAATGAAACTATCAACAGATACATGATCGCCAATGAGCATGATGTCAGAAATCAAAGACAAGAGTACCAGTACTTTTATTATCTACTAAAAAGTAACAAGGTGTATTAGCATGTCTACATGTTATAATAAAAATACATATAATATCATCAGGTTTCGTTACTGTTTATTCGAACTATTGCTTTGGTGTTCTAAATCCTCAAATAACCTAATCTATCTTATAACTTGACGAAAGCTACATAGGAAAGGAGTTCTTATGTGTGTCATTGACATGCACAACACTGAAACATTCCTAGCACCGGGCATTTCCTGCATACAGAAATTGCACTGTTAACCACAGCTGATATATGGTGATACGAAAATCCCAATGGAAGAGTTACACTGCCAAGTATAGCATGTCTTTGGAGGTTGTACAAAAGGAGAATGAATTACAACGAATACATACATCCTAATGGGCAGCTATACCTTGGAGAAAAGTGGATTTCCAAATTACAGAAAGTTTTTAATTGTTGATTAATCAATCAGTTTGGCAGACATTTTCATTCTGATTTTTCTTCACCAGCAGACATAAAGTGGTACAAAATACAAAAATATACAAAACATACAGCTTGCACCTCAGGAGCAGGTTTAATTAGAACACAGTTACACCACTCTCAACAGACTTATTGTTGAGTTGACCGACAGCAGTAGCCCACCAAAAAACTGCAAATTTGTTTTCAAAATGTGAGGATTATACATCATAACTGACAAACTTTATCATCAATTCAATTGCAGTTTTTTTCATTAATTTGGGGCCAAGGGTCACTTTTGACAAACTCTTTCTTCAAGGTAACCATGCTTTTGCTGAGCTAGAGAACAACAATAGATGTCATCTTCTCTGCACGGCAATGTACTTGTTCATTTAACAGGATCTATGTTTCATTTCTTATGAATCATTACTTCAACAAAATGTTCAGAAGAAAGGTACATGTGAGTCCCAGTTTGCTTGTTTGGAAACACACACACACACACACACACACACACACACACACACTCACAACACACACACACACACACACACACACACACACACACACACACACACACACACACACACGCACGCACACACACACACACACACACACACACACACACACACACACACACACACACACACACACACACACACACACGCACACACACTTTACAAAGAGACTCATCCTAGCTGATGACCTTATTTTGTGTACAAAATCAAAGTTAAGAATGTCAGTACTTATTAACTATTCTTCACTTTGGAACATGAAGGTGTGTTAAGCATTCAAATTGTAGCTTTCTCAGCTTTCATAAGTTATGTGTTGAAATATTATGATAAATTTGTTTGGAACTTTAGAAAAAATAGACTTTCTTTTGTCTTTAAAGACACAAAAGTGTCGAGTTTCTTTTCAAAGCAACAGAATACTAAAGAGAAAAATCAGTCTATGTAGCTAGATATTCATCTAATGCAAAATTTGAAATGCTAATAACAGTCACTATGCTACAATACACAAATCCCAGTAGAGCGACCTCGTTGTCAGCCATAAACGTGCTTTGTAATACTGCACAATGGAATAAATCACGATGAATAAATCCATCTTAACAGCCCTGGGGAGGACAGATATTTCAACCTTACTAAACAAGTTCTGGAAAGTTATCAGTCACCTTGCCTGACACTTTTACTGCCATCTTTTCCACCAGTCTGCACAGCAGACGCACTAACTGCCAGTAGATGGCCACATGGGGTACAGAGGGAAGGAAAGAAGCAGCAGATAATGGCTGATTTCTTGGCTGGTGGTCCGAGAGCTATCAACATCGATTTGAAGTCCTAGCAGGCACAGGACTTGTCAATGAGTACGCTGAAATTAGTTCCAGTCATCGAAAAGGAAAAACTTTCTTGTACACTCTTTTTTTTTTTACTAAACATGTGGCTGTTTCTTTTGGGTGTTTTTTTCTGTGTTGTTGTTTCCAGGAATATAATTAGTACTTCTCACTTCTGTAGTGTTACTGATTTTGGACTATTTCCAGACAGGGGGAAGGTGGCAGGATGGTTAAGACATTCCCCTGGCAACAAGTAAACCATGCGGTCCTGGGTTCAATTCAAGCCTTGCCCTTTCTTCCCTGTTAGACAAACAATTAAATGTCAAAGTCACTTGGATGAGACTATAAACCAAGGCCTCATATGTAAACACTGGCAGAACATCTTGCACACATGTATAAACCTGTTCCACCTTCTTAAAAACAGGCCATTGTGTGCCGGTAAGAGAAGATAACAACAAAATAAAACCCAGCATGCACACAGGTGTTGTAGCTTGACACCATCTCTGAAGAAAAATCGGGGAGTTGGAATCCCCAGGGTGGTTCTGGGCTGTATATGCAACGTTCTGGTGGTTCCTCCCACGGCGCTAGAACCATTCGTATCGGTGACTGCCATTCCAGCAACATGGAGAGTGGGAGGGGGCGATCTGCTACATGGGTACAGCGTCCCTCCATACTTACTTACCCAGCTTTGCGCTCTAGAGCCTAGAATGCAACTCCATAGTCTTCGAGACTGACAGATACCCACTACTATGTCACAAGCATGTGAAGGTTTTGTATGGTTGTTGTTTTGATTGCAAGACAGAAAAGTAGCAATATGGTTAAACAAGCAAACAGGTGATTACAATCGATGATGGAAAAGTGTGTACTTTTTGTTTTCAGACCAAATGTTTTACTTTTATGCTGAAATTAAAACCATAACAATAACATCAAAAGTGATTTTTTTTATTAGAATGTTTCCTTGTATTTGGAACCGAAAATAGGTACGCTTTTCTTCATTATTACGAAAGAAGAAGTAATGCGTTTATCCCACTGGGTGGCCATATTAAGTGTAGAAATGCTGCTGATGCTGTTCTTGTTCTTGTTCTTCATGTATGCCAGCTTTACATCCTAGGAGTCACCCAGAATGTGCACGCTGACTCACTCATCACACCTGGGAATCAATGTGAAATTGTAAACACACACTGGATGAAACGTTTTGTGTGTGTGACTCTTTTCAAGTACTTTATCATTTTATTATAGACAACCACACTTCAACTTTAAAACACTTTTTTTCTGTAAAAAATGAAGAATGCATGCTGTTATGCTAAGAGCTTAAAAGATTTTTGCCAATAAAAACAATCAAGTTTGAAAGATTAGTAAACAGCAGACCAGACAAAATAAGAAGAAATGGGTTGGAAAGAAAAAGGAAAGAAACAAGAAATGTTTTCGTTCCTGGTTAGTGGTTAAGAGGCTGTCAAGTCTTTTTTCAAGTCCAGGCACACTCAACGGTTCCCAATAAACGTTTATAATTCAACTCCAATCACCTGAAGTAACCTGCTGTACAGTCATTATAAAACTGCTTGACGCTATTCCTATTCCCAGCTAGGATTTTCTTTCGATTTCATCCATCCAGTTTTCCTGCTTTTTACTCTTTTCTTCCACTTCCGAAACAAGCCTTGTCACACTTGTTTCTAAAGCTGTGGCATTTGATGACAATTCAGGGTTAGGAATGGAATGATTTTAATAGCTTGTTCCTTCCCTTCTTTCTTCCTGCTTGTTTTCCCATAAGAATGGCTTTGGTCTTTTAATTTGAATTTTACAAGGAAAATCTCTTGAGGCCATTAATGTCTAAGTGTACAATACTCACTGGGCATCATTTCATGCCTCATCTAAAAGAAAGTAACTTAATGTGTTATGCATAGGAGAAAAGTAGCTTCAGACATAACCCTAACCAAGATCATTCACTTTCTAAACAGGTGTATGACTGCTACACCAGGACTGTACCACTAAAGCTGTTGTGTATAACAGTGTGTGATAGCACAGTCATGGTACACTAGAACATATTTAATAAATGATGAATCGATCTGCATAGACTCTCAAGCATCACCAAAAAAGAAATCAATCAAAAATATAAAAGTGGAACAGGCGACATTTTGAAAAGCTCTCCATCAGCTGGCCAGACACATCCATCTCCTTTCTCTTCAGCAGTCAGCACCCCGGGCACAGCAGCCTCCCGGGGATGGAAGGAAGGAAGGGGGAGTGGGTGATGGTGAGATGGAATAGCAAAGAGGGAAGCAGGGAATGGTGGTGGTATTGTCTGGTGGTCTCAGGGTTATTAGCCGCTGACTTCCAGAATGAACAAGAACAAGAGTTGTCAGTACGCATGATAAAGGTGGTTTTGTCACTTGTTTATATATCAGTCCTCTTCGTCATCTAGCGGGTTTTTTTTTCTATTCCTTTCTTCACTGAACAATCTGTTTTTTTTCATTAAGCGTTTGTTCTTTTTCTATCAAGCTTTCTATTGTTGCCTAACATTTTTTTATCTCTCAATCTCATGACAAGATTCTTACTTGTGTTTCCCTTCGAGAATTTTAGTGCAAATAATTCACAAATTGAATCACTATTGCTTTTTTAATTATTATTCGTCGAAAAAAGCAGTGACGTTTGGAAAATGGACAATATGTTCTGACACAGTACAGAAACAGTTTGATACTTTCAAGCTGAAATGAGATTAACTTTGTGGAGAATCATCAGCATGAACAGTCACTACCACATAAAGACAAAAGGTGTTTAATTAACATTGTTGCTAACAAGCACAACACTACTGGACAATTTTAGACATATACGTCTCTATCACACGTGCTAAGAAGGGAAAACTAAAGAATCTCTTAATATACAGTGATGTGCTAATCCCCCAAGACTACTGACAACTGTAGATATCAACTGCTACCTTGACATCTTGCCAAAGAGTCAAGGTTAAGGGGGTCCCACTCGTCTTTGCCATCGTTGTGGAGTTAGGAGTCAGAGACCTCAGCTTCTCTAGGGACCAGCACTTAAGGATGGCACCCGTCTCCTCTCCACTGCTGCTTTACTTTTCCTGTCTGTAAAGCTGGCAGGTACCCATTTACAGTGTGGTGGACTGGGGGACTGTAATGGAGCCAAGGCGCACAAACATCACCCATCCACAATACAACTACGCTCAATAATACTAGTGTTACCTTGGGGAGAGAAGGTCAAGTGCTGTGACCGCTAAGCTATCTCTTCCCTTTCAAAAACTCATTACAACAAATGAATATATTCTTACGGAAAAACATATTTCAGCTGACAAAATCGTTTGATACTTGAAAGATTACCAGTTAGCCAACCGGAAACAATAGGTCCTCCTTTACACACAATGGTTGCTGGATAGAACTAAACCTACTAAGAGGAAAACAGGGATATTTAATTCATGAGCTAGTCGTTAAACTATTCCGAATACTTATTCCAAATCTAAGGAAATCCAATGGCTCACAGTAAATACAACAACATCAACCCTGGTCGTCTAAACTGATCTGTTTTACTTTTTTTTCTGAGAACTATTTCTTGTTATTTTGTGTCATCCAGATTCATTGAACACAGCTTGTGTTTTTCTTTCAGTTTAAGTTATATTTAATCAAAACAGCATATCGGCAGTACAAGAGGTATACGTGCAATAAGAATAAGCTTGTAAACCACGCTTCAAAAAAGAAAAAAAACCTTAACATTGTTGCTAATAAGCACAGCACTAAATGCTTCAAACATTATAAGGATCAACTATAGCTCAGTTTCTTGTACTATTATCAGTTTTAGAACATGTCAAATCATGGAATTATCTCCTCGTGGTGTTTTTGTTATGAAATAAATTTCATCACCAAACAAAATGAAAAAGTATGCCCCATAACCTATCTGGCCGTAGGAGAGCGAGGCATCAGAGACTCAGCTTCTCCAGGGGCCAGCATATTGAGGGCGGCGCCTATCTCCTTGGATTTCTCTCGCTGCTTTACCTTGCCTAACCCTAAAGACAGCAGGTACCCATTTATTTGCGGGGTGAAATGTACTGTACTAAAGCCAAGGCGTGCAACGGTCACTCATCCACTTGGTAACCACGTTCAATACTGCTTAAAACATTGGCTTGGGGAAAGCGAGTGCTCTGACCACTGAGCTATCCCGTTCCCAACATACACATGATCAAAGATGAACAAAGCACCAGGAATCTGTCTCAGAATATCAATACTTCTTACCATCATCCAAAGTATTCAGACTCACTGGTTGCTGGAGAAGCTTTAGTTGTGCCATGCTATAGAGGCAAAATACAAGCAGCATTAGCAGTAACTAAACCTGTTTGGAACTAGGTTTTTGCTGTATTTGGGGCACTTAATGTAATTGTGTTTCCATAACCTCTGCGGTCGTTGGGTGCGAGGTGTCAGAGACCTCAGTTCTCTTTGGACCAGTTTTTTACTCTCCTTTCTCCCTAAAGAGGAGAGGCACCCATTTACAGTTGCAGAACTGGGGGACTGTATTGAAGCCAAGGACCACGAATGGTCACCCATCCGAGAAGTAACGACTCTCAACGCTGCTTAACCCTAAGAGAGAGGAGAGAGAGAGAGAGAGAGAGAGAGAAGAGAGAGAGAGAGAGAGAGAGAGAGAGAGAGAGAGAGAGAGAGAGAGAGAGAGAGAGGAGAGAGAGAGAGAGAGAGAGAGAGAGCGGGAGCTCTGACCCCTGAGCTATCCCACAGCGGCAGATAGACATATCTACTTGCTATTTTAAAGACATCGTTTATGGTAATGCCCTCTAACCCCACAGGAGCCCTGCACTGTGGAGTATGGAAATGTCTGTAGACGCTGGGCTTGCACAATAGAATAAATTACAATAACCTGAATCCGTTTTCGCGCACTGATAGGCCTGAAGACAACTGGCGTTTCAGTCTGACAGAGAGTGCTTCAGCTGTGGAAGGCTAGCACTCAGCTCACCACACACCACCAGTCAGCACTTTCTCCAGGAATGTTGCCTCCATAAAACACGGGCCGCTGCTAGGACAGCATTAGAACTGCACTGAAGGAGAGG
>CM060328.1:48810465-48842965 GCA_030674155.1 Stramonita haemastoma
CCACCCTTCCGAAAGTCCGGATGAGACTATAAACGAAGGTCCTATGACGTACGCAGAACATCCTGCCGCACGATTAAAACCCGTTCCACATTCTGGAAGAATATACTATTGCGTTACAGTAGAAACGGATGACAGGGTGTGTGTGTTTTTTAAGGCATGCACATTGGTGCTGTGTTTAGACATTATCCTTGTGCTCAGAATGTGGCTACATTAATAGTGGGTAAAAACGGTCCTATACGCAAAATTTCACCATTGGTGACTCTTGGAGGTCTAGTGGAGGAACAAAAAATATACTGCTAAAAATCAGTGTCTGGCTATTCAGAAAGTTCGCGGCAAGGAGGGGGGAGGGGGGCGGGATACAAGGGAAATGGGAATATTTTATATATACAAAATAAAATGTGTTACTTGACGTTTCTCTTCATTTCTTCCGTAGGCACTGGGATACCCAGCTGAAATATTCATTATGTCGTGACCAGGTTGAATGTTGCAAAGCCCCCCCCCCCCCCTCTAGGGACGGATAGCCTAGTGGTCAGAACATTGCGCTGGCAATTTGACGACCCGGGTTCGAGTCCGGTCGAGGAAATTTTCTTCCTGGAGTTAACATCAGTGCTGACTCCACTCTCCCCAAAAGTCCTTCGGATGAGACTTTAAACCGAGGCCCCGTGTGCGAACGCACGCAGAACATCTTGCGCACACGTTAAATCCTGTTCCGCTTTTCGTAAGAGGCCATCGTGTGCCGGTGGGAACAGATGACAATATTTACAAAACTGCATACACACGGGACCGGATGAAAAAAAGCACATGATTGCTTATTCTGTTATCCTCGATATAAAAGAATAAATAAATAAATACTTTTTTCTCGACTAGAGTTCTGAGCTTCCCCGATTATCAGATTTGTTGCGCATTTATGAAATTCTCAAAAAAATCATTTTATATTATCTGTCAAACATTGTAACAAACTTGGGAAAAAAAACTGCGAGAAAATATCCCAAAATGCCACTTGACAGACTAGTGCTCTTGACTTTAGGTATGGTTATCATGGGATATATACTATCCAGAACTATCCCGGATATCTAGCTACAGCAAGACGTATCCCTTATCTCAACAGTAGCTTTGAACAGTTTGCCTACAAAAACAAATACAAAACCATTGTTGTAGTGAAAATGTATTCATTTATGCAGATAAGAAAGCCTTGTGGTTGCCATTGTAGCGTGGTTGCTCCTTGTTCTTTGACAAATTGGCCAGATCTCTACGCGAATAAAGATGTTGCGGTGTTAATAGCACACGCCAGAGTACAATACGGAAACAAGCCGATGGAGTCGACTCACCCTAGGGTACATCCACAGACACTTGGACAGGTGTTGTCAAGTTTTGATAAACTAGCGACTGGTCGACCAGACGTTATCAATCTGCTGTTACTCTCATTGTCTGGAATAGTTATTCTGCCTCTGTGGTTTGTGTGTGTGCGCCAGCACGTATGCACACACACACACGCATACACACATACATACACACACAAACAAACACACACACACACACACACACACAAGATAGATAGATAGGTAGATAGATAGATAGATAGATAGATAGATAGATATAGATAGATAGATAGATAGATTAGATAGATAGATAGATAGATAGATAGATAGATGTGTGTGATCTCTGTGTGTGGTGGTGTGGTGTGGTGTGGTGTGGTGTGGTTGGTGTGCATGGAGAGGGTGAGAGAGGAGAGAGAGATGAGAGAGGAGAGAGAGAGAGAGAGAGAGAGAGAGAGAGAGAGAGAGAGAGAGAGAGAGAGAGAGAGAGAGAGAGAGAGAGAGAGAGAGAGAGTGAAAGAGACGGTGTGATGAGATGGGACTATCACTGACATTGTCGATAAAGCAATAACAAAAAACGTGACTAATAATTTCGGGTACAATGAGCACAAGAACAATAAGTATTGGTGAAACTAAAGGAGGAACTAGTATTCTTCAGTGGTCATCGTTTTCAGCAAAACCAACTCGCTTGTAATACTAGTATGAGAAAATGAACTGAATCTGGAAGAAAATACTTATTTTTGCAATTAAAAACGATAGTTAAGTTTTAACATAGGACTTTTCCAACAAGTTTCAAACACTTTTTCCCCTTTCTTAGATGAAATGAAGACAATTAAACATATCATGAAATCTTAAACCCAAATTGAAAAGGCCACATTCTAAAAAAAAAAAAGAAGTTTGTATTCACAAAGAATTCAACGTTCTTCCTCTTCCGAACCGAAAGTTTGTTTTACGTTAATAGCGATTTTCCGTGGTATCGTACATTCCAACATCAATAGTAATGCTTGTTGTTGTTTACCTTTTTGAAGACTTAAACAGCTCTGTTTGGTATCTGAACATGGTAGCAAACTGTTTTCCTAGAAAAGGACCACCAAAATAAAGACAGATATTCAATGATAGGAGAGCAGCCCGAATTTTACGCAGAGAAATCTGCTGTGACGTAAAGTGGTATAAAATAAAAAATAAAATAATAAAACAAAGATAGGAGAAATCATACCAAGCAATATTCTAAAAGAAATGTTAGCAAGATTCTTGAAGATTTTGAGTTTTAAAAAAAAATACCGTACAAGTCTTTTTAAGTGATTAATCACACAATCAGTTTCTGTCCCTGTTCTTTAGGCTTGTTTCCGAGAACTGGAAGTACCAGATACTTCCAGGAAAGAACGTGACTGATAAAACGACAGGAAGCAGGCGAAAGCTTGAAATCTTGTGGCGATCATCAATGAGCTTTTTCTTGTTTTGTCCTCTTACGCTTTTCGCTTCTTGAGAAACAGAGGCCATGGACTTTAACCACTAATTTCAAGCCCTGGTGGACACATATCTTCTCATTTAACGCAGTGAATTCAGCTTCAGTGATCCTAAGGAGGTTAATTTATTTTTGTCTTTTTTTCTGTTATGTGCTAGATTTTGGGGGAATTTTTTCTTTAGTTGTGGTTTCTGAGTAAGATTAATATATGCTTGTTTTGCTGGTAACTGTTGTTTACAAAATACCCCTGCGTAAGCAGAATATTATTTTGTTGACGCCTGTTATTAATGATATTGTTTTATTGTTGTTTAAATTCTGTTTTGCTGTTGTTTAGAATACTATGAAGTTAATACTTTAGCTCTGCTATAAGACACCCAGCAATCAACAAATGTTCAAGAGTGTTGGATATTGTTTGGAGAAAAAAAGACTATTTTCTAGTCAATCAGCGTACCAATTAACCAGCTAAACAGACAAAAAAAAAGGCAAAACAACTTTTATTTAGGCTCTGCTTTGTTACATGTTGTACTTGCGTAGTTTAAAGTCTACAGAAAACAGTTTCTCCAGTTTCTTGAAAAAAAAAACCTTTCAGACAGAGTTTTACATTGATTTCCAACACACACACACACACACACACACTACACACACACACACACACACACACACACACACACACACACACACACACACACACACACACACACACACACACACACACACATGCATTAAACACATCTTAAAGATGTTCGCTGGCAATCTCGATGTTAGTTTTCTACTTATCCAGTTCATGTGCTCTTTTCTTGAATTTTCTTTATGATATTTAAGCACACAAGTTCAAAGTAAAGAACATGAAGATATTTGTTAACAGAAAACCTACAAACCATGTTCGTGGCTGTAGTTTTGCCACTTGTGGGGTGGACAACTGTGTGTTAGAGATTGCGATATCCTCGGACTTTTTCCTTATTTGTCAAAAACATTGGGAAGGTTGTTTTCAACTTATATGCCTAAAAAAATAAATTAGATAGTTTTTCCTTGCTATCAAACAAAGCTCTGAAACATTTTGTATGATGTATGCATTGATAAACAGTTATGAAAAACTGCAACGATACTGCAACACTTTTGTTTGACATAGGACAAAACCTGCATCGAAGTAGAATGTGGTGTTATCATAAAAACTGTATAGTACGATAACGAATTTTTTTAATAAATGAATTTGTATAATCACAATTATAGCTAACAAAGCATTAGATATTCTAAAACGTGCCGTGGTATTGTCAGTTGCTTTTTTATACTGAAAGGTAAAGGTGTCCCATAACCTATACGGTTTGTCTGGGAGCGAGGCGTCAGAGATTTCAGCTTCTCCACGGGCCAGCATATTGAGGGCGGCGCCCATCTCCTCTCCTTCGCTACTTTACCTTCCCTGACCCGATAGATAGCAGGTACCCGTTTACAGCTGGGTGAATTGGGGGACTGTACTGAAGCCAATGACGCACAATTGGTCCCCCATCCACTTGGTAACCACGCTCAATTTTACGTAACTATAGCTTTAGAAGAGCGAGTGTTCTGACCACTGAGCTATCCTGTCTCCTGTTCATACTACACATTAGAAAAACCAGTAGCGATAAAACAGAGAGAGAGAGAAGGAAACACATAAAGAACAGGGCATGTTTTATTCTTGAGCCCTGAATGGAAACGCTAGCATTCATTGATTAACTGTCAGAGTTGTGTCAAGTGTTCACTTTAAACACTGTTATAAAACTGTTTGTTTTTTTTTAGTTTCATTTCTTCTTTCTATCTTATCAGGGATTTTTCTTTTTTTTATATTCTTCTTGTTCTTTCTGCAATCTAAATCTATAGTCAGAGCTTGTTCATTCTCTCTATGATCTGACGATCAGCTTGATTGTAAAATGATTGAAGAAGATTGTAAAAAGGTGAATGCATAAAGATAGTAAAATGTTAAATTCTGTAACAAGAGTAAGATTGCTTATCTCACAGTGTAGTCCATAAACATAAGTCCAAACAAATGAGATTGCAGTTTTTCCCTGTTTGTTTCACTTATGATTATATTATAAGTATACACTGATATCAAAGCGCTGATAAAATGTGCAATCAAGATTATATATATATATATATATATATATATATATATATATATATATATATATATATATACATATATATATATATATATGGTGTGGTGTGTGTGTGTGTGTGTGTGTGTGTGTGTGTGTGTGTGTGTGTGTGTGTGTGTGTGTGTGTGTGTGTGTGTGTGTTAGGGGGATTGCAAAAGACGATGCTAAATTAAAAGCAAATAAAAATCTCGATAAATTGAAGACACACAAAATAAGACCTATACAATAACGTCAAATCTCTTGAAAAAAAAGAAAGCAACCTCGCATAGTAATGAAACATTGTCTCAAGTGTAAACAAATAACGTAAAAAAGGTCTCCAGTTTAAACAAACTATCGACCACCTTTATCTAATTCTGTCCATCTGTGCTAAGGGGTATTGCTTCCTCCCAGCCCACTGGACCCAGAAAATGCCTTGGGGAGGAGGAGGAGGAGGAGGAGGCGTGAGCGATGAGAATAACAGGAAGCAGGGAAGATTGTAATCTTGTGGTGATCATCCAAGTGCTGTTTTCTTCTTCTTCTTTGGCTTTCTAGTCTCTAAGCTTCATAAGGGAGAGAGAACGGGGGGGGGGGGGGGGAGGGGCGGGGGAGGTTGGGGGGGGGGGCAGAGGCCGTGGTGTTTAACCACTCATTTCAAGCCCTGCTGGGCACAAGTAGTTTTATTCAGCGGGGCCCACTCACCCTCTTTCGTTTTTTTTTTTCTTTTGTTTCGGAAATAGGGAAAAAGCACTCGTGTTCTTTTTTTTATTTACACCAGTCCCTGTCTGTATGCGGTTTTGTAATTTTGTCATCTTTCCTAATAGGCACACAATGGTATAGTCTTTTCAAAAGCGGAACAGTTGTCACGTGTGCGCAAGATGTTCTGTGTGCGTTCGCAAAACGAGACCTCGGTTTAGTCTCGTCTATAGGAGTCTTAGAGGAAATGACGTCGGACTGGAGTTTACGGGAAAAATCCCCTTGAACAGGATTCGATCGCTGGTTACTTTCAAAAAGCTTATAGTTTTTTTATGTCTTCTTTTTCATTGTGTTTTGTTTCATCTGAGTTTCTCCTGTAGTTCTGGATCTACCAGTAAAGTTTGGGCATCCTTCTGTTTTCCGGAATAGTTGTCCCAAAGAGGATGTTGCTTGAACAAGACTTTTTCTATCTTTTCTAAATCTTCCTATTGATGTTGTTGCTATTGCTCTTGTTATTTGTGTGACGTGACTGAACCTGCTATCGCTGTTGCTGTCTTTTAAGCCGGTGTTGTTGTTGCTGTGTTGTTGCTGTGTTGTTTCTGTTTTTTTACCAAAATAGATTAGTTTGAAACTGGCATACTCAGAGATACCCAGCCTTTATGGACTATCAAAGAGTAGTTGGGCTAGTTTGGAGAAAGGTTACATAGTATCTGGACATTTTATCGACGGAAAACTTTCTTTCGAATCAAGATATGCTTTATCATTAATTACTTGGAATGTTGAGGTTATAGTGTATAGTATAAAAATAGGCCTATGTCGCGTCTGTAAAAAAACGTGTAGGTAGAGCTTTACATTTGTTGTCAACAGACACATAGGAGTATTAGATAATGTCAAATGCCATTAGCAATATGAAAGAACACGCACGCACACACACACACACACACACACACACACACACACACACACACACACACACACACACACACACACACACACTCGCACGCGCGCGAGGGCGCACACACACGCACACACACATTCATACACACACATTCACACGCACATTCACATACACGCATATTCTCTCTCTCTCTCTCTCTCTCTCTCTCTCTCTCTCTCTCTCTCTCTCTCTCTCTCTCTCTCTCTCTCTCTCTCTCTCTCTCTCTCTCTCTCTCTCTCTCTCTTCTCTTGCAGAAAATTATTTTTGTTCCAAGTATACACTACCCGGCTGGAGGACTACAAAACGTATTGTAACAGGATACCAGCTATCTGATAATTGTTGTCCTTGATACTTGTAACTATGTACTATGTGAGATGTGTATTGACTTGCACAGGCCACAAGAAGATAATCCTCCATAGTCTCTAAAATAATACCTTCTTTGCAACTTCTTTACCGAGAAACACATTTTTAAAACTCACTTAATCTCTTTACTTTATTCATCCGACCAGACAAAAAAAACAACTGGCATTATGACAGTTTCTTTGACAGAATAACACCACTTTCATTCGCACGTACTGTCCAGTGCTAATGATAATTAGTATAGAATACAATATCAAAAACATGAGTTTGAATACAGCTGCTGACAGAACATAAAATACCCTGAAGTTTGTGCTTGCAGTGTCCATTGTTTTGCCTACCATGCAGCAGAAAAACAAGCAACAGTAAGTATTCAGAGAGATGGCGTGGACAGAATAGTACTAAACTTTATCTCAACTTCTCCCTTCGCCTTTTGACAAGACCTTTGTGGCACTGCACTGAACACTTTCAAGTGACGCCTATCTCTTTCCAGGTCACTATGTTCGCGACATGCATCTCAGAGGCTATAGCTGGGCTGCATGTTCTTCTACAAAATGCACTTTGAGTTAACCACATACACAGGATGCTCTGCACGTGTTTGCACGTAGGATCGTGGCTGATATTTTCGTCTCAAAGACTTTCATGAGAGAGAAATAAGTATCCATGTCAACTTGAGGAGTGAAGCAGATTGGCACACTCATCAATAATCAACGATTTTTATCATTCTATCGTCTCAACATCAACAGAGAGATTCGAACCCAAACCCTTTAGTTACCGCCAGATCATGTGTTCACAGCTTTACCCACAAAGTTCTTCTGCACTGGACAGAGAATGGTGACATGTTTAGTTGTGGAGCCGTTGATGAGAGCATCATTAAGCGTTGATTTAGTGCCAGAGCTGTGAGATGTTCCCATTAAACGCTGTTATAAACCTGGCTCTCTCAGTGTTCCATTTTCTTTCTCTCTCTCTCCCATCAAGCGTTTTACAACCTCTAGTTCTTGCCGCACCTCAATCCTGCGAACAGTGGCCTTGTTCGTCCTGTCCAGTTTCATGCCTGCAAGATGACCTTCCACACAGACTGATGCGTTTTGATAGAATTCTTCTTTCAGCTTTGGTGTGTTTTTTTCACTCTCTATAGAAGAGGGAGAACTAGATCCTATGACGAGAATCTCTGCATTCGTAATTAGTGTTTGGTGCATGGGAAACTTCACAGGGAATAAAGAAAAATCATCAATTTCTCTGGAGAGAGAGAAAGAGACACACAGACATACAGACAGACACACAGACAGACAGACAGACAGACACACACACAGATAAACACACAGATACACACAGACACACAGACACACAAACAGACACAAAGACACACAGACACACAGATTATGCTGATGATGCTGATGCTGATGCTGATGACGATGATGACGATGATCAGTCCAAAGGATGACAGATAACTATTATACGTTTTATCCAAAGAAGACAGTACAGACAGACAGGCAAAACAGCACGCGAGTGGACGGACAGGAAGACAAACAGACAGACAGACAGACAGACAGACAGACATGCATGGCGAGGCAGACGCAGAGAAGATGGATGAAGCGGCGATGGAGCAGGCATGCACTGATTAGCGGCCAACAATGGGAGAGTTATTTATAGACACCTAACTGGGTCACGGCACACGGACCTCTCAGGCTGTCTCATTGCTGCCAACGTTCAGCAGAGACTAGGGTTTTTTTTCTGTCATAGATTCCCACTATCTGACTTTTACTTGGCTTCTCTTTCTCTCTTAACTTCTTCAGGAGTTGCCGAAGCCACTGCAGGTGGACAACCTTCTCCTTGTGGAGCCCATCCCTCTTCAATTCATACAGCCCTCCTCTGGAGCGAACATCAGTACCGACTCCACCCCCCCCCCCCCCCTAAACGTCTTTCTGATGAGACTATAAACCGAGGTCCCGTGTGCGAATGTACGCAGAACATCTTGCGCACGCGTTAAAACCCGTTCTGTTTTTTTTGAAAGCATAGAGCCGTTATGTGCCGTTGGGAAGGGATGATGACATTGACAAAACTGCCTACGCAAGAGGAATTGATGTAGAAAGGCGCATGAGTGGTCATTCCGTTATCCTCGAAATAAAAGAATGAAATAAAAATGAAAATTCAGCTAGTTGTCTGTTGCGTATGTTCAAGTCATCCTATCCATCATAGCTGGACTTCACCTCCACTTTCACCTGTCCCGTAGTCCCGTGGACCGTGGGGGCACAACTGAAGATTCTGCAACCAGCCTCCTCCACACCCCACGGTCCTTCGCCCTCCGTAGCAGGTCGCTAGCTGGACTCGTCTTAAACAAAAGTTGGAGGGAGTTTTAACGTGTCTTCAAGATGTTCTGCATGCATTTGAAAACGTCACCTTGATTTGGTTTTCATTCTGATGATCTTAAGATGAGATGGATTTAAGCCTACTGTTAACATCATGGAAAACGAATGCTAACCAAACACCTGGGGATAATCTTAGATATAAAGATGGTCTAGTGGTCAGAATGTTGCGCTTGAGATCTGACGGCCTGAGTTTCATACACCACTGAGGCTCCTGTTTAATGGGGATTTTTCCCTTGTGGGTAACATCACCATCGAATCTACTCCCTCGAAGGTCTTTAGGATGTGACTATAAACCGGCTCTCACCATAGTTAGTACTCTCCATAAAAGGAAAAAATGATCTGAAATCAAAAAATAGGGTGGGCTCAAACGAAGCCTTGATTGCCTTACAAATAGTAGCCATCCGTTTTGAAAGGATCATAGCGTATTTCCAGTTGGATTAAACCAAATACCTTTGTCCTCTGAAGCGTAGACATATGGTGACAAACAGTCCATTGGTGATCAGCGTTATTTCACCATCTCTAGTCATAAGTTCAGAGAGGAACGTAACTCACTGCCCCTAAGATGCTTCAAAGAAGTGACATGACTGACGAAAATAGCAGGAAGCAGAGAAGACTTCAATTATGGGATGAAAACAGCTGCTTTTCCTCCTCTAAGGCTCTTAGTTCCTTGGAAAGCAGAGCTCAGGGCTATTGACCACACATTTCAAGCCCTCGTGAGCACGAGTGTTCTCTTTCAGCACCGTTGATACCAGCCCCTGATTGTTTAAAGGAGCTTATTTTGTGGGGTGTTCTTTTTGGACAAAGTGTTTGATTTCTGTGGGGCTCTTTCTCTCTGTAGTTTCAGTTCCTGGAGCAACATTCATAGTTTTGCTTCTGGCAAATTAACCACCTTAATTACATTGCGGGAATAAGGGCAGGATGTTCTTTTATGACCAGAGTCTTTGCTGCTGTTACTGCTGCTTCTGTTGCTGTTGTTCTTGTTGTTGCTGTTATTGTTGTTGATGCTGCTGCTTCTGTTGCTGTCGTTATCTCAATTATCCATGAAGCTGTAATAAACCAGTGCTGATGCAATGTCACAAGAAACTGAGCAAATATTAACTAACAAAAGATTTAGGAGTAGATGTGGAGACAAGATTTCAGAATAAAAGTCTATAGTAAAATAAATATACACAACAATACTTATGCGTTGCAGCAATGCACAACACTAAATTGCAAACACCCGCAAGCCATTCAGAAGAAAGAATAGCCAATGCACAGCTCAAAAGAACCCATTCCAACACAACAGAACAGAAAACAATGCAATGCAATACACTACAATAATTATGATAAGACTTAAAGGGGTGGACAATACAAGCTTACAGCACACCTCAATCCAATCAGAACATCTTGCGTTCACGTTAAAATCTGTTCCGTTTTTCGAAAGAGTAGGCCATTGTGTGCCGGTGTTAACAGATGACAAAATTTACAAAATTGCATACACACGGAGACTGGATGTAAAAAAGCACGTGGTTCTTATTCCATTATCCTCGATATAAAAGAATACATACCTAAATAAAAAGATAAGTAAATAAATCAATAGATAAAAAGATATATAGATACATGAATAAATAAATACATAAATAAATCGATAAATAAATCCAACACGATGCAATGCCATACACTGCAAGGATTATGCTAAGCTTGCAGCACACACGTCTCCAGCTTAACCCAGCGCTATACCAACAATCCCAGCACTATGCTATACGTGCAGGACATGACAACACCAGTCCATTCATCTCCGCTGCACTGGTTGCCAGTCCCGAGAGAACACTGGAAATAGAAAAGTGAACGTGCTCCTGATTTGGGAAACTATTGACTGAACCAGGAGACGCCATGCATGCGCCTTCTTTTGCCTTTTCAGCCTCCTCACCAGTTACCTTCCTCCCCCCTCCCTCCCGGCCCAATCTGCTATAAAAAGGTAGTGAGTTGGGGTTGGGCAGGAAGCGGGGAAGGATTTATCCCAGAGAGGTGTTAGAAACTATTGATTTCAAGTCTGAGCAGTCACACGTGTTCTCCAAGACTGCAGTCCAGTCAAGTGTGCTTAACTGCGGTTTTCCTCTCTGTGTCCTGTTTCTGCAGCTCCAACTGATTTTTTTATCTTCAGGTGTGTTTTTTTTAATGCTTGAAGTACCTGTGTGAAAAGAAAAGTCTTAAATCCCTTCTCAAGTATCATCAAATTAATAGCCTCATAAAAAAATTAAGATTTTATTCCAAATGTCAAATTATTTCCTTTGAACTTTTCTTTAAATATCAAATTCTCAACAACAACAAAAATCTTTGATGTTGTACTTTAGAGAACAGAAATGATTTCTTTTCATCTGATATCAAATGATTGATCACAATCATTATGAACTGTGGGATCTTCCTACTCTGGTTCTAGTATTTCTCTTGAACAGACAATCTTTCAATTCATTTTGACTGTTCTTAGATGTGTTGCGTGTTACTTGTGTAGTGGTTGATGGAAAGATTTTAAAAAAAATGCTTTTCGTACCAATGATCTTGTCATTAAGACTCTCTGCGAAAAAGTATTATATAAAAGCAAAGTACAATAAGATAATTATATCTTCTCCATAAACCTACAACAAAACAAGACCAGTGTGTGTGTATGTGTGTGTGTGTGTGTGTGTTGTGTGTGTGTGTGGGGGGGGGATCTGTGTGTGTTGCCATCCTCCAGCGCTGGACAGAATACTGTGAGGGATTGTATAACTACCCACTACGCCCAGATACCAACATAGTTTCTGACAAACCCCCTGAACACCAAGATAAAGACCCACCAATACTAAGGTGTGAAGTAGACACAGCTATTAAGCAATTGAAGAAGGGGAAGTCCCCTGGAATCGATAACATCCCAGCTGAACTCATAAAAAATGGAGGGAATGAAACAGCAAGGCGATTCACAGACCTTTGTCAGAAGATCCACGACACCAAAGAATGGCCAAAAGAATGGACACAGTCTCTTGTAATACCCCTGCCAAAGAAAGGAAACCTCAAGCAATGCCAGAACTACAGAACCATCAGTCTCATAAGCCATCCTAGCAAGATCATGCTGCAGGTAGTCCTCAACAGACTGAAAAACCAAGCAGAAAAACTCCTGGCAGAAGAACAAGCGGGCTTTAGACCAAAACGCAGCACAATGGAACAAATTTTCAACCTGAGAATTCTGATAGAGAAGCATCTCCAACACCAAAAAGACTTGTACCACAATTTTATAGACTTCAAAAAGGCCTTTGACAGGGTATGGCATGACGGCCTCTGGCAAGTACTCAGGCACTTCAACATTGACAACTGCCTAATTGAAGTCATCAAGGCTCTGTACGAGAATGCAAGAAGTGCAGTTTTCATGAACAACCACGTGGGCGAGTTCTTCAAGACCACGGTTGGAGTCCGCCAGGGCTGCCTTCTCTCACCTGTACTCTTCAACCTCTTCCTCGAAAACATCATGACAGAGACACTGCAAAACCACCACACTTCCATCTCCATTGGTGGAAGACCCCTTTGCAACCTCAGATTTGCAGATGACATTGACCTCATGGGCAGCAGCAAACAAGAACTGCAAATCCTCACAGACAGTCTAACAGACCGAGCGAGCGCATACGGCATGGAGGTCAGTACAGAGAAATCGAAGATCATGGTCAACAGCGCGAGTAATGACAGCACGGAAATAAAGATGAATGGAGAAATATTGGAAGAGGTGAGCCAATTCAAATACTTAGGCTCCATCCTAACAAAAGATGGCACATCAAACAATGAGGTGAAAGCTCGCATTGCAACAGCAACATCTGCTCTAGTCAGACTCCAGAGGATCATCAGAAGCAACAACATCAGCTTCTGCACCAAATACCACCTCTACAAATCCCTCGTAATATCTATCCTCCTATATGGCTGTGAATCATGGACTCTGACAGCAGAGTTAGAGAGAAGAATCCAAGCATTCGAGAACAAGTGCCACAGAAGACTCCTCAAAATATCATACAAAGAACACAAGACCAATAACTATGTGAAAGAGGAAATCAAAAAGCGTGTGGGCCCCCAAGAGCCTTTGCTCTCCACCATAAAGAGGAGAAAGCTGATGTGGTTTGGTCACACCACAAGACACAACACCCTAGCAAAAACCATCTTGCAAGGAACAGTCGAGGGCAAAAGAAGAAGAGGCCGCCAAAAGAAATCATGGGTTGACAACATCAAAGACTGGACTGCCCAACCCCTGCAACGCCTCCTACTAGCCACACAGGATCGTGAAGC
Source organism: Stramonita haemastoma (assembly GCA_030674155.1). Classification (NCBI taxonomy): domain Eukaryota; kingdom Metazoa; phylum Mollusca; class Gastropoda; order Neogastropoda; family Muricidae; genus Stramonita; species Stramonita haemastoma. Next base: position 48,823,992 of record CM060328.1, read on the forward strand.
ATGGAAAAAGATCTCCGTTGCGTCTTCTCTCATGTCCCCCCTACGTCCTTTGGGACATGGGACTGAGTGAGTGAGTGAGTGAGCTATTGTCCTCCATTTCAAGTCTCTTCATGCTTTGTGACATATGACTGTGTGTGAGTGTGTGTGCTGCATGAGTGGCATGTGTGTGTGTGTGTGTGTGTGCGTGTGTTTGTGTCTGTGTGTCTGTGTATTGTGTGTCAGTGTGTCTGCATGTGTAAGCAGCAAACATAGTCATGGCATAATTTTGGTTTAGTAGACACGAACATTGGTGCTACCTTGATTCATTGATGACTCACACTCTCCCTCATTCACTGCACGTGTTTTCTTCTTTTTGATTGGCTGTTTCTGTTCTCAGCACGTGCCTTGGGCCATTGGATTGGTCCTTTGCTTGATGCTCTTGTAGGATGTTATTGTGAGGGGGCCTTCTCTGGGTTAGGTCTTCATTAAACCAGAGCTGAATGAATTGTGGATTAACAAGGGGGAGTTGGGAAAGAATGAAAGAGATATAATCAAATCAAATCAAAATTTTATTTCCAGATGGTACATTGAGTAAGCAATAAATTTGCGTTTTTTCATCAAGCCATCTATCTAAAAAATAAATTAAAAAAATTATAAAGAAAAAACAAATTGGTTGCACACACACAAAGAAATAACAAACAAAAACCAAAATCCACTCAAACAAAAAACAGACTAACAGAAATGAAGCAGCAAGCAGAGAGAGAGAGAGAGAGAGAGAGAGAGAGAGAGAGAGAGAGAGAGAGGGGGGGGGGAGGCAGGAGGGGGAGAAGGTGGGCAGAGAGACAGATAGGTAGACAGATGGAGAGAGAGAGAAAGGAATACATATATATATATATATATATATATATATATATATGTATATATATATATATATATATATATATATATATATATATATATATATATATGTGTGTGTGTGTGTGTGTGTGTGTGTGTGTGTGTGTGTGTGTGTGTGTGTGGGTGGGTGTGTGGGTGTGTGTGGGTGGGTGTGTGTGTGTGAGTGAGTGAGTGTGTGGTGTGTGTGTTTGTGTGTGTGCACGCGTGCACGCATGCGTGTGTTTGTGTTTGTGTGTGTGTGTGTGTGTGTGTGTGTGTGTGCGCGTGTGTGTGCATGGGTGTGTATGTGTGTGTGTGTGTGTGTGTGTGTGGTGTAAGTATGCATGTGTATACAATTCCTGCATTTGTATACACGTAACTGCATGCGATTGTGTGTTTGCATGTCTCTGTGTGTGCCTTTTGGTGGATAAATTATGTGTTTTGTTTTGTCTATGAAACTAGTTAAATTGATTTGCTGTCATTATATCTTCCTTCCAAGAATAAAACTAGGGTAAAAACATCTTGAATGTAATATTTTGTTTTTACTATCTTTCGAAATGTAGATACATTTTACAAGCTTGACACAAATAGCTAGGTAAATCCACGGCAACAATAGCAGTTAGCTATGAAAATCTTGCACAATATGTGCAGTCTTTCAGTTTTATTTTCCATTTCTGTTCATAACTTTTGAAAAGTTTACCAAAGCATCATATATATGATCAAAACCAACTTTTTGTAGATCTTTCTGTTGTTGTTATTTCTGATGCTGTTGCTGTTTTCAGTTTAGTGTGATACGAAAATAGGATTGATTGTTTTATGCCTGAACTATAAATGTTTTTGAATACTTGGATTTCTTCAAGAAGTTTTTTCAAACTCCCATTGTCCATTAAACCCATCTACCTAAAATAACCTGCTCCTTATTAGTGCAGAAACATTGTCATCAGCAAATTTGTGTATTTTCAAATCATGGTTGACATTTTTTAGCCTTCGATTTCATCATCTATAATTTTCCTTCTTTTTTTTTCAAGCTGATGTCATTGTCAATATTGTCAACGTCAGTGAAAAATAGAGGTAGGAATCAATTTAGTGTGAATTTGCAGGAGATTCATGACTCTTGGAAATCGTCATATCAGAAAAGCACCCATATATTATTCCTAATTTGGTATGATGACTTCATGATATGAGACAAGTTATGTTGCAAGCATGAAAGGTCGTTTCATCCACACATGCATCAGAAGCCAATTGCATTCTATTCTTCTCTTCTGTGCTCAACTATTTAAAGTGAAGCCTGGTTATGTCTCAATACGATGCATCAATATAGCTTGATCAGGAACAAATCTCTCAGTTTATTTGATAAGGTTTAATGCTTCCTCCCTGTGAAAAACGTATTTCATGACACTAATGTTTTGGTGATGATTACAGCTATGTTATAAAGTGTGTGCGTGAGTGCGCGTGTGTCTCTCTGTATGGCCGTGTGTCTGTTGTCTGTATGTCTGTATGTTTCTGTGTTTCTAGGTCTGTCGGTCTGTGTGTCCATTTTGTTGTTTTCAGATAGAAAGACAGACAGCAAGAAAAGGAGAAAGAAGGTCAGATAGATAGATAGAACAGAAATGAATGAAAGAAACCAAAGAAACAGACGGGGGAAAAAGACAGATTAATGGACAAGGATCATACAGACATACTGACTGAAAAATGAAATTTAAAAAAAGAAACTTAAGAAAAGACAAAAAGAAAAAAAGACAGGCATACAGAAAGAAAACAAGAAAGCAAAAGGAAAGCAAACAAAGACAGAGAGAAAAAAACTATAGCAAATGAAAGAAACCAAGACAGACAGAAACTAGCAAGAACAAAACAGAAAACATGCAAGCAGAATGTAGGAAAGGAAAGGAAATAAACAAAGAATGGAAAAAAAAGTAAGCAACAAACAGAATAACAGCAAACTGCTGACATAAGGAAGAATTAATGCACTGAAGAAGGAAAGAAAAAGGAGAACAGTCTTTCCAATAAGACTTAAATCTAGTTGAAGCACACAGGGAAATTTTTTTAAGATATTCCCTCATGGAATGCAGCAATTCTCACGTTTTTTTTCTCATCATCTCTTATACTAAATCCCTGCTGTGCTATAGTGCTGTAATTTAATGCAACACAACACGGTATAACACCATTCAGTACTATACAATACGACGTAATGCAACTAAGTCCAATGCAATACAACACCATACCACACTATTTACATACCATACCATGCCCTTCTATACTACACATTACCATAATACTGTACCGTACCATACCATACCATAACATAAACATACCGCACCATACCATACTATGCCATACCACACCATACCATACCATACCAAACAATATCATACCACATGCATACCATACCATATACATACCATACCATACCATACCATGCCATGCAATACCATATAATACAATACCATACCATACCATATTCTACCATACAATACCATAAAATATAATTCTCCATACTCCATACCATACTACCATACCAATACCATACCATATACCATACCATACAACATACCATATCATACCAGACCATACCAAACAATACCACACCATGCCATACCATGCAAAAACAACACAATAAAATGCAAAGAATAGCATGGCCACACTGGGCACAGATTCACACAAAAACAAGCCATTAACCCCTCTGCACTGGATAACACTCCCAGAGAAAGCTGGAAACAGAAAGGAAAGGAAAGTGTTCATACTTTGGAAAAAAAATCATTGACTACAGAGGCAGACACTGTGCACCTGCTGTAGCCTTTACAACCCCTACACCACCCAATAATAAAACCCAAGAGGCAGCACCAAATAAATAAATACCCAAGAGGCAGCACCAAATAAATACCCAAAAGGCAGCACCAAATAAATAAATACCCAAGAGGCAGCACCAAATAAATAAATACCCAAGAGGCAGCACCAAATAAATAAATACCCAAGAGGCAGCACCAAATAAATAAATACCCAAGAAGCAGCACCAAATAAATAAAATACCCAAGCTGTGATGAAAATGTCGCGAGTTAATGGTGGTGTAGGAATCAGAGAAGGGGGTTATTCCAGAGCAAGGAATAGAGGTGTTAGAAACTACTGTTTGTTTACTCGTTTGTTGTATTACCTTTTTTCATGAATAATCAGTAATTTATTCATTTATTTATTATTTATTTATCTATTCTTTTATATCGAGGATAACAGAAAAAGCAATCGTGCTTTTGTTCATCCGGTCCCCGTGTGTATGCCTTTTTGTAAATGTCATCTGCTCCCACCGGCACACGATGGCCTACTCTTACGAAAAGCGGAACAGGAGTTAACGTGTGCGCAAGATGTTCTGCGTGCGTTCGCACACGGGGCCTCGGTTTAAAAGTCTCATCCAAAGGACTTTTAGGGAGAGTGGAGTTGGCACTGATGTTAACTCCAGGAGAAAAATCTCCTCGACCGGACTCAAACCTGGGTCGTCAAATTGCCAGCGCAATGTTCTGACCACTAGGATATCCGTCCCTGATATGCTTTTTACAACCTGCCCCTGTGTGCAGGCAGTTTGGAAATGTTTTCATCATACGAACTTCACTGTAATAGATTGGGGTTTTTCTATGAAAGTTTAAGCAGTCATGAATATTCTTCAAGGCTGCAGCCAAGTTTAGTTCAGTGCAATTTACTTCCCTTCCCTGTTCTTGTTTCACTTCTTTAAAACATAGGACTTTATTTTTAAAAAGTTATTCCAGTCATCTGAACAAAACTACCAGATTAGTCAAGAAATGTTTGTTGTGGTCACTTTGGTAAAGTTCTTTGCAATTATTGCTTATGTATATTTTGTGCATGCAGAGAATAAAATACATATGTAAAAGATTATGTAATTTGGAATGACTTTGGTGACTTTTGGAACACAAAATCTCACAGAAAGCACCAAGACTTAAGCTAGATATGAGATTATCATAACTTATCTGTTTGGCTAATCTCTAATGATGCATCTTTGATGAATGGGATAGTACACACACACACACACACACACACACACACACACACACACAACACACCAACCCTCCACAACCGCACACACACATTTCTCATTTAATGAATGACCCCCTCCCCAACGCGCACACACACACACACAAAAAAAAAATTTCTCATTTAATGAATGCCCCCCTCCCCAACGCCCGCGCACACACACACACACACACACACACACACACACACGCACCACCACCACACACACACACAAATCACTCACACACACACACACATCATTTAATGAATCCCCCACTCCCACAACACACACACACACACACACACACACAAATTTCTCATTTAATGAATGCCCCCTCCCCCCAACGCGCGCGCGACACACACACACACACACACACACACACACACACACACACACACACACACACACACACACACCACCATGTTATGGTAAAGCAATTATGAACAAAGAAACAAAAGCACTTACATACCTGTGGCATATTTTTGGCATAGGTGTCAAGATTGAAGCTGCATGATTTCATTGATGACACATACTCTCCATTCCATCATTCCCTGCACGTGTTTTCTTCCTTTTGATTGGCTGCTTCTGTTCTCAGCACGTGCCTTGCAGGATGTTATTGTAATTGTGCCAGAGCCTCTCTAGGTTTGGGGCATTCATTAAAGGAGAGCTGAATGAATTGGATCCACAGGATTGAGAGAGAGGAGGACATAGAGATGAGAGAGAATGCATGTGTGTGGTGCATGTGTCGTGGTGTGTGTGTGTGTGTGTGTGTGTGTGTGTGTGTTGTGTGTGTGTGTGTGTGTGTGTGTGTGTGTGCGTGTGTGTGTATGTGTGTGTGTGTGCTTTCAGGCATATAGTGGTTATTAAAACCTTTTTCCTTTTGGTGATTTCGTATTTGCTGTATATTTAGCCTATTGCTTGTATGCCAATGTGTAAAAATTTAGACAGGCAAAGATCCTTGTATTATTGAAAAAAATTTTTAGTTTTGTTGGCTGCCTGTCTTTTTTTTCTTTTATCAAAAATAACTTGTTTTTACACTGACAATACAAATACCTCTAACCTACCAGCTAGCCAACCAATCTTATAGGCTTCTCTCCTTTTCAGTGATTTTGGAAAATAGCATGCAACTAACAAGGTTTTGTTTAGATCTATAAACTACACATAAATATCAACTACTAAAACTCCTTTGACCTTCGTCATTTTTTACAGTAGTTTACTCTGTGTGGTCCAGTTTACCCTTCAGGATTGCAATCTAGCTTTACTAGTAAAGAGAGCTTCACTTTCTGTTTAGGTCCATAAAAATAGCGCAGTAAGGCTTTTCTGTCCTCTTTTTCTGGTATTGACCATGGCAAGAGCAAACCATTTACAACATTTAAATCAATATTGTTGAAAAACCTGCCTAGCATGCTTGTACTCCCAGATATGTGTTGTGATGCTGAGATTATAATATACTATAGAGATTCAATATACTTGTGCTTGTCTTTTTATTACAAGCAGATCTACACCTGGTTTGAAAAATATTCACATGTTGGATGTTTTCAGAAGGTTAAGAGCACTATTCTGAGAGACACGCCAATTGCTATGTAATGGTATTAAACCATAAGGTTTTTCTGTATGATCTGTGTCATAGCTAGACATAGATAAAATCATATCTGCTTGTATATAAATCGACAAGGTCTTCTGAGATGAATGATACTGTATTGCTCTGCATTGTTTCATATCAAGCTTTTATGAATGTTGGGAATAGTGCAATATTGTTGTTGCAACAAGCATTACTGCACGAAATCTTGGCTGTCCTTTTTGACAAAACATTACCATGTTTCTAGACTGGTTTTCTCTACTGTGTAACTGTTTGCCTAGGTAGGTCAGTGTAAATATCAAGACACCCAAATGCTCTCGTCTTTGCTTATTGTACACAAAGATTGACCTTTTTCTGGCATTTAATACATAGGCAGCCACTACCATTCCATTTGTGATGTCTGTGGGAGAAACATATTGCTATCCAGGTTATTTGTTGCTCAGACAGAAGCAGTCAGTGGGAGACTCCCACTTTGTTTCACTAATAGTAGCTGCTTCCAGAACGTGTTAGGTCCTAATGGCGTGTTTGCCAGATATGTATGCCACACAGGGCTATACTTTTGTTGTCTAGACAGGCAGAAATATTACTCTGAGGCTGTTACCTACTGTTGTCTGGTGCTGGTAAGAAGAGAAGAACATTCACGTAATGCTTAGGTAAATGATTACATTGGTGCATTGTCCAAAACAACATGAGAATGTGTTAATTTACTATTACATTCAGTCAATTATGTGTGTGTGTGGGGGGGGGGGGGTAGAAATTACATATGTTTACAGAGTTTTCAAATAGTGTTTAGCACATTTCTTGTAAACTAAACAAAGAAAGAAAATGAGAAAGAAAGAAAGAACGAAAGAACGAAAGAAAGAAAGAAAGAAAGAGGGAAAAAGAAAAGAAAAACCAGGAAAGAATAAAGACAGACAGTAAGGTATGGGTGCATTAAAAACAGATAGCCACACACACACACACACACACACACACACACACACACACACACACACACACACACACACACACACACATGGTGAGTGTTTTGGAGAAAGCAGTTATAAACAACAACAACAAAAGAAAGCAGCCCATATACTCATGGCACATTTTTGGGGCAGGGGACAAGATTGAGGTTAGGTTGATCCCACTGATGACACACACTCTCCATCACTCACTGAACGTGTTTTCTTCTTTTTGATTGGCTGTTTCTGTTCTCAGCACGTGCCTTGAGCCATTGGATTGGTCCTTTGCTTGATGCTCTTTAGGATGTTATTGTGAGGGGCCTTCTCTGGGTTTGAGGCTTCATTAAACCAGAGCTGAATGAATTGGATCAACAGGAGAGAGAGAGAGTGCATGTGGGTGTATGTGTGTGAGTGTGTGTGTGTGCATGTGTGTGTGAGTGTGTGTGTGTGAGTGTGTAAGTGTCTGTGTGTGTGATAAAGATTGTAAACTATACTCCTTTGATTAATTGTCTGCATGTGAACATGATTATATACTTTGCTGAAAGAGGGTGACCAACTGTAATCCAATATTTCATTTTCCCTATCTTGTGGCAAGCAAGACAAAGTATACAATCTTGACATTGTTCGTGATGACAATTTTATACATTTTTAGATAATAGTTTCAGGTACTCCTCCTTTTATGCAGAACTGAAGACCAGTATTGTGCTACACAATAATAACTAACGTATAACGTTGTCTATAATGTCTCACTGTGTGTCTGATAGAAGCTACATCCTCAGCTGTCTCAGTATCCTGTTTTTATTTATGTTTTTTGTCTGCCAGGTTATTCAAAATTAGTGTTAGGTGAAGCATATAAAACAAACTGTTTCAAGCATAATGGTGCCTCCTAGAGCAGCTTAGAAAGAAATCTAATGTGGTTCTTAAGACCAAGACTCTGAAGCCAATTACTTTGAAGGTTTACAGTATGATTTAGTGTGCTTTTTCTTGGACATGCCTTATGATCTTTTGTTTAGTTTTGGGGGGATTCTTTGTTTGGTGTTTTTGTGTATTGGTTTGGTTTGTGTCTGTTTGATAATTGGTGTGTTTATTTTATTTGTTATTTTACGAAAGGTTTCACTCACTCACTCAGTCCCATGTCCCAAAGGACGTAGGGCAGATATGAGAGAAGACGCAACAGAGATCTTTTTCCATGCTTCCCGATCCTGTGTGGCTAGTAGGAGGTGTTGCAGGGGTTGGGCGGTCCAGTCTTTGATGTTGTCAACCCATGATTTCTTTTGGCGGCCTCTTCTTCTCTTGCCCTCGACTGTTCCTTGCAGGATGTTTTTTGCTAGGGTGTTGTGTCTTGTGGTGTGACCAAACTACATCAGCTTTCTCCTCTTTATGGTGAGAGCAAAGGCTCTTGGGGGCCCACACCCTTTTTCTTGTCCTGATCATAAAATGCACTAGTTTACCCCATTTTAGAATTGTTTCTGTTTCCTAGTTGTATGATTCGTTTTCTGTTTGTACTTTTACTGCGTGGAGATCACTCAGGTGAGGAGTAAGTGAATGTTTATTTTTTCGTTTCTAGGTTTCTTTAAATACCAGTGCATTTTAGAGGCTACTATTGTTATTTTCAACAAAAAGGGAAAACAGCCAAATAACCCATCTACATTTGATGTAATCTTTTGCTAGCCAAGATTTTATCTCATTTTTTCCTTGAATACCTGTCATTTAGTTTTGTAAGATATCTGTTTAGCTGCGAGATTATTAATATTCATCCTTTAGCATATCATGGGCCTTGAACATACCCTTCCAAATATGGGCCTCACTTTAAGCATTATGTGACCCCTATAGCACCATGTGACCCCTTTAGCACCATGTGACCCCTATAGCACCATGTGACCCCTATAGCACCATGTGACCCCTATAGCACCATGTGACCCCTATAGCACCATGTGACCCCTTTAGCACCATGTGACCCCTTTAGCACCATGTGACCCCTATAGCACCATGTGACCCCTATAGCACTATGTGACCCTTATGCATTTTCAGCATATTCTGAAAAGGTTCTTCCCCTCTAGGGGATGTGACGGATCAATTTCCCGAGTATTAACTACAACAGTTTTGAGATCATAAAAGGGACGGTAAATGAAAGAGGAATGGGATCAAGTTATAGCATTATGAGCCATAAAGTATTGTATTCCTAGCATTTTACTGCTCCCTAAACCATTATTTGTGTTGTTGTTTTTCTCTATGAGATTATGCCAGAAAGCTTCTCTAATTGCCCTTATTTAATGCCAAGGGTATATCATTCCATTTCCTGTTTTCTTCTAGAATGATGATGACAGCGTCAGCAAGTTATGGGTGTTTTGAAATCAGTGTCTGACATGATGAAGCTTTTCACCTCGTCATCTACAAATGCCGTGTAGAGCTTTGTCGTTCCCACAACTGCCCTTTGTTGATATCATCAATGTCAGTCAGATAAAATATAAGCCAAACTGTATGTTTATTTTCTGAGTGTTGATTTGTTTACAAAATCGTGACAGCAGAAAATGTTGTCTGGGATATAATTTTAAATTTCATGAAACTCAAGGTGACAAAATGGCGTTGTGAACGAGAAAAGTCATACTTTTAGGTCAGATTGATTTTGTGTGTGTGTCAACAGGCAAAATATTAATAGGGATTTTAAGTTTTCTCTATCAAAGTAGCAACATAAAAACAGTCAAAGTCAAAGTCAAGTCAAAGTCAAAAACACTTTAATCATCCCTGAAGGGCAATTACAATACTGACAGGCATATTGATACAAATCATAATCAAACACACGAAGGAGCTACATTTCTTATTTGTTCAAACATTATATAACTTCAAATAAAATGTCACAAACACTCACACTCTACGCGCGCGCGCTTGCACACACGCAAACACACGCATACATACACACCAATGTTTAGATACAATGTTCTTAAAAACCATTGACTAGAAAAGACATATGATCACCATTATTTACACATTAAACGCACGCGTTCACACCCGCACATATACATGCATGCACGCACACACACACACACACACACACACACACACACACACACACACACACACACACACACACAACACGCTCCCCCCCTCCCCATACAATCCACACCCACCCGCCCCCACACTCACACATACACACACGCCCCCCCCCCCCTGTCCATACACACCATCCACACCCACCCGTCCCCCCCCCCCCCCCACACACACGCACATAATTGGTAGAAGACATGTGAATTTACAAGCAATTAAAAAAAAAATCAGTAAAGCCAAAAATAAGACATACTTATTTTATGGGTACATATGCATGTATGTGCGCCTGTATGCATTAATAATAATAATAATTCATGGAATTTATATAGCGCTATATCTTGTAAAAACAAATCAAAGTTCATGCATTGGCTACATACATAACAGTGGCAGGTAAGTAATTCAGAGAAGCTTACATACACACACACACACACACACACACACACACACACACACACACACACACACACACACACACACACACACACACACACACACACACACACACACACACACAAAAGAGCAAACAAACAAACAAACAAACAAAAACAAAAACAAACAACCTCAGTCAGTGTTATTATGAGTTTAGAACTCGGATAGCTACTGGCACAAAGGAATTCCTTTTTCTGTTTGTTTTGCTGTTGTGGCATTGAAAACGACGTCCTGAAGGCAACAATTGAAATTCTGAAAACAGAGCATGGGAGGAATCGGCCAAAATGGCTCTTGCTTTACGTACAAGCTGCTGATTACAAAACGACCTGAGGTCTCTTTGTTCTTCTCCGATAATTTTAGAGCAGATTCTCACAATTCTCTGAAGACCATTCTTGTTCTTAATGCTAAGGTTATTGTACTTGTCGCTTGGTTTTGTGTTAAAGATTTGTCTGTGCATCTTCTCTTGGATATCCTTTTCATGACATCAGTGTGTGTGTGTGTGTGTGTGTGTGTGTGCGTGTGTGTGTGTGTGTGTGTGTGTGTGTGTGTGTGTGTGTGTGTGTGTGTGTGTGTGTGTATGTGTGTGTGTGTGAGTGTTTTGTGTGTGTGTGTGTGTGTGTGTGTGTGTGTGTGGTGTGTGTGTGTGTGTGTGCCTGTGTATGTGTTTATGCATGTGCTTAATTTTTATTCTTTTATGTTGAAGATAATGGTATAAGCACTCTTGTGTTTTTTACATCTAGTCCTTGCGTATATGCAGTTTTGTAAATCTTGGCATCCATCCCCAATGGCACACAATGGCCTACTCTTCAAAAAGCGGAACATGTTTTAACGTGTTTGCAAGATGTTCTGTGTGCCTTCGCACACGGGGCCTGGCCTCGGTGCATAGTCTCATCCAAAGGACTTTTGGGGAGAGTGAAGTCAGTTCTGATATTAACTCCAGGGGAAAAACTCCCCTCGAACGGGAATCGAACCCGTGTGTGTGTGTGTGTGTGTGTGTGTGTGTGTGTGTGTGTGTGTGTGTGTGTGTGTGTGTGTGTGTGTGTGTGTGTGTGTTGTGTGTGTATGTGTGTGTGTGTGTGTGTAATAATCCTATTCTTATGCTCTTTTTTGGATCCTTACCAGTTATTGTATCTTTGCATCTCGTTCTTACTGGTCGGATCTAGAAATTCAAAGGATATAGTCAAATGTGTCCTGTTAGTTCTTAGAAATAAAGGAGGTTTTTTTTGTTTAACTCACTTTTATGTGCATGCATACTTAAACTTGGTGACAGGATAGCTCAGTGGTCAGAGCACTCCCCAAGCCAATGTTAAGCAGCATCGAGCGTGATTACTAAGTGGACGGGTGACCATTCGTGCGACTTAGCTTTGGTACAGTTTCCCAGTTCACCCAGCTGTAAATAGGTACCTTTCCTCTTTAGGGTCAGTGAAGGTAAAGCAGCGTAGGAGAGGAGATGGGCACCACCTTCAATATGCTGACCCCTGGAAAGGCTGAAGTCTCTGATGCCTCGCTCCGTTATGGACACCCGTTTTAACTTTATACTTTCAAATATCTTTAATTAAAACTGTCTTGCACCACAAAAAGCCAGAACATCTCTCTTTCCTTTAGCTGACTATGAAATTTGGTACCCAACTAACAAGATTGTTTGTTTCCCTTTGGTTTGTAGCTCACACAGAGACACTGTGTTATTTTTTTTCGCTTGTATGATGTTTACTGCGGTGAATGCTAGTACTCATTGTCACTGCTTGTCACCCAGACTAATCCGTTGCGAGGGTTACGCGTCTGGTTTAGTCTGGCAGGAATCATATAGCAAAGCTTCCCTCTCATCTTCATTATTTATTCATTCTTTATTCATTCATTCTTTCTTTATTTCAAGTATAATGGGGGAAAATCTCATGCCTCTTTACATCTAGTCCTCCGTTCCCACCTGTAGAAATGACCTCTTCTTTAGAAAGGCGGAACGGATTTAACGTGTGCACCAGATGTTCTGCGTGCGTTCGCACATGGGATTGTGGTTTATAGTTTCATGCATGCGAAGGATATTAATTTTGGGGGAGTGTAGTCAGCACTGATGTAAACTACAGGGAGAAAATCCCCTCGAACAAACGTCTCGGGGGTGGCTCAAACCTAAACTCAAACCCAGGTGGTAAGATCTCTTGTGCAGCGCTCTGACAGCACACATAACCTGGGTCAAAGGTAGCAACCAGTGGTTGATACCGCTCTTGTTGGAGAAAAGTGGCCTGTGACTGTATGTATGTTTCGATTGAGTTACGAGTGCTGTAGAAGCACAGTACTAGGTAGCAAGGTTAAAAACGAACCGTACATTTCTTTCACGCTGCAAACATAATATATTATACTTTGGACAATATAGATGTCTGAAGTATTTTCAGGAAGGTACGCGCTCCAATCTCAGAGACACACCTGTGGACTTTCTTAACAATGGTGAAATGTGAGGCTCTCTCTCTCTAATCCATCATAATATATGCTGTTCAGATGTTAGTGGGAACATATAGGAATTCCAGATCAGGCAGATAACAGGTACTGAAGTGAAAATGATATTGTATCACATTGTATGGGATTTTGTTGCATTTTATTTTGTCTCAGAACGTATCGTAGTATTGTTGTCCCAACAAACTTCTCTACGTGACAGTTTGGGTATTTTGTTTGAGAATATTGCTTTTGTCATGACACTTTCAAGGACGTGTTCTTCTTGTATTTGTTTACCTATCACAATCTTGGGTTACCTTAAATGCAAAACCTCCGTGTCTTAGCCCTATATGCCTCTGTACAAAGGGGTGTCTTTTGGTGCTTGATTGTGTTTAACATGAAACTGATGTGTAATGTTTCATACATGTTTATGCGTCGGTAGGGAAGAAATGCAACGTAATTCTTAATTGGAGAGTTCAACAAGAAATGTAGTTTGTTTGTTACACAGAAACAATCCGTCATGGACTCTCCGTTCACCTAGTTCCTTGTTAACAGTTGTCTTTAGAACCGTTCAGTTCTGGCTGGTCTGTATAGCAGACCTCTGAGACAGCAGACCCATGCTTCTGTCGACCTGTCTGGCAGAAATACTGTCTGGGAACTTTCTCTTCCTTTCTCTTTGTCTGGCAATGTTAAAGATCATGGTAAATCACACAACTTGGCAAAAGACGCTACAGTATAGATGGCGGCAGAGTGAATGGTATTGTGTGCTTTACTAGTATATTTTCGAAAACAGTTTGCCTGGGTAGGTTATTAGGCAGACACAGTAGCTGGTAAAGTCTGGTTTCCTATAGTTGATTTGCTAACAACTGTCTTAAGTAACTTTTATTCCTATCTGCTTTACAGCTGAATAAGTGGATGAAAGTGACAAACGTTCTCATATACAGTTTTACAGAAATACTGTGCAGGAATGCTTCATTCCTTGCAGTTCCTACTCCTTTATTGACTGACAATGGTTCCCAGATTATTCCTTTCTTTCACACAGTCTAGAAAGAAGAATAAGCCAATGTATTTCTTACTTTTTCATGATTCCCAAAACCAAAGTATATCGTACCGAAGATACATATTTTTTGCTTGTTTACACAAACCAGAAGAGTTTCTAGCATGTTCCATGTTGCCCGCTTCATCAAATTCATTTATTATAGCTCGTTAACCTGCTTGATTTTTGTTGTTGTTGTTGTGGGTTCTAATACCGCTTTTCCTTATGTTGCCTCCAATATCGTTATTGGTAGGTGTTCTTTAGCTTAAACCCGTAGTAGTTACCCAGAGTGTGCGCTCTTGTCTTAATTATCACACCTGGGAATCCCCCTGACACCAGAAAAGTACAAACAGGATGGATAGTTTTTGTGTGTATGACTGTTGTCCAAGTGCTCTTCAATACACACAGCCCTATCACACTATAATTCATTCTGCTGATCTTTCAGCACGTGACCAAGAGGGTCTTGAAGGGTGTGTTCAGTATGTGTGTAACTTCTTTTCAGCTTCTCTTGCTTTAACTCTATATTTCAGTTCTGCAGCAGGCAAATGCTTCACGTTTCCTACTTTCTAACATATATAGCTCTTGAAATCAAAATTATATCTATTCCGGCAGCAAACACAATATCAAAAAAAAAATTGTTAACAGGAACGTATAGGCATGGGCTGCTTAGAGATTGATTTTAAACACAACTATACAATCTGAACTTTAACCAAAAAAAGACCCACCCCATCTCTCTTACCCCAACCCAATCCAATCAACTTGTTTAGAGCTCAACCATCCACACAGACCATATTAGGGCTGTCACAACTTATATCATACCCAACTCTTGCTTGAAAATAAAAACCCCAACCGAAATATGGATTCTTCTGAACGCTCATCTTATAAGGTTACTACGTACTCTAGTGCATGATTTATGGCCTATCAATTATCCTTTTACGCATGTACTGACAACCCTGTCAGGCTCTCATTTTGCAAAGGGGTTTTTGTGTGTTGGTGTCTTTTCTATTAAATCAAGTTGGGTTCAGATCACCGCTGAGGACAGCTAGTTTACACCATGTTTGTAACTGTCGGTAAGAACTGCTCCTTTTATGGCATTTATCTGTCGCTGATATAAAACAGCACTATTGTGAAGAGTGCTACTGAAGATCCGGTGTTAACACGCATCCCAGTTGTCTGACAACAGCCGGAAATATGCCATCACGCAGATGCCATAAATCACAAGAAGAAAGTACCGTGTCTCTTTTTTTTTATTTTGAGAGAGAGAGACAGAGATTTATTTGATTTGATTTATTCTTTTGATATCGAGGTAATGGAATATATCTCTGAGAGAGAGAAGAGAGGAGAGAGAGAGAGAGAGGAGAGAGAGAGAGGAGAGAGAGAGGAGAGAGAGAAGAGAGAGAGACAGAACAGACAGACAGACAACAAGACAGCGGGACAGACAGACAACAGACGGACAGAGAGAGAGAGACAGAGAGACAGAGGAGAGACAGAGAGAGAGAGACAGAGAGAGACAGAGAGAGAGAAGAGAGAGAGGAGAGAGAGAGAATAAATACTCTACATATTACGCACTATACTTTTAGACAAACTTATGTGCATCAATATAAAAAAAAGTACTTTTATACAAACTTGTGTTTATCAATAAAAAAAATACCTGATCTGACGTAAAAAAAGAGAAAAAAAACAATAACTCGACCTAGAAAATATTGTAAAAGAAAATAGCGAGTTCAATCATTTGCACCTTGTAAGAACTGAATAACTGAAAGTTTTGACAAGTGCCGCGCTTTTATTCTTTGAAGGAACAGGGCTTTCAGTTCACTGTCATGTATGTTTAGAAATAATAGCGCATGGCAGATGCTATAGCCAAGTGGTTAAGACGATTCGACTTCAATCCTATGAATCTACGAAGTCGTGGGTTCGAAATATGTGTATATATGCAGCATCAGGTGAATTAAGGGTGGCGAATTTTACGATCTTTCAGGTAAGCTTCAGGTACAGATCTGCCAGTGCCTTAATCCATTCGTGTATATACACATGATAGATCAAATATGCAGTAATTCATAATAGCGTAGGGTGGGTTACACAAACACGAATGTACCCAGCATACATCTCCGAAGTCGGAATGCTGTTACGTTCATGGTGGGCAAGGAAGGTTGTATACGCAGAATTTCACCATTGGTGAACTTCGAAGCACTAGCCAAGGAACGAAAAGTGTATATAGGCTTATTATGGCGTAATGGTATTGAAAAAGACGATCGCAAAGTGTTTAATCCTTGTTTTTACTTTCTCCTACCACCTGAATTGAAAGTTATCATGTATTTTTAATGAAAGCTAGGTTGTATGTACAACAGAAGCTCTTGTCGTGGTATAGAAATTGTGTTTGCATTAGTTCTCTGTGGTGTGTTGTGTGTGTGGTGTGTGTGTGTGTGTGTGTGTGGTGCTGTGTTGGTGCTGTCTGTCTGTCTGTTGTCTGTCTGTCTGTTGTCTGTGTCTGTGTATGTGTTTGCATGTGTGCTGTGTCTTGTGGTGTTGTGTGTGCGCGCTTGTGAGTGTGTGTGGTGTGTGTGTGTGTGTGTGTGTGTGTGTGTGTGTGTGTGTGTGTGTGTGTGTGTGTGTGTGTGTGTGTGTGGGTGGGGTTGTGTGTGTGCGTGTGTGTGTGTGTGTGTGTGTGTGTGTGTGTGTGTGTGTGTGTGTGTGGTGCTGTGTGTGTGTGTGTGTGCTTGTGTGTGTGCCTGAGTGTGTCTATGTGTGTGTGCGCGCGTGGGACGGCTTGTGTGTTAGAAATGTGGTGCATTTGAGCTTCAATGCGTGCGATGCATATGTTCTTGCATGTAAGTGGTCGTAGTAAGAGTTTAAAACAAAAAAGAGACTGACAAACTCTCTGAAGAGATTATACAGAGTGAAGGGATCTATGTTTTGTAACCAAGTTAGTCTCTGTCATAAAGATCCATGGTTCAGTCTCGATTTCAGGCTACAACATGCAACACAAATATTTTAAACCAGTTCAAGCTTTCATAAAACATGACTCGTTCTAAAAGTATTCTATCGTTAGACAACAACAGCCTGCAAAGAAGAAATTATTTAGGTTTTCAAACCAGATAGTTGACCAGGGGGTAACTCGTGTTGCCGTGGGTTCTTTTCCCTGCCCTAAAGAGTTTTATGTAGCATACGGGACCTTGGTTTATCGGCTCATCTGAAAGACTTGCACCCAGACCACCACTCTTGTGTTATAAAATTTGATTAAAATTGTACCTTATAAAGCGAGTTCACTCCTTTCCTAGCAACCCAAATTTGACAAAAACAGTAAACAGTGGAATGTTCTAAATTGTTTTTCTGCATTTAAGCTGAAGAGCTTTTGCTTAGATATTCTAAGATCAAGATGTAGCTTATAATTATGTTGAGAAGATGAATGCGAAATCTCTGCCCTTATGGTATGTGGGTTTTTTCCTTTGAAATGACTATGATAGTATGCTTTAGCTACTAGCTCCTTTGCAGCAATTGATTTTTCTGTCAAGACTTGTTAGTATGATTGCAGTGTGTGTGTATGTGTGTGTGTGTGTGTGTGTTCGTGCGTGCATGCGTGCAAACGTGCGTGTGTGTGTGTGTGTGTGTGTGTGTGTGTGTGTGTGTGTGTGTGTGTGTGTGTGTGTGTGTGTGTTTGGAGGGGGAGGGTTTTATGTTCACTATCCTTTCACGTCTCCACTTGAATATGTCTGTCAGGTTTCTCCTTTTTTACAGTCCACTTTTTCTAGTCCTACTTTTCATGGGGACGGGATACTTCAGTGGTCACAGCCCTCCCTTTCCCCAGGCTAAGGTTAAGTAGCATGGAGTGTGGTTACAATTGGATGGGTGGCCGTTTGCGCGCGCCTTGACTTCAGTGCATTTCCCCATATCACTTACCTGTCAAAGGTACCTGCCCTCTACAGGGCAGGGGAAGGTAAAGCAGCGAGGGAGAAGGAGATGGGTGCCGCCCTCAATAGGCTGGCCCCTTGAAAAGCTCAGGTCTCTAATATTTCGTTCCCCTACGACCGCGTAAGTTATGGCAATATCTTTACCCCTTTTTCTTAACCTTTTCCTAGTAACACAACTCTTATTATCTAAACATTGGTTCAGATTACGTTAAACACAGCTGTCTTACAACAGTTGACAAGCATTGGTAAAGCCAACTTCATTCACAGCTTATCTCTGTCTGTTGTTGCAAAACCGCAGCAGCACAAAGAATACTGGAGATGAAGTAATCGGAAACTCAATAGAGTCCCTTTTGCCGACAGGAAAAGGAAATAGGCCATCACGCAGAGGCAATAAATTAGAACAAGATAGCTTTTGTAGCAATCTTTTTAGGTAAAGATAGTAGTAGTCATTCTTACAGGGCTATACACTGTCATTTCGAACAAACTCGGGTAGATCAATAACAAAGGACTGGTTTGAACCATAAGGAGCTAGATTTGATGACCTCCTGGCGAAACGAAACCGCAGATTGAAGTGTGTTCTGTTTCTTTGCATATTGAGGAAAAGCAAAAAGGTCTTTCATAGTAAGTACACTTTTTTTCTCCCTATGAATATAGCAGTATCCATTTCTCTAAATAAAATGGCGCATGATTATCACTGAATTGAACTGAATTGGATTTAATTGGCTGCCTGCAGGTTAAG
>CM060328.1:48845465-48850465 GCA_030674155.1 Stramonita haemastoma
TCTCTCTCTCTCTCTCTCTCTCTCTCTCTCTCTCTCTCTCTCTCTCTCTCTCTCTCTCTCTCTCTCTCTCGCAACTGGAACAGGACATACGCCACAGGGGCAGACACAATGAATGAAAAGAACAAAAGCTCTCTTGTGAGTTGGTTACGCAATTTCAGACAGTCTACTATGTGATATTAAAACAACAGTTGTAGATCGATAGAAAGGCATTGAATCTGGTACAGAACAAAGTGTGCCCCAGTTAACTTCACTCTGTCTTTTATAATGAGTTCGGGGATTTTTTTTTTGGCGCTATTTTTTTTTTGTTTGCTTTACGTTTTGTCCTCTTTTTTTTTTCTTTTTTTTTTTTCTTTTTTTTTTTTTACTATACTTAGATTGTTAACATCATTCTGTCTTCTATAATGAGTTCTTTTGTTTTTTGTTGGTTTTTTTTTTTTAGTTGTTTGCTTTGGGTATTTTGTTTCTGTTTTACAATCTTATGCATATTTTTTTTTTTTCAGAATTAGAAGTGTCTGTTTGGGATGTCTTTTGTTCTTATTGCTGTTGTTTTCTACAATACCTAGACATCTTTTTTTATTTTGGGAATAAGAAGTATTAGTTTTTGTTTCTTTTAAGGTATTCAGATCTAAAACACAAATCTTTTGAACAAAAGAAAATGTTATCTAATTATAGTGGCAAGGTGACGACAGAAGGCCATTGTCTCTCTTTTTGCCATAATGCACCTGTCTGAAATGAATGACTTTGTGAGTGTGTTGCTTTCACTCGTGTCCTTGATTGCTCCATCGCACAGATTGATTTTTTTCTCTCTTCTGATTGCAGCTTTAATTGCAGTTGTTGTTGCAGTTGTTGTTGTTGTTGTGTGTTTGTGTTTGTGTGTGTGAGTGTGTTTATACATAAAATATAGAGAATGAGACAGACAGACAGACAGACAGACAGACAGACAGAGATGGAGACAGAGAGAGACAGAAAGAAAAAGGGACAGAGAGAGACAGAGAGAAGGAGGGAGAGAGAAAAGAGAGAGGGGGGGGGAGAGAGAGGGAGAGAGAGAGAGAGAGAGAGAGAGAGAGAGAGAGAGAGAGAGAGAGAGAGAGGAGAGAGAGAGAGAGAGAGAGAGAGAGAGAGAAGAAGAAGAGACAGAAGAGACAGACAGACGAGACAGACAGAGCAGACAGACAGACAGGCAGCAGCAGACAGACAGACAGACAGACAGACAGGAGGGGAACAGGACAAACAGATCAGACAGGAAGCAGAGACAGAAACAGGAACTACAGATCTGAATAATGAAGTACAGAGGTTACTGACAGGATACAGATTCAACCATCAGAAACATACAGCATAATCGGCACATTCTTGTATGAATTGTATAACAATCTCAGCACCTACAGTGTCTTTTTTACAAACCATGGCTGAAATCATCTCTTTGGCCCTATTCTTGTAGATTGTCAATACTCATATATCAAATCTTAGGTTTCAATTCCTGCTAGATTACAGCCAGGGGCAACAGCCTTTTATCATATGTATGTGAATCTTTTGCAAGAGAGCAAACGCCACAATATTCAACACACCCTTTTATGAATTAATGTTCTTTTCTCAATGCATACATCTCCTCTTTCAACATCCCTTTTCGAATTCATTTCTCTTTCAATGCTCTCTCTCTCTCTCTCTCTCTCTCTCTCTCTCCTCCTCTCTCTCTCTCTCTCTCTCTCTCTCTCCTCTCTCAAGAGGAACAGAAAAATATGCAATCATGCAGAGCTGCGAAGAAAAAAGAAAAGAAAAGCTCACTTCTTGGCTTATTTTTTTAAGTAGATTGAGACAGTCTACTGGGTGATAACAAAGCCAACAGTTGTATATGGATAGAAAGGCATTGAATCTGAGCCAGTGAAAAAAGTGTCCCCAGTTAACCTCATTTTATCTTGAATAGAGAGTTTGTTTATTTTTGTTGTTTGATGGGGTTTTTTTTAACATTACCTACATTTCTTTTACATTTCCAGAACTAGAAGTCCCATTTTGTTTTTTTCCTCTTAAAGTATTGAGATTCTGAAACAATATGTTTCTGATAAGAAAAACAACGGAAAGATGGCGTCTAATTAAAGTGGCAGGGTGACAGCAGAGTACCATTTTCCCTCTTTTTTACCAAATGCTCCTGCCTGAAATGAAAGACTTTGTGTGTTGCTTTCATTCATGTCATTTTGATCACACAGATTTTTTTCTCTTTCAGATTGAAATGGGTAACTGGTGGAATTCAAAGTGGCTGTGAGGTTTAAATATTTCTTGAGATCATGTGAATTGATTTATTTTCCCTATTTTCAGATTGCATATAAATGATTTATTTTTCTATTTTCAGAGTTTGTTAATTGATTTATTTTCCCTACATTCAGTTTGTGTGAAATGGTTTATTTTTGCTAATTTTTAGATTATGTTCATTTATTTTAAAACTGTTTTCAGAGTTTGTTAATTGATTTATTTTCCCTATTTTCAGATTGTGTGAATGGATTTATTTTCCCCATTTTCAGTTTGTGTAAATCGATAAATTTCCCTCTTCAGACTAGAAGCTTTGAATGGGCTCGATTGTTAAGATAAAGAGTGAATGTGGTTGTGCTCGTGTGTGTGAATGCCTGCATGTGTACAGAAGAATACGCAAGCGAAAGCTCCTCTGTGTGTGTGTGTGTGTGTGTGTGTGTGTGTGTGTGTGTGTGTGTGTGTGTGTGTGTGTGTGTGTGTGTGTGAGTGTGTGTGTGTGCGTGTGTCTGTGCGCGCGCGCGCGTGTGTGTGTTTGTGTGTGTATGTGTGCGGGTGATAAAAACAGAACGAGAGAAAAAGACGCAAACAGAATGAGGACATTTGTGGGTGTGTGAGTGTGTGCATGCGTGCGTGCATGCGTGCGTGCGAGTTTGCGTGCTTGTGTGCGTGCATGCGTGTGTGCGTGTATGTGTGCGTGTGTATGTGTGTGTGTTTGTCCGTGCGTGCGTGTGCGTGTATGTGCGCGTGCGTGTGTGTGCGCGTCTCTATATAATATGTATACGCCTTGAGTACGTTCAAACATTGGATTTTCTTTCCAATCTCATCCCCTGACTGTTTGTACAGGCACACTGAGCTCTAAAGCAAACGAGCATTTGATACAGCAACCACAGGCCAAAGTACTGGATTTGCATGCCAAACATACGTGAAATTCATGGTGCAGTGTTGGATCTGCATTTTCTAAGAGAGGGGGAGGGAGGTGATGTGCTGAAAACCCTGGTGGTTAGAAGGCTTTATGTTTGATCTGACAGTAAAGAGTGAGCCGGGGTTTGATTCGCCACTATGGTGTACATTCAGGGATAGACTTTTCCCCTGGGTTATTATTACTGATTCCTACACTGTTCTTATCGTACATCCTTCGCGTGAGACTGTATCATTATAGAAGGTTCTATGTGAAAGCACATAACCATGGTGTGCTTATGTACATGATTTGATTTTTTGTTCTTAACTGGGTGATGATGAGAAACACAATTGCCGGAGATGAAAATACAATAATAAAATAAACTTTATACGTCTGTTTGTCTGTTTTTGTCCATCTGTCTGTCTGTCTGTCTGTCTTTCTTTCTTTCTGTCTTTCTGTCTGTATCTCTCTCTCTCTCTTCTCTCTCTCTCTCTCTCTCTCTCTCTCTCTCTCTCTCTCTCTCTCTCTCTCTCTCCTCTCTCTCTCTCTCTCTCTCTCTCTCTCTCTCACACTCTAGGAAACATTCAACATTACTGATCCAGACTTAGCTATTGAGTTCTGGATAAAGACATTCACTGAAATCTATAACAAACATGCCCCACTAAAAACCATTAGAATCAAACACGTCCCCAAGCCGCCTTGGCTCACAAAGGAACTAGAGGAAGCATGTTATCTTAGAGATTTTCTAAAAGAACACAAATATTATGAGGAATCAAAAAAATTAAGAAATGCCATAATCTCACAAAAACGGCGGGAAAAAAAGAAATATTTCCAAGACTTACTATCTTCCAAACAAAATTCAAAGACAGTATGGCGAGCAATAAATCAAATAACTAACAATCAATCATCTTCCAAATCAAATGTAATCAAAGACATCTCTGCTGAAAAACTTAACAACCACTTCATCAATGTTTCTTCTAACGTAATCAGCAATGATAACTCAGAATCCAATGACCTCAATAAATTAAAACAATACTGCCAAGAAAAGCTTATACCTTCAAAACTTCACCTACCATTCATGTCTGTTTCAGAGGTCTATAACTATCTGACTCACCTCAAACAATCAAAAACGCGTGGTCTTGATGGAATAGACAGCAATATATTAAAATTATCAGCTCCAGTTATCACAGACACACTAACATATATATACAACCTCTGCCTTGATAAGAACTATTTCCCCAATGCCTTCAAATGTGCTAAAGTGATCCCCATCTACAAGTCTGGTGATACCTCAGATCCTTCAAACTATAGACCAATCTCTATTATACCTATCCTTTCAAAACCCCTGGAAAAACATATGAATAAACACTTAGTCCATCATATTGAAACAAATAACTTACTTCATCCTAATCAGTCTGGATTTAGACAAAAGCACTCGTGCCATACAGCACTAATCAGTCTTGTAGACAATTGGCTATCAAACATTAATGACAATAAATTTTGTGGAGTATTATTTGTTGATTTCAAAAAAGCATTTGATACAATTGACCACAAACTTCTCCTTAAAAAGCTAGACCTGTATAACATTTCAACAAAAACCATACAACTACTAGATTCCTATCTTACAAACAGGCAACAGTGTGTCTCAATAGCTACATCAACATCCAAACTAAAAACCATTCATTATGGAATACCACAGGGATCCATATTGGGACCAATTCTCTTTTCATTATACATAAATGACCTCCCTTTACATATCCATTCCAAATGTGAACTATTTGCTGATGACACAACCATACATACGAGCCATAACAACATTGACTATCTTGCAACCATATTACAAAAAAGCACCGACGAACTT
>CM060328.1:48860465-48862965 GCA_030674155.1 Stramonita haemastoma
GTGTGTGTGTTGTGTGTGCGTGTGTGTGTGTGTGTGTGTGTGTGTGTGTGTGTGTGTGTGTGTGTGTGTGTGTGTATGTGTGTGTGTGTGTGTGTGTGGATGTATGTGTGTGTATTATATATATATATATATATATATATATATATATATATATATATATATATACATACATATAATTATATAAGCGAATCTGAAATGTAACATAAAACAGACACCAAAAGTAAGACCCATAAAAAAAAACTAAGTTAAAAAAGCCGAACAAACAGGTAACAAAAAAATACGGTAAAAAGAAATTTAAAAACCAACAAAATCTCCGTTTGAAAAACCAAGCAAAACAAGTGAAACAAAAACGACTGTCAACTTAAAACAAAGGTAGAAAAAAGATTATAAAAAAATAAGATAAAACCAGTCCAAAAAATAGACAAATGCAAATAACTATACTAATAACAATTCAAAACATGGTAAAAAGGGGGATGTTTCTTCAACGAAATTCTCCAAAAAGTAGCTCTTTTACTTTTTTTTTTTTTATCTACCACCTTCACCATCACCATTATCACTTCCACCCTTTCTGTTGCCACCACCCTCATCACACACCCTCTCTCTCTCTTCTCTCTCTCTCTCTCTCTCTCTCTCTCTCTCTCTCTCTCTCTCTCTCTCTCTCTCTCTCTCTCTCTCTCTCTCTCTCTCTTTACGGCTAATGATGCAGCTTTTTCTTTTACTTTTTTCTGTTTCTTGTGTTTCTATTTCTCTCTTTGCTATTTCTTTTTTTCGTTAATAATTCTATGCCTCTTTCTTCTTCTCTGTCTTCTTCTTGTTCTTGTTCTGGTTCTGGTTCTGGTTCTGGTTCTTCTTCTTCTTCCTCTTCTTTTTCTTCTTCTTCTTCTTCTTCTTCTTCTTCTTGTTCTTCTTCTTCTTCTTCTTCTTCTTCTTCTTCTTCTTCTTCTTCTTCTTCTTCTTCTTCTTCTTCTTCATTTGTTTCTATTTTGCAATTCTTCTGCTTCGCAATTCTTCTTTTTCGCAATTCTTCTTCTTTGCAATTCTTCTTCTTTTTGTTCGTCTTGGTCTTGTTCTTGTTTTTCTTGTTCTCCTCGATCTACTTCTTCTTCTTCTTCTTCTTCTTCTTCTTCTTCTTCTTCTTCTTCTTCTTCTTCTTCTTCATTTGTTTCTATTTTGCAATTCTTCTGCTTCGCAATTCTTCTTTTTCGCAATTCTTCTTCTTTGCAATTCTTCTTCTTTTTGTTCGTCTTGGTCTTGTTCTTGTTTTTCTTGTTCTCCTCGATTCTACTTCTTCTTCTTCTTCTTCTTCTTCTTCTTCTTCTTCTTCTTCTTCTTCTTCTTCTTCTTCTTCTTCTCCTGCTTCCTCCTCCTCCTCCTCCTCTTTCTACCTCCCTCTACTTCCTCCTCTTTCTCCTGCTCCTCTCTCTCCTCCTCCTCCCTCCCCCCCTTCTTTCCTCTTAAAATAATTCCTTTACATACTAATACTGCCAGTATTCCCAGAGAACCACCACCGTGAGAAATTAGAACAAACCAAAGTACAAGGTAAACTGTGGTGTTGTGATTGAATTCGGCCGTTCCGTGATCAGGAAAACAAATAGAGTTCGTATGAATGAGAACGTCACGTCAGGAATTGTTGGCGAGGGGTATATGCCTCATGGCTTACACTCCCAAGATGTTTGAATCGCAGGAAGTTTCCAGATAATAGCTTGCACGGGGAAGTTATCATAAGGTCAAGGAAGACCTTACAGAATGACTATGCATATTTCTAGTCTTCGGTACGTTTGTTTTTTTTTTAAACTCCGTAATCAATTTAAGGCCAAAACTTTGAAGTAGTAGATAGAATAAACCGGGAAAGCTTGTTTTTCATGATTAAGAGTTTGGAGATCAATAAATGAAATTATCGTTTGATGAAATGATGGTTAAAAACGGGAGCAAAGAATCAACGTTGTTAAATGTTTTTCTAGTTTGAAAAAGCTATGCAAATTGTTTTTAAACACAACAAATATCAAACATAAAGAGAAAAATATTAAAAATCGAAAACTTTACTTCAGATTACAAGATCTTCATATCTGTTTAATTTCAATCTCAGACTTAAATGACATTTCAAGATCTTTATATCTGTTAAATTTTAATTTCAAAGTTACCTCAGATTTTAAGATCTTCATATCTGTTTGATTTCAATCTCAAACTTCCTCGGGGTTTCAAGATCCTTATAGGAGCTTAATTTCAATCTGTCTCTGTATAGGCTTACGTTTCCGATCGTAAGTATAACAATTCAAACTTTCTCAAACTTTCTTTTTACGTGTTCAATGGACAAAACCGTAACCGTATCATATTTCTTTTCTAAAAGGCAGATTCAAAATCTGCCGAAACGTGTTAAGGTTAATTCTTCTCTAGCAATACCTTTATAGTAAAAGTAGCTGGTACACATTCCGTCAGCTCTGTATGTTCCCTGTCTGTGTTGCATAAGATGAGGTGGTATATTTCTTTTGCGTACACTTAA
>CM060328.1:48870465-48885465 GCA_030674155.1 Stramonita haemastoma
GAAGTTGAAAAAAAAAACAAATAACGAAACAAAGACAGAAACAAAGTATAAAAAAAAAAGAAAGTTAGGAAGAAATGGAAAGGGGGGAGGGAGGGAGATAAATGAAAAAATAAACAAAAAACACACCTTTTACAAACTAGCTCCAATCAATGCCACCAGACAAAAGCTACCATCCGAAACAGACGGGCAAATGCAGGGGGAATAATGCTGCTGTCTACCTCTTTTCCGCAGAGGGCGCCACCATTGACACTCCTCTCACTTCCGCCCATCTTTCTAATGCACCTGAACAAAAGCAGAAGGAGAGGAGTGGAGGGGAAAAGGTTTCGGGGGGATTGTGGTCTTTGTCTCCCTCGATTCTTTTCTCTTTCTTTTCGCGGTTTTTTGTTGTTGTTGTTGTTGTCAACAATGTGTCTTGAAGACTACAAAAACAAACAAAGACTTGCGCGTCTCATGGAAGAATAAGTATTGATTTGTGTGTGTGTGTTTATTTGGGACTAAAATCGCATCTTCGGAATGAAGCAACGTGTTCACCTTTCCTGACGTTTTTGTTTCCTAAAATCAATCGCATACCTATAGTATGTGTCAGGGGATTCCTGTCAATTTGGGTTGTGAGATTTTATGCAGCCATGTCATTGTCTTCCTTGTTTTGTTCCGTTTCATTATTCAAGGTCTAGTGTACGTTTTTGAGGACGCAGTTTCACTTCTTTTGTATCAAATCTATATTCTGTTATTATTTTCTTCCTCTGGATATTTTTTTTTCCAACAGTGGCTACTAGCATTGAAATTATTTCCTTCTGAGTCACGCAAAAAAGATACAACACCAATGAAAAGGAACGAAAACAAGAACTGTTTTCTCATCATCATTTGGATACACTTTCAGTAGACCCTGAAAAGAAATAGTTCAGGAAAATACTAACACATAACAGGACTATCGTACAAAACGTCATAAAAGTGAAAGCATGAAAACAAGCCTGATGTTCAGAAACCTTTCAAATATTTCCTCTGTTTTATAATTAAAGTACTTTCTTTTGTTTCTCAAAAACCTTTTAAGTGTACAAAGAGATGAGGTTGTCTTTTGTTCCTTTTTCCTCACAATTGATGCAATGTTTGACTGTTTGTTTCAGTACTGGTCACTTGTGTTTAAAATTCGTGCTAATACATTTTTTTAAAGCATAAGTACGTAGTTATAATTTTGGACTCTATTAACATATTCATAGCATCATAGTCTGTCGGACTGTCGTCTCTGTCTCTATTTCTTGGTTTCCGTCTATTTATCTTCTATCTATCTTCTCTGTCTGTCTGTCTTTCTGTCTCCCTCCCTCTCTGTCTGTCTGTCTGTCTGTCTGTCTGTCTGTCTGTCTTCTCTGTCTGTCTGTCTCTCTCGTCTCCTCTCTCTCTCTCTCTCTCTCTCTTCTCTCTCTCTCTCTCTCCTCTTCTCTCTCTCTCTCTCTCTCTCTCTCTCTTCTCTTCTTCTGCTCTTCTTCTGTCTCTCTCGTCTCTGTCTGTCTTCTCTCTCTCTCTTCTCTCTCCTCTCTCTCTCTCTCTCTCTCTCTCTCTCTCCTCTCTCTCTCTCTCTCTCTCTCTCTCTCTCTCTCTCTCTCTCTCTCTCTCTCTCTCTCTCTCTCTCTCTCTCTCTCTCTCCTCTCTCCTCTCTCTCTCTCTCTCTCTCTCTCTCTCTCTCCCCCCCCATTTCTAATGAATAATATTCTCTTTGATACCTTTGAGGAAGAAAATTATCAAAACTGTTCGACATCTCAATTCATTATTTTCGCTAGTAAAAGTTTTCGTGTAGAAGTGCACGCAGAGTGCAAATACAAAGCCTGATACAGAACAGAGCACTTGTAAAAGAACTTCTCTACAGCTAACAATGGATCACTTCACACCGTCCTTGAAGATGAAACGAGCATGAATTTCAAAGAAAAGAACTCTCTAAAGAAAGACATTTTTAAGAGAGTTGGATAGTACAAGGTTTTCAGGAAGGAAGCCCAGAGGGTTTGCTTGGGTACATTGCAAAGTAAAAAAGAATAAAAAGAAAAAAGAAAAGAAAAAAAGGAAGAAAAAAAAGAAATATTTGACTCTGTATTAACTGTCTGTCTGTCTCTCTGCCTCTGTCTGCACCACCCCCCACCCCCCCCCCCCCTCCTCACTCTTTCTTTCTCTTTCTTTCCGTACCCCTTCCTCCCCCACTCCCATCCCAGGATGAATGAATGAATGAATAAATAAATGAAAGAATAGAGTAATGTGTGGTGCTGGCGCCGGTGGTGTATGTGTGTGTGTGTGTGTGTGTGTGTGTGTGTGTGTGTGTGTGTGTGTGTGTGTGTGTGTGTGTGTGTGTGTGTGTGTGTGTGAGAGAGAGAGAGATAGAGAGAGAGATAGAGAGAGAGTGTGTTTGTATCTCTGTCCATGAGTCCCGTCTGTATGTCTGCGCGTGTGGATACATGCACTGTGGAATAAAAATAACAAGCTTCCATCAATGTATATTCGAAATAGTACACGTTAAAACTCTTCTTCGAAACATGCGTACATTTCTTTATGTCATACTCTTTCTAATTCTTATTCTATTTTTATATGCATTTGCACTTTTATGCACAGTAATATACTGAACTAGTACAATACAGTCAATGCAATAAATGAACCCAAAACAATAAATACAATACAGCACAACACAACTCAACATAATCCAAAATGATTTTTTCGACAGATCCAATCCACTAAACCCAAACCCACACAGCACAATACAACACAAGATCCAATACAACCCGAAACACTAATAACTATTACCTATAATACAACTTCAGGAAGAGACATAACGCAGGTAGGTGGCTGTTTTTTTCCCTCCGTAATAAAACCTGTTAATTACAAGCCCTATCCATCATTGCTAATCCAGGAGAGTCAGAGACCAAAATAGAAGGAAAACAAAACAACCAACAACTGAGGCACCACAACATCTCATTCAACCCTCAATACTGAAGTTAAGGAAAGCTCTAGGGTGTCACGTTTATTGCTTGGTTTCATTGACTTCGTGTCTGTGTGTCTAGTAGCTGTTTTCCTACTTTCTTTGTTCTCTTAATCCAGACTTGACATATATTAATGGCTTATAGCTGCGCTGATAACTATATTGTATTCAGTAACATTGGCAACACTCTTTCGAAACTCGTCTTTTTTTTTTGGTATAGGGTTTTATCAATAAAGACGTCAACGCAACCTGTATATTGTAAAAGGTTTTAGTATTATTGTTTATCTCATACGTTTTGCATGTGTAAGATAGATTGAGTGCAAGGTCTTTGATTTGTTTTTAGTAAGATATAGCTGCTACATGAATTCCGTATATTATTATTGTTGTTACGAATTATTGTTTGTTTGATTGTTGCACTGCCTTGTGGTGTGTCCACTTTGTAGAATATTATACTGTGTTCTGTAGTGTTGTGCTCTGAAACAGTGTGTTGTGTTGTGGTACAGTGCGTTGTGTTGTGGTACAATGTGTTGTGTTGTGGTACAGTGTGTTGTGTACTGGTGTGTTGTGGTACAGTGTGTTGTGCTGTGGTAAAGTTTGTTGTATTGTGTTTGTTTGTGGTGCAGTATGTTAGCTGTGTTGTGCTGTGTTGAGTCGTGTTGTGGTGCGAGTGTTGTGTTCTGTGGCAGTACAGTGTGTGGTGTTGTATTGAGTTATGGTACAGTGTGTTTTGGGTGTGTTGTGTACAGTGTGTTGTGTTAAGTTATGGTACAGTGTGTTATTCTGTGTTGTCGTGCAGTGTGTTATTGTACTGTGGTACATTGTGTTGTGTTGTATTGTGGTACAGTGTGTTGTGTTGTGGTGTGTTTTAGTGCTGTGTTGTGTTGTGTTGTGTTAGGGTACAGTGTGTTGTGATGTGGTACAGTATGTTGTGTTGTGTTGTATTGTGGTGCAGTGTGCTGTGTTCTGTTGCGGTACAGTGTGTTGTATTGTATTCTGTTATGGTACAGTGTGTTTTGTTGTGTTCTGTTGTGTTGTGTTGTGGTACAGTCTCTTGTGTTGTGTTGTAATCTTGTCTTCTTGTTTTTTGTGGAAATAATCATGATGCATTATACTGTGACGCTCCTTTCCTTCAACTAGGACCTTACACCACACACACAACACACCACACACAACACACACACACAACACACACACACACACACAACACACACACAGTCTAAAAACATACCACACAACCACCACCAACACACACACCGATAACATAAATATACCTGTCCTTATCACCTTCATCCATCAACTGCTGTTCCCAAGCACGAAATTCTCATACCAGCCACAAGAGCCATAGCCAGTGCCAGAGACAGCAAGCACACAGGAAAACAGAAGAGGGGGGAATGAGGGGGAGGGGGCGGAAGGGAAGGGGGGGGGGGCAGAGGAGTGGTGGAGGAATAAGAAGGTGGGCAGACCAGATGGCCCTAATGATTCCCCTCGTGGTCATCCAATAAACTGTCTGTGGTCAAGTCACTGACCATAAAATGTTGACTCGATCGACTGCTAGCCTTCCACTGGGGCTTGTGAAACAATAATAATAAAGTAGTGGCTGATTTGTTTGCGTGCTGGTGTTGTGGGTGGTTTGTTGTGGAGGTTTTTGATTATTTATATTATCTTTATATCGAGATAACAGAATCTGATGTGGTTTTCTGGGTCCCGTGTGATGCAGTTTTTGTAAGATTGTCATCGTCCCCGCCGATGGTATTTGGGTGGAGGATTCGTGGTGCGAGTGTTCTGCGTGGTGTGCGGGGCTCGGTTTAAGTCTCATCGAGGCTTTGGGGAGAGTGGGTGGTGTGTTACCGAAAAATTTGAGCTGACCGGGTCGTCATTGAGCGATGTATGACCACAGTTACTATCGTTCCACCTGATGTTGAGATGGGTGGTGTGGGGATGTGTGTGCATGAGCAGTAAGTGATGGGTGTAGTAGTGAGTTGATGGTGTTGGTTAGGGGGAGGTGATGTGATGCAGGGCAGCGGCATGTGAGTATGAAGACGACAGACTTTAACAACAAAACAAAAAATAAAGAAAGGGGCGGCGAGAGGACAGAAGACAGACAGAAGCAGGATCATACAGAGACATTTTGAGATGTCATCTGACAAAGCGGCTGTCAAACAGGGATAAACAGAGAGACAGACAAAATTTACTGACAGACAGACAGACAGACTAAAAGAAAGAAAGAAGGGTCAAGGACAGAGAGGGGAAAACAGCAAGAAGAAAACACGTGATCTTCCAAAATACATTTTAGTATTTCTATCTGATTTCATTCATCCATATAAGCTTTCGTGGGAAATGCAGAAAAACAAGAAGATCCAGTTTTCAAGAACATACGTAGCTTCCAGCATTGATGATCATGTCTAAATAGCCTCTAGCATTGACAATCATTTCTAAATAGCTTCCGCCATTGAGAAATACATCTAAATAGCTTCCACATTGACAGTCACACTTGAATAGCTTCTAGCTTTGACAATCACACCTAAATAGCTTCTAGCTTTGACACTCACACCTAAATAGCTCCTAGCATTGACAATCACACCTAAATAGCTCTATCATTGACAATCACACCTAAATAGCTTCTAGCTTTGACAATCACACCTAAATAGCTCCTAGCATTGACAATCACACCTAAATAGCTCCTAGCATTGACAATCACACCTAAATAGCTCCTAGCATTGACAATCACACCTAAATAGCTCTATCATTGACAATTACATCTAAATAGCTTCCACCATTGACAATCACATTTAAATAGCTTCCAGCATTGACAATCACGCTTAACATCTCTCTCGGCCCCTCCTGTATCACATTCCATCAAAAAGAACAGCAATCAAACCCTAAAACGTTATTGACTTCCCTCCCCTTACCCTCACAGGAAACGGAAATGCCCTATCGTGCACGCGCCAGGCACTGCAGAGCAGACGACTTCAAAGAAAACATGTACGGCTTTTCTAATTTTCCGCCATATTGGGCATGAGATTTACAGCATTTGTGTAGCCAAATAATATTGGCTGGGCAGCCTGGATAGGAAAGCATGGTGATGAAAATTGGAGATATTTGTTTATTTTTTATTCTGAAGGAGTTTGAATGGCTGATCTGATAATGATGAATTCGGTGAATTGCGGCAATGCACTAGCCTTTTTGTCATAAGTGTAAACACACTAACGGGAAGAGTTTTTTGAAAAGTGCTGTGGTTAAAGTGCTGTACTGTTAGTGTGATGCTATTCTGAGGACACTGGTTCAAATCGTGGGTGAGCTGTCTGTTTAAAGAGATTATTGCTTTAGCTTTAACATTGATTCCTACTTTATTTTCTCGCAAATCCTTTGGCTGAGGCCATAATTATAAACTTGGGTGGTCTTATCATCTCCTGCAAAATCAAGAAGCCTGTTCATCCTTTGTTGAATAGAGGGTCAGCATGGTCTAGTGGCATGGATGATTCGGATGAGACTATAAACCGAGACCTGTGTGCGAGCGCACGCAGAACAACTTGCGCACATGTTAAATCCTGTTCCGCTTTTCGTAAGAGTAGGCCATCGTGTGCCGGTGGGAACAGATGACAAGATTTACAAAACTGCATACACACGGGAACTGGATGTGAAAAAAGCACATGAGTGTTTATTCCATTATCCTTGATATAAAAAAGAATAAAGAATGAAACGACCACATCCCATATTATATACTCAGAGAGTGAGTAGGTTTCCGCCAAGTTTAACTTTCCAAAGGCACATTTCTTAAAATGATAGCACTGTTCCCGGGTCGAACCTAACCCATATTCCAACTAGTCTGTGACTCTTTCTGCAGTACAGAGAGTTTGCAAGCACAGTGAGTATTGGAGGTTGAGTTAAATACGACTTTTTAAGCAATGATTCTTTTTCTTTCATATTCGTCTTTTCTGCCATAAAGCCTTTAGTGCGCCTAGATCAAAATGTGTGATTAATGCACTAAGTCGTGGGCAAGTTAAACGTCCGGTAGAGTCCATCCTAGGCTAGATCACTAATTATTGTAATAGTAGTAGGTGGAGTTTTTTGTTTGGTTTATTTTTTACTGAAGTAGGCATCCGTCAGTCTCGGAAGACTATGGAGTTGCGCCCTAGGCTCTAGAGGATAAAGTCTGGGTAATTAGGTATGGAGGGCAAACTGTTTCCCATGCAACAATCCCCCTCCTATCCACGTCGCTGGAATGGTCCATTGTTGTGTACCACTGATACGAATGGTTCCTGTCCCGTCCCAGAAGCCGCCAGAACCTTGCCATATAGGCTTGCAGTCTCAACCGTTCTGGGACTCCATCTGCCCCATTTCCCCCAGGGATGGTACCTTTACTGCAGTATATACTACAAAATAAAGTTTCTATCGTGCAAATGTACCCAAAATAACAATTCGTGCCTACCAAAAAAAGGTTTACGAAATAATCTTTTTGGTTTTTTTTTTGACATTTATTATTGTCTATAATTCTTTCTTTTACATCGGACATATCATGCAAACCTTGCCCATTCAGCTATATATTGATAAATGCAAACTATCTCAATGATATATTTCATATTCGCATGCAACAAACATTTACAGAGACTAGAAAGAAAAGAAGAAAAAGAAGGCATCGCTTTTCTACAGCAGTGAATAATGGGTGTTATACACGTTGTGACTCACGCGTGAACAATTGCTGAAGATCCCATGTAAACAAACATAGCAAAGCGCCCCTACCTCAAACATAAAGCCATGATCATCAGAATTTGTGGACATTTTGTAGACTGCAGCACATTTCATTCTAGCTTTGATCTTGGAGTAGCAACAGCCCCATGCTTTGTCTATCTGTCTGTTTGTTCGTCTGTCTGTCTATATGCTTATCAGTTTGTCTGTCTGTCTGCCTGGTTATCTGTCTGTTTGTCTATCTAAGTTTCTCTGTGTGGAGTTTATCCAAATTTAATCAGTTTCTCTAAGGGGGTACGGGATAACCTGATTGGTTAGAGCAATGCGCATTGCGCTCGTGATCTGCTGACCCGGGTTTGAATCCCGGTCAAGGGGGTATTTGGGGGGGGAATTAACATCAGTGCCGACACCGCTTCCCTTAAGGTCCTTCGAATGAGACAATAGACCGAGGTCCCGACTGCGAACGCACGCAGAATATTTTGTGCACACATTAAACCTGTTCCGCTTTTCGGAAAAGTAGGCCATTGCGTGCCGGAGAAAACAGACGACAAAGTTTACAAACTGCATAAACACGGGCACTGAATATAAAAAAGGCACATGAGTGTATATTCCAATATTCTCGAAATAAAAGGATGAAAAATATGTCTGTCTTTATGTCTGTTTTATGTGTCTCTGTTTCTATGTCTCTGCCTTAGTCTCCTCTGTCTCTTTCTTTCTCTTTCTCTGTCTGTCTGTCTGTCTGTCTCTGTCTCTGTCTGTCTGTGACTCTCTCTTTCTCTCTCTCTCTCTCTCTCTCTCTCTCTCTTCTCTCTCTCTCTCTCTCTCTCCTCTCTCTCTTCTCTCTCTCTCTCTCTCTCTCCTCTCTCTCTCTCTCTCTCTCAAGAAGAAGAAGAAGAAGAAGAAGAAGAAGAAGAAGAAGAAGAAGAAGAAGAAGAAGAAGAAGAAGAAGAACAACAACAACAACAACAACAACAAGAACAAGAAGAACAAGAAGAACAAGAAGAACAACACCAAGAACAAGAGCAAGAACAAAAGAACAAGAACAAGAAGAAAAAGAGGAGGAAGGGGAGAGATAAGAAACAGAGTAGTAAACGAAGGAAAAAGATAGAAAACAAAGAAGACAGGAAAACAGAGACAAGCCAAGGTTATGTTGAAAGAAAGAAAAAAAGGACGAAACAAAAACAAACACTCTCAGGAAGGAAAGAAATAAAAAAGGAAACAAAGAGAAAAAAAACACACAAAAGAATAAAAAATTAAAAGAGAAAAAACTCAGAAAAAGGAACACATGAAAAAAACCCGAAAGATAGGAAACGAAAAGAAACACAAAGAAAGACAAAACAGACAGACCGACAGATAGAAACACAGACAGAACGAAAAAAAGAAGGAAAGAAACCAGGGAAAAAAGAAAGAAAGACAGAGAAAGAAAGAAAGAAAGAAAGAAAGAAAGAAAGAAAGAAAGAAAGAAAGAAAGAAAGAAAGAAAGAAAAAAAAAAAGAAGGAAAGAAAGAAAGAAAGAAAAAAGAAAGAAAGAAAGAAAGAAACAGAAAGAAAAGAAAGATAGGAAAGAAAGAAAAAATAAAGGAATTGACGAAGAAAGAAATTTCACCAGAGCCGACCTACAGAAAGACATGGTTTATTGATATATATGCTCGCTAATCTCTTCCCAATATTGTCTATGTTTACAGTTGAGTTCACAATGTAAACATGCACAGAAGCAGAGAGGGAATATGTGATCCATATATATATCATAATATATATATATATATATATATATATATATATATATATATATATATATATATATATATATATATATATATATATATATATATTAACCAGGTATTCCCTCTCTGCAATCAGTCATATTGCCATTCAATTATTGATAAATCAGGAAATCATTGAAAGATGGTCTAAGTTAAGAGAGAGACAGAGACAGAATCAGAGAATCAGAGAGACAGAAAGAATGACAGAAAGACTGACAGGCAGGCAGACGACAGACAGACAGACAGACAGACAGACAGACAGACAGACACCTTGACAGAGAGAGACGAACAGAAAAGACACGCACAGTATTTACAAGCTCTTACACCTAAAACATCAAAATGGACCCCATTTAATTTTGAATTCTCATTTCATCCAGTTCAGTTATTGACATTATCTGGGATCAAAAGTTTTACGGGTTTTTGTTGAAATTTTACTCTCAGATTACTTTCCTGTGTTTAAAGTACATCAAATCCAAAAGACCTTGCTACAGTCTAATAAAACATCTCAATTGTTTAGTAGAAAAAGTGACAAATGGGACTTATACTTGTTTGAACGAACATACGTGTATGAAGGCAACAGTCATGTTATACAGAATTCTCTTTAGTAGATATTAAGATAATCAGATGGAGATAATCATACTTTTCTTTTCTTGGCTGTAGTTTTGGACCACTTTTTAAGGGAATTTGCTTAAAACCTGTACATAACTTCATCTTTTCTTTCTTTCCATCTTTTTTTCTATCTTTCTTCCTTTCTATCTTTCTTTCTATCTTTCTTTCTTTCTTCTTTTTCTTGCCCCTTAACAGAATAAATGTTCTTTTTCATTGATGAATTATTTCTCTTTTTTTATCTGTCAGTCTACTTTTCATCATTCTTTACATATCTGTCTTTGTCTTTGTTCCTTTTTTCCCCATCTCTGTCTGTCTGTCTATCTATCCTCTATCGTAAACACTTAGACAAAGACATTTTCTCTCCCACTCACTCTCTCTTTCAGATATTTAAACACACAGACAGACGACATATTTATCTACAATCACTGTTTCTAATTGCTCAGAGAAGATGTAAAGCCTAAAAAAAAGAGAAAAAAAATCTGTCTGAACCGAAAGTGGATGGCTCAGTCTGAAATCTTGGATTTCATTGCAGAAAGCGTTCTCTGGGGAAATCTGTTGGTGCCGGGGAAAACTGGCAATGTCTGTCAGGAGGTTGTACTTGGACTTGGAATTTAGGTCTTGGGAAGAAAACAAACAGAACTCTCTTGAGAAATGTGGAGAGAAACAGACAGACAGACAGACGCACACACACACAAAACACACACACACACACACACACACACACACACACACACACACACACACACACACACACACACATCACACACACACATACAGGAGGGTGTAGGAAGAGGGGTACACGTGTAATAGGTGGGAAGGAGGGAGATGGACTACCACAAAAGATCCAGAGTGTAGCAAATCAAAGAAAATAATTCTAACATGATCCAAACAATGACATAATACACAAAGCAGAACAAAACAAAGATGGGAAAAAGACCAAAAGCATCAAAAATATTAAAACTCCCTCTTAAACAAGGAATTAGTTCTACCGTTTTGAATTTATTCATACGCCAGTGTTACATCTTATTCTTATATTATTGTGATTAGTTTTTCTTGGATCGAAATACACGAGTTGATCCAAATGTATCGGATGTTAAATCCTGTTCTGGTTTCCTTTAGACGAAGCATAAACGAACTGGATCTATTGTTTGTTTGAAACTGTATCTCTGTGTGTCTGTCCGTCTGTTCTTCATATAAACTCTCTCTCTCTCTCTCTCTCTCTCTCTCTCTCTCTCTCTCTCTCTCTCTCTCTCTCTCTCTCTCTCTCTCTCTCTCTCCTCTCTCTCTCTCTCTCTCTCTGTGTCTCTCTCTCTCTCTCTCTCTCTCTCTCTCTCTCTCTCTCTCTCTCTCTCTCCTCTCTCTCCTCTCTCTCTCTCTCTCTCTCTCTCTCTCTCTCTCTCTCTCTCTGTGTTCTCTCTCTCTGTGTTCTCTGTGTGTGTTCTCTGTGTGTGTGTGTGTGTGTGTGTGTGTGTGTGTGTGTGTGTTGTGTGTGTGTGTGTGTGTGTGTGTGTGTGTGTGTGTGTTGAGAATGAAAACAAAAGCAAATATTGAATATTGTCCCCACATTCTTCTTCTCACCCCCTCCTTTTATTCCCTGTGACAGGGGGATCCTATCAACAAAAATCCCAGAAACTGAAATCCTCCCTCCAGTAAGGGAACGTCTTCGGTACAGGCGTTTCCGCGAAAATCAGAATCAGAATTGGAATGCAAAAACTTTTATTGCCATTAATTCAGAACGAGACTTGTTTAACACAAAGCATAATGGTATTAGACATTTCTAAAAAGATGGAGATTCATATACATTAATGTACCTTGTCTATATTCTCGCTCTTTTAGAAAAAAAAATAGCCATGCACAAAAGTTTTGACCACGTTTAACGCAAGAGTTTTTACTGACTTTTCAAGAATGTGTCTAGTTTCCCTAGGATGGGATCATCTGGGGGGGGGGGGGGGGGGGGGGGGAGGGGCGATTTTTTTTTTAAACATTTAACCTTGCTCAAATTTCTGGAGGATTTTTTAAAAAAAACAATTTAACCTTGTTCACATCTTGTACACTTTTCCCAGGACATTACACAGACTCTCAGATCGGCTTAATGGGCGAGGCATGTGGGTTTCCTAATCGCCTTTGTGTGTCTACGTGTGCAGACTGGTAAAATATGCATGAGAAGGTCTCCGTTAATCCATGCTTAGAGTTCTCTAGCTGCCGAAATAGGAGATAATTCAACATGCAATGAGTTTTCTTCCACCCTGTGAGATTATGCCTGGTCACAAAGATGTCTTGAGTGGATTTGTTAGGGAGTGTGATTAGCGGTAAATGGGGAATTCTGATCACAGTGTCTTTTCTTTGGGAACCTCAAAACTGAGACAGAGAGAGATGGGGGGGGGGGGGAGGGGGCAGAGAGACAGACAGACAGATAGAGGGAAACAGAGAGACAGATGGAAACAGAGAGACAAGCAGAGAGACTGAGAGTTACAGAGAGAGACACACAGATGGTTTGTGTGGTGATGGGTTTTTGTATTTTATTTATTTTTATTTCATTATCTCTTTTATTTATTTTTTTTTATTTCGAGTATAAATGGAAATAAGCACTCTTGTGCTTTTACTTTACATCCAGTCCCCGTGTGTATGCAGCTTTGTAAATGTCATCTGTTCCCATTCTTTTTCTGTGTGTGTTGTGTTTGTTTGTTTGTTTGTTTGTGGGTGTGTGCCTGTGCGTGCCTGCGTGCATGCGTGCATGCGTGCACGTGTGTGTGTGTGTGTGTGTGTGTGTATGAGTTTGTGTGTGTGTTGTGTGTGTGTGTGTGTGTGTGTGTGTGTGTGTGTGTGTTGTGAGTGTGCGCGCGCGTACTCACATACACACACATACACATATATACACGTCCAAACATATTTTTCGTGCAAAAAAATCTATTTTTCTTCCCACATCTTAATACAGTTAAATTCTCGTTCCTGCTGTATCAGCAACCCCTTCCTCGCTCATCCCAAATCTTTCTATAGAGCCACGAGGAAGGAAGCCTTCAGAGATTCTCTTCATGTCTAAATGGAACATTTGCACAGAGGCGAGCGATGGGGTCTGGATCACACACAGGATAGGAAATCACGTTTCTACTCTTGGAATCAGTGCCTGATTGCACTTCTAGTGCTTGCTATTGAACAGAATCTTCTTGTGAAGATTTCATGTTTTTAAAAGTATTTAAAAGAGCAGGAGTCTGAAAATGAAAAAGATTGTTGTCTGATTTTGGATTGTGGGTTACATTTTGCTGATGTAAAGCCCTTTTTTGTGTTTGTTTTTTTTAGCCTGATTTTTTGTTTTGTTACGCTTTTCTCCTTTACTTTTTTTCTTCTCCTTTGGAATTTTTTTTTACTTCAGTATTCTTTTTATAACTCTTGTTTGTCTACTATCTCTTGTTCTCCTTGTTATTCTTTTCTTGTTATTCTTGTTCTTCTTCTTGTTCTTGATCATCTTCTTCTTCTTCTTTTCTTCTTCTTCGTCTTCTTCTTCGTCGTCGTCGTCTTCTTCTTCTTCTTCTTCTTCGTCTTCTTCTTCTTCTCTTCTTCTTCTTCTTCTTCTTCTTCTTCTCTACTACTTTCTACTCTTCTTCTTCTTCTTCTTCTTCTTCTTCTTCTTCTTCTTCTTCCCTTCCTTCTCTCTTCTCTCTTCCTTCTCTTCTTCTTCTCTTCTTCTTCTTCTTCTTCTTCTTCTTCTTCTTCTTCTTCTTCTTCCTTCCTTCTTCTTCTTCTTCTTCTTCTTCTTCTTCTTCGTCTCTTCTTTTTCTTCGTCGTCGTCGTCGTCGTCAGTCGTCGTCGTCCGTCGTAGTCTTCTTCTCCTTCTTTCTTCTTCTTCTTCTTCTGTTTGTTTTTAGATCTCTTCTTTTTAAGTGTTTTTTCTTTTCAGATTTCTTCTGCTCCAAATTTTTTCATCTTCAGAGTCCTTCTTCTTTTTCATAGTTTTCTTTGAAATTCTTCTTCTTCCTAAAAGCTCTTATTTTTTTCTTCCCTTAAAATATGCAGAATAAATAATGACTATCAACATTGAGAAACATAAGCCAATAGAGATGAGTCATTCAGTGAATAAATGGATAGAAATATATAAACGAGCAAAACAAATCAATAAGGCAATTAACTTAGGAAATAAGTGCATTTATGCTAGAATACACTATATGTAAACATACAGAAGTGAGTGTGTATTGTGGGAGGGGAGAAAGAGGAGGTGCGTGGGCACACACACACACACACACACACACACACACACACACCACACACACACACACACACACACACACACACACGCACATGCACATGCACATGGATGTACAGAATACATTGCGATGGGCATTTCAAAGTCCCAAAGACTATTCAAACAACAAAAACCTCCACGATGAAAAACTAATAAATGCTAGAATAGAAAATAACAAACAACAAAATATTCGAAATTTGCGACATGAGAATGAACCTGTAACCACTTCCAAACAAATCACAAAAAGAACCTCTACAATGTCAAAGACACAAAGGTTGACACTCTTACCACACACATACAGCAATGCTCCTAGTTTCCCCCTCCCCCCACAACTTGTCGATTTCTTCCATGAGTGTTTTTGTTGGGGGCATC
Source organism: Stramonita haemastoma (assembly GCA_030674155.1). NCBI lineage: Eukaryota > Metazoa > Mollusca > Gastropoda > Neogastropoda > Muricidae > Stramonita > Stramonita haemastoma. The sequence continues at coordinate 48,885,089 of CM060328.1, forward strand.
GTGATTGGTTGTGATGGATTGTGCTGGCAATCAGTTTCTTCCCTGTCACCTATGACCCGGGTCTGAATTATACATAGTGCCTGGCCCCCACCCCCTGGAGAGATTGGGGCTGGCTAAAGAGAAACGACAAGGACTGATGATGAGGGAGAGAATACAGACAGGGGTGGTGAAGAGATGGGGCAATAGGGGATGGGTGGGTGGATGGATCAGGGTTAAGGGTACCTGAAGAAGATGTAGTAAAGTTAAGATTGATAGGGGTTTTGATCTCTGTCTCTGTGTTGTTGTATTTGAGGTTAGTAGGCCTATGCAGTGTAAGGTGTGTTTGAGGAGAGAGAGAGAGAGAGAGAGAGAGAGGAGAGAGAGAGGAGAGAGAGAGA
>CM060328.1:48895465-48920465 GCA_030674155.1 Stramonita haemastoma
CAAGGAGGAAGCTAGTTACTCTACTTCGGTCATGCGCACTCAGAAGCAAGCCTGTTCGATTTTTTAGAGAATGAGTGCATGTATGTGCTTGAATGATGCGATTGAAGCAGAGTTGTGGTAAAGCCTGCATTGCTTGCAGTGTCCATTGTGCATTGTTTCCTCTTAGCCTCCCTCCCCCACACTCTCTTCTCTCCTATTTGGTGTGGTTTTGCTTTCTTCCTCTGTTTCGTCTGTCTGTCTGTCTGTCTGTCTGTCTGTCTGTCTGTCTGTCTGTCTGTCTCTCTCTCTTCTCTCTCTTCATCTTCTCTCTCTCCTCCTCTCTCTCTCTCTCTCTCATCTCATCTCTCTCCTCTCTCTCTCTCAAGAAAAATAAGAGCGCAGCAAAATAGAATAATACAACCACAGCTACTTCAACAACACATTAACAACAAAACAACACACACAAAACAACAACAAAACAACCAAAAAAGCATGAAACAAACACAGACGTTACAGAGTATATGTATGCGCATTATAGCATCAGTCTGAGAGAAAACAGGACCATGAATTGTTGCATGGGGAATCAGGTCAGTGGTGTGTCAGTGGCAGCTTTGTTTTTTGTTGTTGTTGGCTTTTGTTGTTGTTTTTTATTCTGCAGGTTTCTGATGCTGGCTGTGGCTGGTTCAGTTCAGCACACAGGTCACTTTGAGCAAGAAGAAGATCACAGGGGGAAGTCATCCAATGGTGAATTCTATTGGTTCAACTTTTGTTTGTTTGTTTGTTTCATGTTGATGGTTCTGGGGCTGGGGAGTTTGGTTGAATGGTGTGTGGGGGGTCTGTGTGTGTGTGTGTGTGTGTGTGTGTGTGTGTGTGTGTGTGTGTGTGTGTGTGTGTGTGTGTGTGTGTGTGTGTGTGGTTGTGAGAGAGAGAGAGAGAGAGAGTTTAGGAGGGGATGAATGTTGAGTGTGTATGTGTGTGTATGTCTGTCTGTCTAACTGTCTGTCTGTATATTTGTGTGTGTTTGTGTGTGTGTTGTGTGTGTGTGTGTGTGTGTGTGTGTGTGTGTGTGTGTGTGTGTGTGTGTGTGTGTGTGTGTGTGTGCGTGAGTGCGTGTAGAGGGGATGGGTGTTAGAGTATGAATGTGTTTGTGTGCTTGCATGTGTGCGTGCACGCGCGCACGTGTGTGAGTGAGTGTGTGTGTGTGTGTGTATGTGTGTGTGTGTGTATTTGTGTGTACTTGTGTGTGTGTGTGTGTGTGAGTCGATTGTATGTAAATACTATGCTCTCTGTTACAGGAGCTTTTTTAGAAGTTTTATCTCATTGAAAATTGTCCTTATTTTCTCAATAAATCCTCTAAAGTCAGACTATGGCTGGCTGCCTCTTTGCTACGGTACTTGAAAAGTGTCATACACGCAATTTTGTTTTTCATCCCATCTGTGCTTACCCTCTGAAAGGGATTCCTAGATGTGATGAGTGAGTCAGAGTGTATAATTTGTCTGGGTGATGAGGGCGTTAAGCTGGGAAACACACTACAACAAAAACAAACAACAACAACAACAACAGCAACAGCAACAACAAAGCTTCTGGTCCATATCCAATAAGACTGTTAGATTCTATTTATTTTGCCTTTGGTTTTTTTTGTTAATTTCTGTTTTATGTATATTTGCTTAGTTTTTTTAAGTTTCTAGAAATTTACAGAAGAATTCTAAACAGCACTCCATGGAACACAGTGCGGGACTTTTTATCTATCTATAGAGCGTAACATGTTTTTACAGCTGCAATCTTATTTCCACTCTCATGAACACTTCCTTCCGGCCTACAGACACAGAGAAAGTCAGACGCCATCTTTCATCCCAGAACAGCGGTCTTTTTCTGTTCCTTTCTCCAGACATGGTCACGTGATAGGGGAGACTCCTCGGGGACCACTGCTGTCACTCCAAAGCGGAATGTGCTCTGTGAGTAATGGCCCTTTTGCACGCAAATTTGGTTGATCGTTAACTGTTTCGGTATTTAAAAGAGAACATACAAACAAAACAAAACAAAACTAAACCAAAAACAAAAACAGTGCCTGGTGCAGCCACCAAATTTGCCATGATAGCTTTCTATCAAGACAAGTGGCTGACTGAGTTCTTCAGCTATGTAAATAAGAGTAAAAAAGAATATTTTTAATAAATCTCTAATGGGTATGTGACAGTTTTTGCTTGTACAATAGTTCAAAATAGATTGTGAACCATAAAACAAATGCAGCTATATAAATGAGTATGCCAATAAGCATTTTGCGTTTTGTGCTTCATTTCATGTATTGGCTCTATGTCATTCTGGATGAATAAGATTTTGTTTAAACCAACTAAAATAATTATTGTATAGGATTGGAAACTGTAATCATTTGTTTACTTTAAAAATAAAAGCTGGAATTTCACTGCTCGTATTTCTCACAAAGACTCGAATAAAAGAGCACTTTGAATCGATTTTCTTTTCGTGGCAGCTATTTACTTTAACAGCACAATTTCTGTTCTGTAAACTTCAGTATAACTGGACCGTAATCCATATCATCTGTCAATAGTGTTATCACAATTATCCTTAAGCAGAAACGGTTTGTATTTTGAGATGAAATGTTATAGGAAAGAGAGACAGACAGACAGACAGACAGACAGACAGACAGACAGACAGACAGACAGACAGACAGACAGAGATTCAGAGAAAGAGAGGGACAGATAATCAGCGAGAAACAGATGTAGATAGCACAACCCCTCCCGCCCCCCCCCCCCCCCCCCCCCACACACACACCCACACGCCCACACACACAACATAACACAACCAAAACCACACACACTATACACACACACTACACACACACCACACACACACTACACACACTACACGCACTACACACACTACACACTACACACACACAACCCCCCACTCCCCCAACCCCCTCCTCCACCCCGCACTACACACCAACACACACACACACACACACACACACACACACACACACACACACACCACACACCACAACACGCACACACACACACGCACACACATTCACACACACACACACGCACACACAAACACACACAAACACACACATACACACACACAAACACACACACACACACACACACACACACACACACACACACACACACACACACACACACACACACACACACACACCACACACACACGTGTGCACACATACACACACACACACATAGTGTATTTTTCAAAAGCCCAGAGAATAACGTTAAGACAGTGACAGCTAGCGACATAACCCTGCTGTTAGAATTCTTCATTCCTTTCTGGCATTCGTCACGTGTCCGCCTTGCCCATTTTAATACACTGTTCTCCTCTTCCTCTCTAGTGCCAACAATTGAATCAACTGTCAACCAAGTCTCCGCCCAACAGAATTTACTGTTCTGCTTTTTTTTTTTTTTTTTTTTTACCTAATTCCAATTTGCTCTGTGTCTCTCTACATGAGGGATTTAGAAACATAGGGATTGGTGGAGGTAAGGATGGGTGTGTGTGGAGGAGATGAAGAGAGAGAGAGGGGGAGAGAGGGAGAGAGGGGGGCAGAGAGAGGGAGAGAGAGGGGGGGGGGAAACAGACGAAAAGAAAGAAAAAAGAGTAAAGGAATGCAGAGGATAAAGAGAGATGGAATAGACAGACAGACAGACAGACAGACAAACAGACAGACAGAGACAAAGACAGAGAAAGAGACATAGTCTAAGAGAGAGAGACCAACAGAGACAGACAAGAGACAGCCAGAGACAAACACAGAGAGAGACACGGAGAAAAATGTCTTTTAACTGCTTGTCAACAACACACACGAAGTATCTTTTAAAGCAAAGGGGATGATCAACAATGTTGTTCATGCTCTTTTTGTTTTGCAGGAACAACAATTATCTGTTTATTTATTAATTTATCTATTCATCTGTTCATTCTTTTATTTCGAGGGTAATGAAATAAGCACTCATGTGCTTTTTTTTTACATCCAGTCCCGGTGAGAGGTAGAACATTGTAGAGACAGCCTTGATCCGAAGTCGCCTTTTTCTTCATGATTACATTTTGGTTGCTTATGTATCTCTGTTTTCTTGCTCGCTCTATGCCTTTACTATTTTTTTTTTCTTTTTTGAGAAATTGCATGAATTCTTGAAGTTTCTTTGTATTTTTTAATATTTATTTTGCGTGGTTTGGGGCAAGAAAGCAACATATTTATGCATGTAGAAACTGCTTGTTTGTTCTCTGGTAAAATATTGTGGTTTTTTTCGATTTATGTTCTCATCCCCTCTCTCTTTCTAACTATGTTCTATCCACCTGTCTACCTGTCTGTTTGTTTGTCTGTCTCCTTTCAATTTTACAGCATGTGTTTTGGGCTTTTTTTTATTCACACACAAGTAGGTCAGCACACATGACCATGCAAATGGGTATAATTCCGTGGTTGTATGCATGCATGCTTGTGTGTGTGTGTGTGTGTGTGTGTGTGTGTGTGTGTGTGTGTGTGTGTGTGTGTGTGTGTGTGGTGTGGTGTGTGTGTGTGAAAGAAGGTGAAAGAAAGCGAAGAACAGACAAAAATAAAGACAGATAGAAGAAAAAAGAACAAAAGGAAAAGAAAAAAGAAAAGGAAGAAAGGAAGAAGAAAGACAGAAAAAACAACAAACAAAGAAACTAAAACGCAGAACGAAAAATTTAGGAAACGAAGAAAGAAAGAAAGAAAGAAAGAAGAAAGAAAGAAAAGAAAGAAAGAAAAAAGAAAGAAAGAAAGAAAGAAAGAAAGAAAGAAAAAAGAAAAAGAAAGGAAGGAAGAAGGAAAGAGGAAGGAGAAGGAGATGAATGATGAGATGATGAAGAATGATGGAATGATATGATGATGATGATGATGATGATGATAGATGATGATGATGATGAGATGATGATGATGATGATGATGTTTGTGAATGACGACGACGATGACGACGACGACGATGATGACGATGACGACGACGACGACGACGATGACGATGATGATGATGATGACCAAGAAAACTAAAGCAATTTTCACACACATGATTCATCCCTTTCTCTTCACACTCAGAATTCACATCATTGTATACACAGATCTATCTATAGCTTTCTCTGATATCAAATCAACTTCAAGCACTAGAAGCGCAATCAATGTCAGATTCTGAACGCCTAAAAGTGATGTCAGGCTCCTTTTTGTGATCTGGACATCATCACGTCTGTGCGTTAGTTGACTACAGACATAAATAGAAGCTGTAGAGGCTGCTATAGTGTTGTGGGTTGGCCAGGGACACACACACACATATATATATATATATATCATGGTGCTCTGAAATGAGCAGGAGGGAAAACATTGTGCGACACAGAGACACAAACACCCAAATTTTGAATTCGTGCAAGTGCTTGAAATTATACGCACGCATCCATGCATCTTTACATGCACGTATGCACGCTTCCACGCGTGTACGCACGCACATACATCTACACACACGCGCTGGCGTGCGCTCAGATATACATACATATGTTTGTATATATATATATATATATATATATATATATATATATATATATATATATATATATATATATATATATATAATTATATATATATATATATAATTATATATATATGCATGGATATTTACATACATACGTACATACATATATAGATATATACATATATAAATAATAATTATATATATATATATATAATTGAGAAAAAATAGGTCATAACACATGTATCCAGCCATATAAAAAGGAAAACTGAAAAAAAGATCTAAGTAGTACATAAAAAATGACAGATATCTTCAAAAATAAATAGAAAAAAAGAAAACAAAAGGAAGAAAGATATAGCTTGCACAGACACAGACAGACAGACAGATTGACAGAGACAGAGAAATACAGAGGCAAAGACATACACAGAGACACAGAAAGAGAGAGAGAGAGAGAGAGAGAGAGAGAGAGAGAGAGAGAGAGAGAGAGAGAGAGAGAGAGAGAGAGAGAGAGAGAGAGAGAGAGAGAGGGGGGGGGGACAGAGACAGAGACAGAGACAGACAGACAGACAGACAGACAGAGACAGAGAGAGACACAGAGAGAAAACACAGTACTTGCAGAATGTTGCATGAACGCTAACCAGGCCTCCTAACCATTCCACTTTGCCCGCTACGTTTGTGACCAAGCATAATACAAAAGCGTCAGAGTAACCCCTGTGCATATTGAACTAGCTCCTGTTTTTTGTGTTTTCTTTTTTTTTTGGGGGGGGGGGAGGGGGGGGAGGTTGCAGTCTAATGGACGATTAACACAAATCGGGGGATCTTACGCGTGCATATTTTATCATCTGCATCGTTCGGATGAGACGATAAACCAAGGTCCGGTGTTCTCTACACATTCAGCGCACGTAAAAGAACCCAGGGCAACAAGAGAGTCATCCCTGGCAAAACTCTATAAGTTAAAGCCGCTCTGATAAGGAAACACATGCACATGAAGACAGGATTTTTTTTTAATGGGTGGCGCTGTTCTTTTGTGGCGACGTGGTCTCCAAAGAGGGAGTAGCCGGAATTTCACACAGAGAGAAATCTGCCGTGACTAAAAATGGTATACAATACAAAATATTATACAAGAGAGACATATTAACTTGTTTGTTCCTTTTTTGTGTTCTTGCAATACTTGACCTGGGCAACTGTGCAAAATTCTTACAGTGACTAAAACATTTTAAGAAACTATACAAAATTGGGGAGAGTTAAAAAAATCTCTGGTACGCATTAAGACGAACGCAAGCGCGCATGCTTCTCCCCCTCCCATCCCTCCACCCCTCCCCCCCCCCCCCCCACACACACATACATACACTTGCGCACACACAAATAAACACACGAGCGCGCACACACACACATGCACACACACACACACACACACATATATATATATATATATATTATATATATATATATATATATATGTATATATATATATATATATGTATATATATATATATATATATATAATGTATATACATACATAAATACACGCACATATTAAATACACGCACACACACAAAGTACCGAGCAAAAACAGAACAAAGTAAACCTAACATACTGTAACAATAACACAGAAAACTCACCCTATACTCAAGACACAGTATTGCTCATTGCAGTTTGAATCCAGTCACATTCCACCATTGTCTCTGGCTATTACCTTATGTTATTGCGATCAAGTTTCTGGATCAAATTACAATAAATGAGACAGACGTATCACGTAAATGCTGTTCTATTTTGCCTCCGAAGATGAAATAATAGTTCTGTCTAATAAATCATCTCTCTCTCTCTCTCTCTCTCTCTCTCTCTCTCTCTCTCTCTCTCTCTCTCTCTCTCTCTCTTGTCTGTCTGTCTGTCTGTCTGTCTGTCTGTCTGTCTGTTAGCTTCTTCTTTCTTCATTTTGCTTCCTTTGTTTTGTTTTCTTTTATTTCTTTTCATGTTTCAAAACATTATTCAACTTTTCTCCCAAACTGATTGCCTCCATTATTACTGTCCTTTTCTTCTGTTTTTCTCTTTTTTCATCCTTTTGGTCTTTCTTTGTTTTAAAAAGAGTTTGCTTTGCTCCTTTCTTTTTAGCATTCTTTTGCATTGTTTAATGGAGCATTCGGGAGTGAACAGTAACAATATTGTAGCGTTTTATTTCGTTCCTCGGCTAATGCTCGGAAGTTCACCAATGGTATGGTAAGATTTTTGCATATGCAACCGTTTGTGCCAACCATAATGATAGCCGTATTCCGACTTCGGGGATAATATTTTAACACGACAACTGTACACATGTGATTTTAAAAATATATGTTTGTCATCTGTTTTTATTAGCACGAATGGCGTACTCTTCCGGAAAGGAGAACGGGGTTTAAAGTGTGTGCTTGATATTCTGCGTGCGTTCATACATCGTAGCCTCGGTTAAACGTTTTATTGGAAGGAGTTTCGGGAGGAGTGGAGTCATAACTGATGTTAACTCCAGTGGATTTTTTAAAAGATAGATAACTGCGGGAAAAAACTGTTTTTGATCAGGCGTCTTGGTAATTGCTTGATCTCGGGCTCGATCCCAGGCTTTCAAAAAACACTCTAACCATTGGCTACTCCCCGCCCCACTCTCATTGTAGATGGATAAATATCTCCATAGATAATGACACCATTTAGGCCAATCTTTCCTTTCCTTTTCTATTTCTTCTTTCTTTCATTTTTTTTCCAGATTGTTTGTTTATTTTCTTTCCCTTTTTATTCCTTTTTTTTTCATTTTCGTGTTGTTTATGTCGTGGAGTGAGCTATAAACATTGACAAGATTGGATGAAGATTAGCATATGCACAGATCACGGCTTTTCTTATGGGCTTGTTTGGACCTTCACTTTCTTTGTTTGTTTGTTGTCTTTTCTTGCTTTCTTTTTTTTGTTTTTTTCTTCGCTTATATTTTCTTTCTTTCTTTTTTTTGTTGTTTCAGTTTTTTTGTTTCGTTTATTGTTTCCTCTTTCCTCCTTTTTATTCTTTCCTCTTTTCTTCCTTCTCTCTCTCTCTCTGTCTCTCTGACTCTTTCTCTTCTTTTTTTTAAGAGGGTTGGATGAAAACAAGCCACCATTGTGCTTAATCTTTTCCCTCAATAAAAATGTTCATTCATTCATTCATTCATTTATTTATTCATTCATTCATTCATTCATTCATTCATTCATTCATTCTTTCATTCATTCATTCATTCATTCATTCATTCATTCATTCATTCATTCATTCTCTCTCTCTCTCTCTCTCTCTCTCTCTCTCTTCTCTCTCTCTCTCTCTCTCTCTCTCTCTCTTCTCTCTCTCTCTCTCTCTCTCTCTCTCTCTCTCTCTCTCTCACTCACTCACTCACTCATTTTCTCTCTTTCTTTCTTTCTTCCTTCCTTTTTCCCTTTCCTTTCTTTTCCTCTTTTATTCTTTCTTTCTTCCTTTCTCTCTTTCTTTCTTTCTTTGTCCTTCTTGGCCTGCTTCCGTGTTCTCTTTTCTTTGCTTCCTACTCTGTTTCTTTCTATATCCACCTTTCCCTCCATCCTTTTAAAGAGAAAGAGGGGAAAGAAAGGGACAAGCAGACAGACAGACAGAGAGAAAATCGCAGCAGATGAAAAAAAATCTTTACGTCTAAGAATTTCAAATAAGCAACAAAGTATGTTAGCGGATGGGGGGGTGGGGGTGGGGGTGTCGTGTGGCCTTGTCTCAAAACGAGGCACGCTTAACATTTTATACATATATATGCTTGTGCGCAGAAATGAATGCACATGTAGCACAATGAGGGGGAGAGAGAGAGAGAGAGAGAGAGAGAGAGAGAGAGAGAGAGAGAGAGAGAGAGAGAGAGAGAGAGAGAGAGAGAGAGACAGACAGACAGACAGACAGACAGACAGACAGACAGACAGACAGACAGACAGACAGACAGACAGACACACAGACACACAGACACACAGACACACACACAGACACACAGACACACAGACACACAGACATATAGGCAGACAGAGACAGAGTTATTCATAAAGGCAATAGCCTCTTAGAAAAGGGTTTTACAAGACAATGCTGACAAGACACATATCCACATTAACACGTTGATACACAATCGCTTCCTCCTGTAAACATTTGTACAAAATATACATTTAAATGATAGCATGATTTATGGTGTATAAAATAGAGGGGCAGACAGACATACAGGCACACACACACACACAAACACACACACACATACCACACGCGAGCGCGCGCGTGCGCGCACACACACACACACACACACACACACACACACACACACACACACACACACATACACACACTCACACATTCATGCACACACACCGACAGACAGATAGACAGGCAGAGGCAGACAGACAAACAGACAGACAGAAAAACGGACACATACAGAGCATGGGTTTCTGTTATTCAAACATCAAAGATTTTATCAAAAGCTCTGGAGTTTGCAAAAATATCTATTTAATCCGATTATCATGGCTGTGTTATCCATCGAAACTTTTTACCAACGTCTGTTTACATAGATCATGGGTGATTATTTACACACGATTGATACTGGGATATAACCATAAATGTTTATTACCATATGTGACGTTCCAGCACAAAAGGAGTCTGATGTCATAATCCGGCTTTTTGCATATTTTATATGATTCTAGATGTAATTTGAATGCTCTTTCTACTGGTGAAAACCCCATCAAAATCGGATGATTAGTTTTTGAGATAGCGGGTTTAGAAGAGGGTATACCTGAAAGCGGCCATTTTGAGAAAATTAAGAAAAACTGAATCACAATTTCAATGTTAAATTTTCCTTAGCAACCAATGTTTAATCTTTATGAAACTCTACATGCTGATTGAGTACACAAAGAAATACATACCTGCAAAGTTTTGTGGTCATATATTAATTTTCTCAATTATTAGACCTTTTTTAATGGGCGACTACCCCTGGCCTCGGTGCTCATTTTGGCTGATTATTGTATCTCAGGTTCTACAAAATATTTTGCAGTAATATTTTACACAGAAACAGAAATCATTATTTAAAGCTAGAATATTAAGTTTCAACAGTGAATGTCATGGGAAAATATTTTTGATTTAAAAAAAAAATTATATTTTGTGAAAAACAGGTAATCTCCTCATGGACAATTAGCTAATGTATGGAATGTTGAAACTAATATCATTAGAAAGGCAAAACATGTGAATAGAAAGGTACCATGGACAGAAATTAGGATATGTAAATTCACTTAGGTGTAGACAACACCAATCTGGATTTTACTTAAAATCAACAAAATTACATTACCAAATTTAACTATGCTTAAAACTAAAACTTTGATGGACCAAAATTTTTTGAATAATAGCATTTATCTCAGAAGTCATTTTTGCATCTACATGCAAGGTTTCAGGGGAATACTTACTAGAGAATTTGCACAGTAAATGAGGCAATACTGTAGACATTGAAAATTAATCCAAAGTTTTATGATAATGTGAACATACACAAAACCCCAGTCTCTTCCCCTAGCCAAAATTAGACTCTGAAAACTCATTATTCTTATACTGTAATTTCTTTAGCCACAGCTTTGAACAACACTTACCTACACATAAAACTTATAAAGCCATAATGTGCACATACTATAGTGACACACACACACACACACACACACACACACACACACACACACACACACACACACACACACACAGTGAAGCAAGTGTAAACTAGTTTTCATTTTTGTAGAATTAAACATTTATCAGCTGTTATATCATGTGTTACTAAATATTTTCATCATCTCTCATCCACTACCCCTGATTCATGTGTCTCTTTCCCTAATGAGTATGCATGTATATGTATGTATATGTATATGTTCTCCATTAATTTCATGTTTAGTTTGTTTTGGTTGGATTTTTTTTTGTTATTTCCAGGTAAGTTGTCCATATTTCTGGTCTCACAGTTAACTGATGCACTTGTAGTTCTTGTTTTCATATTTTATTGTCTTATTTTGAAACGATTTATAATAGTCAAACTTTATGAAGCAGTTTTGTGTACAATTTTTTTTTTCTTGTGAGAGTGAGATGAACAAGAATGATAAAATTTGATATTTGGGCAGTGAATAGTATTTTGATTTGACTTCACACACACACACACACACTAACACACACACACACCACACACACACACACACACACACACACACACACACACACACACACAGAGTATACACAAACTGCATCCTGTACTCTTGACTCTGATCCCCTTCCTCACTACTATCTTTTCTTGATTTTTTCCCCAGAATCAAATTTTTAAAAATCAAGATTTTTTTAATTGAAAAACTGAAGCCAGAGTTCTGCTTAAGATTAAAAATAAATCATCAAACAGCAACATAGTTTCAACAGATGATATTTTTCATACCCACCCACCCACTCACACACACACACACACACACACACACACACACACACACACACACACACACACACACACACACACACTACCCCCAACATACATGAAACTCAGCATTTGCACACACACACATGAAATTACACACACACACACACACACACACACACACACACACACACACACACACACACACACACACACACACACATGAAATTACACACACACACATGAAATTACACACACACACACATGAAATTACACACACACACACACACACACACACACACACACACACACACACTTTTTAAACATGATTTCTCATCTGTAGCCTAGTGCATTTTTCTATACACAATAGGCCTACTAAGTACTAGCCTATCTGACACAAGTTTTTGTTTTTCAGCCTATTTTTAGCATGGCACTTGTCAAAAGGCTGAACCTTTTCGCTCTCTGAGAAATTGGTGTTCAGTTTAACTAACTCGATGATGTTGAGATAAAGCATACTGACAAAACATAGTTCACTGTAATTATCTTCATCGTGCATCGCTTGAATCAGAAGCACTTTTGTTTTTCTGTTCTTGATGAACGAGCGAGCGATTCATTGCCGAGTTCGATTCAGTCACCTCAGCGATATCGGCGACATCGTTTCCACTTACGTTTTCATAATAGCACTTCATTAGGTTGTAATAAAGTCCTCACTTCATTACTAAAGCTTTTCTGAGTTCTATCCCTCAATAATATCGTCAGAACGAGCAGAATTTAGAGGTATCGCTTTCGACTGGACTTTCGAAGCGAGCGACGCCATTTTGTTTTGCAGACCCTGCAGAGTGGCTGAGCGAGGTCACATGCTCTCTCGGGCCAATGAGAAGAAGGAAATCCTTCCTTAGCGATGTTTTGTTTACGATTCCTTCCCTATTTTGAACGTTTTCATTGGATAAAGTTTTCACTCACGCTAGAAATAGTTGACACAGATTGAAGGCGGAGAACCAGAGCTTTCAAATGGTGTATCACTCGGCGGGTCTACTGTAAATCTCGAGGGGATACAGGTTGCGGAAAAGTCGTATCTTCAGGATTTTTTTCATCAAAACTGTCGGTCTTCTGCAGTGGTAGGTGTTTTAAAATGCGATTTTGATAAGAAAGGAAACTAAATATCATTATTTTATTGATGTTTTCCGGTGCAGAAATGTTTATATTATAAGTTTTATACAAAATCTCCAAATCGGTACCTGACACCCCTACTGCATATTTTGGGCTCTAGCGGAAAAAGGCTGGAGATGACATCCGACTCATTTCGTGATGGAACGCCACATATAAAGTTATAGTTTCTGGTTTGTTTGGGGTGTTTTTATTTTGTTGTTGTTGTTGTTTTTAATCTGCAAAAACACTTGTTACAAACAAATATTACGTTGTAGTGTTCGGATGTTTAACAAAACTGGCAAAGTGAAATACCCTGACCACTTTAATAACACAGTTGTGTTTCTGGTAGGTGGACAACATTGCAGAGCGGACATGGAAAATATTTGCTGGGAACAAGGCTTTGGCACATAACTGACATCAAAGGAGGAATCTAGTGAAAAGCTCTTTAGTGCTGTGTCAGCACCCCACCCCACCCTCTTGACTTCCAGTTGTGTTAAAGAAGAAGAAGCAGAAGCAGAAGAAGAAGAAGAAGAAGAAGAAGAAGAAGAAGAAGAAGAAGAAGAAGGAGGAGGAGGAGGAGGAGGAGGAGGATATGATGATGATGATGATGATGATGATGATGATGATGATGAGGATGAGGATGATGATGATGATGATGATGATGACGACGACAAAGACAAAGACAAAGAAGAGTGTTGTAATCAAAGTCAAAGACCAGCAAATAGACATGATAACTCCATATAAAGTTTCTTGGGCAGAAAATTGACATTTTGAGGCAATACAACATTGCAGTATTGAACATGGCGGAGTTTATCTCTCTCTGGCTCATATATTGCATGATGGGTATGTTCGTGTCATCCATACCACCGGCATTGGCCAACCTTCCATTCCACAACATGTGGATGAGCTTTTAATGAGTGAAAGATTGATATGTGTACATTTGTCCACCACCGATTAGTCTATAGTTTTTTACCAGTAGAACATGCAGGACAATGAAATTGGAACCAAATTTTGGTCTAAGCAAACATCACTAAAACAGAGAGTTCAGTTGATATGTGAACCCACGTTCTTAGAATAATCATGCCAAGGAGTCTCAAAGGACATGCACTTCCATAGCAACAACATCTTTACCTCACCTTCATCTTCATTGATCATTATGTACCAGCATCATCTTCTCTATATTCCTCTAACTACTAAATTAATCCTCGTAGCTTTTTTTTCCACTCAGCGTGTTTAATTTTTTTTTTAAGTTAGAATACTTCAACCTGCAATATACTGAACTTGCCATTATCAGATCAACCATTCGAACGGCTTCCAAGTCAAGACATTCTAGTCTCCAGTCTTCACTACTTATACTTTCACTTTCCTGCTACCCACACCAAGAGCACATTGCCACACAAATGCACTAAAGACCATACCTCTCCCGGTTGACGCGTGAACATAATATGATAGGAATCATGGAGTACAGCCCTGTCGCATAATCTCAAAGCAATCGCACTTCCATAGCAGCATTGTTGCATCATCCTCATCATTATGGATCATCATGCAATGAAAGAAATTTGTCTCTGATCCTGTGGTTCATAGAAAAAGAGACGGTTTTTTTTTAATCATGCTTATGGCGTAAAATTGGAAAAGCCGCACAGGTTTTCTCTGCAGTCGTCTGCATGCTCCACAGTTCCTGGCATGTACATGCGCGACGGGGCATTTCCGCTTCCTGAAGAGGACGAAGGGAGGGAAGTCAATAACGTTTTAGAATAGGATTACTGATTGTGTTGGTGAGATTTGATATAGGAGGGGTCGAGCACGGTGTTTGATATGATTGTTGATGCCGATAGAAGCTGTATGAAATGTAATAGAGCGAAATAGCTTCGTGTTTAGATCAACGGAGTAATGATCTGATAGTTAGCGGAGCACATAGATTGGAGTTGCCACTGAGTTGGGTTTGTTGGGGTTTTTTTTATCATTTTGATGCGTGTATGTTGACAATGACAATGTTACAATTAGAACTGGTTGAATTTTTTTTTCATGAGCATTACAGATTGTTAATTATTTTTTTAATCCATTTACTCTCTCTCTCTCTCTCTCTCTCTCTCTCTCTCCTGCTCTTGTTCTTGCTCTCTCTCACTATCTATCGACACATCTATCTCTCCATCTATCTCTCCCTCGAATATTAATTCTTTCATAAGAACAGATGGAATCAGAACCACAAAAACTGGTGACATTTTTTAGCTGTAATACTGTTAAGGAAACAAAATGTGCACGAAAATATAGTACAATAAAATAAGACAGATGTGCTGCATTTAAAAAAAGAAATACGTTTGAGATGCAGCATGAATGTGATGGGGTGGTAAGTAGATTACCTCCCATGCGATCAGAGTCCTGTCGCAGAGTTGTGTTACTAAATCGGGACACACCTGTGTGTGCGATGCTCTGTTTCCTTGGGTGGTGGTCGAAAACCCTCCATTATACTCTTTGCTTTCATGTTGAACGGTAAAATTAATGCAACCTCGTTTTAGAGGTCACGCCCTAAGTGGCTAGCTGTGCCCACCAGAGGAACTGTGCAGAGATGGGACATCACATGTTACATGAAAAATACATAAACTCCGTGAAGAAACTTTTCCATGAAGGAGAGACAGATGGAGAGAGATAGAGGAGGGACGAAGAGAGAGAGTACTTCAACCTTAGGCCACAATACTACCATTTAGGGCAATGGGGAATAGTGATACAAGAATATGTTACTACATTTTTAAACATGCAATAATTAACATTTAGAAATAGGACATCGACACTTTACACAAAAAATTGAAACCAGATTGACTTAAGAGACCATAACGCATCAAGAAAAAAAACACCTGTATCGTGAAAAGTAAACGTATAGGTAGTTCTGACGTGTAAGTTTTGGGGGATCATTTACATCTATCACTGCACTGATCATATTGAAAAAGGGTCTGGTTGTATGAAAAATTATTGTAGTGTGATGTGGAGTGTGTGGCGTGGTGTGGTGTGATGTGGAGTGTGTGGTGTGGTGTGGCGTGGAATGATGTGGTGTGGAGTGGTGAGTGAGGTGGGATGGGTGGGGTGTGATGGGATGGGCTGCAGGCGTGGTATGGTGTGGTTTATGGTGTGGTGTGGTGTGGTGTGATGTGGTGTGTGGTGTGGTGTGATGTGGTTTATATGATTTGATTTTGTGTTGGCTTTTGTTATGTTCAGCTGTCCTGTTCCTTAATGGGTTTTTTTTTGTTTGCTATGAGTTTGCTGTGTGCTGTTGAAATGTTTTCTTTCTTTCTTTCTTTCAAGTAGGGACCAAAACAATCATTTCTATATATTATGTGTGCTACGAATTGTGCGATGCTCTGTTTCCTTGGGTTGTGGTCGAAAGCCCTCCATTGCATACTCTGCCTTCATGGTGAACGGTGGAATTTATGCAACCTCTTTTTAGAGGTCACGTCCTAACTGGCTAGCTGTACCCACCCGAGAAGCTGTGCAGAGATGGGACATCACATGGCCTAATGTCCACTCTGTTACATATGTATGCCTTTTTATTGTACTCCTTTCACTTTTACATTAGTTGAAGTCACGGTAGTTTTCTCTGCGTGAAATTCGGGCAGCTCTTCCCGGGGAGAGCACGTCCCCACAAGAGCAGCACCACCCATAATTTTTTTTTCTTTTCCTATCTGCAGCTGTGTTTGGTTCTCTATCAGAATTTTTTTCAACAAAATTTTGACAGAGACAGCCCGATTGTTGCCGTGCGCTGAATTACTTTGTGTAACACACAAGACCCCAGTTTATCATCTCCTCCGAAAGACTAGCACCCAGACCACCATTCATAGTCTAATGGATTGGGAGGAAAAGTTGGGGCACCAAGCAAGAATCGAACCACCTTTACACTTCCGACCCGGACTTCTCACTTTCTAGGCAGGTGCATTACCTCTAGACCAACATCCCAAATTGTCCTTTATATATACTACAATTACAGAACAGAATCTCACATGCACAATACAACGGCACCACAACCACAAGGCCTACTCCATGAAAACAAGCATAAGGTCTGCAGCCAGTACCAGTGCTAGTGACCTGTAGTAGTAAGAGCAGAGAGAGGTGGGCCGGAGGGGGGAGAGTGAGCGAAGGAGGGAGTGGGAAGAGGGTAATGAATGGAAAAAAAGGAGGGAAGCAGGACGAAGGAAAGGGGGAGAAGCAGACCAGATGGCCCTAATGATGCCCCTTGTGGTCAGTCAGCCAGACCGCCTGTGGTCAGTTCACTGACCATCCAAAACATTGACTGCTAGAGCTAGGCTACTACTGCTGCTTACTTACTACTATACATGGGTGGGTCTGGGTGAGGGGGGTGAGGGGGGGAAACAATACCGAGGGCTGTCTTTGTCCGTATGTCTCTGTGGTTTGTCTGTTCTGTCTGTCTGTCTTTCTGTCTCTGTCTGTCTCTTTGTCTGATTGCTCGTTTGTCTGTCTCACTGCCTCTGTCTTTGTCTCTGTCCTGTTTCTCTCTCTCTCTTCTCTCTCCTCTCTCTCTCTCTCTCTCTCTCTCCTCTCTCTCTCTCTCTCTCTCTCTCTCTCTCTCTCTCTCTCTCTCTCTCTCTCTCTCTCCTCTCTGTGAATATTTGTGTGTGTGTGTGTGGAGAGGGGGGTGGGGGTGGATGTGTGTGTGAGAGAGAGATACATACATATATACAGACAGACAGACAAACAGACAGACAGACAGACAGACAGATAGGTAGACGGATAGACGGGTTACGAATAATTATATGAATAAGTTCCAAAACAAGTATTTGCGCTACTCATGGCCTTAAACGGAAAAGGATTTTTTTTCAGTATCTCATTTTCTAAATGCTTGTAACAAGACTAATAATAATAATAATAATAATAATAATAATAATAATAATAATAATAATAATAATAATAATAATGATACATGGAATTTATATAGAACTATATCTTGTAAAAACAAATTAAATAAACATGGCACGGATCATGATGAAAAAAGTTTTCTCTCGTAGAATAGATTAGAGAGGGGGGAGAGAAATTTTAAAAGGTTATTTTCAATGGCTGAAAAAAATGCTTTTTTCGTACTTTCAACAGTATGCTTGTTTTTGTGCATTCTTTTCTTTGATATTTTGTATGATATTTTTAATACGTGTCACTATTTTCCTAATTTATTTCATTTTCAGCATCCATCCCCGAAAAAGTCGCAACGCAGCAACCTTAATGAAGAGCAAAACCAGGGGCATACATACCTACATCTCACCATTCATAAACCTCAGAGCTGTAGCCGAAGAGTGAAAAAGAAAACTTAGCATCCATCAAAAGTTAAGTGCTTCAAAAAGATAGTGAAGATTTGATCTAGTTATCTGTTTTAATCATTTTTTGTTGCTTTATTAGTTTGTTTCTTTTGTGTGTGTGTTTCTTTGTCAGGGGGCTGTGTTTGTTTTGGGTTTTTTTTTTTTAGTATTTCTGTTTGTCTTATTTATTCATATGTGACTTTGTGGAAAATTTAATTGTTGCCAAGAATTATCTCAAAAAGTTTTTTAAAATAAGATTAAATCAACTACAATATAAATCTGAAAAAAACATGAAACTAAGCTGCAAGCTGCACGCTGTAAACTAAGGGAAAACATATGAAATAAAACTGTAAGAAGTACACATCAAAATGAAATGGAAGAAAAGTCCATAGATTTACAAAACAAAGTTTCAAAGCATCGAGCCAGGAGGAAATGTTGCCATGATTGTACCTAAACTAACAATTCGTTTTCAACAAATAAAAGCAACAAAGATTCACAAGATAATGTTAAAAGCTTCTTTAAGGAATATGAATATAGTACTGTATCCCCAAAACGTATTGTATCGATCCTAACAGAAAAAAACCGACCTTAACTTCTCATTAAGTCAGGTCTTTTCGAGTACTTTTTTTGCCAAGCTTTCTTAACAGCAACAACAAAAAATAGCTGTAGCTCTTTTCTCTGCTCTTCACATTCTGCGTTTGCCCGGGTGCATTAAAAAGACGGGCGGAAGTGAGAGGAGTGTCAATGGTGGCGCCCTCTGCGGAAAAGAGGTAGACAGCAGCATTATTCCCCCTGCATTAGTCGTCTCTTTTAGTCCTTTGCTTTTGTCTTGTAGTAGTGATCTAAACGAGTTTGTCGAAGAAGAGCCGTGTCTCTTTTTTTCATGGGTCTCAATCCCCTCCTCTTTTTTCGTTTTTTTGTTTTTGTTTTTTACTCATCGATATGCCCCTGCTGCTCATTTCAGCTGCACTTACATTCCCAGCTGTCAAATACAGGCTGGGTCTGTTGCAATACCCAAACAACGGGCAGTTCGATATTAAAACAGGGCCACCGCAAAGCCACTAACAAAAGGAACATTGCATTCTTCTTTTTCTCCCTTTACTCCCTACAAAGTCTTTGGGCATTACACTAATTTTTTCAGAACATGTGGAAGTTAGTCTGATGGAGCCCATCTCTCTCCAGGTACAGAGTGCATGCTGGGCATGTTTGTGCTTCTATAACCCAGCAGAATGCTGATAAATTACGAAACATTTAAGCTGCGTATTTGATCTAATCTATATATACATGAAGGGAGTGAAAACATGGACATATCTTCATTTCAGATGTGGTTGTTGTTGTTGTTCGTTCCCCATCAAAGCATGCTGGGGGTTGCCCTATGTTCGCAATCTGTTTCCCTCACCATGCCTGGGATTTACTAGGAGACCACCAACTACACACTGGATAAGAAGTTTGTGTGTATGGCTGTTTTCAAATGCTTTGGCATAATCATAGGCAGGCGTACCACGATATCACATATTGTTTTTCCTGTGAAGTAGAGTATAGTATGTTATGCTGAGAGTGTTGTTATGCATGGATCACGACAGTCTCCACCGAACATTTCGAAACATAACAGCATTTTCATGCAGGTATTATGCACTTCACTTAGTACTTACAAAGCTTTTTACTGCACTGTGGCGATTTCTCTATTTGAAATTCGGGCTTCTTTTTTCCCTGGAGAGAGCGCTTCGCCCTAAGAGCTTTTGCTGTTGTTATGTGCATTTGTTTTCCTACCAGAGTGTCGTTTTCTTACAACATTGTTGCCAGGGACAACTCTCATATTTGCCGTGGGTTCTTTTATGTGTTCTGAACGCCTCTTGCACTCGGAACCTCGGCTTATCATCTCACCTGAAAAACTAACATCCAGATATCATCTCAAGGTCTAGTGGGTGGGAGGAAAAAGTGCTCTTGGCACAAACAAGGGATCAAACACGCACTTCTTGCTTTCTAGGCAGGCGCGTAACCTCTAGACTACTAATCCTTTGTGCTAGCTCACTCCCCAGTGAAAGCAGCTTTTATTTCAAAGAAGGATCTGCCTCTCTGCCAATAATGACGATACGGGGCTTCTGAAGGGGATCATAACCTATCCCTTTCCTCTCCAATCGATAGCATGCTGCCAATTATCATTGTAACACGTCTTGTGTGTTTGTCGATTTGACTGTGTTGTTGTTTTTTTAGTTAGTTAGATAGATGTTCGAGTTGTTGTTTTCTTGGTTCTGATGTCCTTTGTGCTCCTGTCATCGGGGAATTGCCTTTCTCCCTTCTTTCTTTGTCTCTTTTGTCTATTCTCTGTTAGAATTTTTTGCTGTTTTTTTTGTGTTTTGATTTCTCATGTTTCCAGTATATTCTTTCTTTTGTTTCTATCTTGTCTTCTGTCTCCCATTCATTCGTTCTTTTATTCATTCGTTTATTTATTCATCCTTAGTTTCTTTCGTTCTGTGTTTCCTTCCTTCTTTCTTTCAGGCTTTTCCCTGTTTCTTCACCCTTGCTTTTCTCTCTCTGTCTCTCTGTCTCTCTGTCTCTCTGTCTGTCTCTCTCTCTCTCTCTCTCTCTCTGTTTCTCTGTCTCTCTGTCTCTCTCTCCCTCTCCCTCCCTCATCTCTCTCTCTGTGTATCTCTGTCTCTCTCAGTCTCTCTGTCTCTCTCTGTATGCCTGTCTGTTTGTCTGTTTGCCTGTCTCTTTCTGTCACTCAGTCTGTCTTTCCGTCTGTCTGTCTGTCTGTCTGTCTGTCTGTCTGTCTGTCTGTCTGTCTGTCTGTCTGTCTGTCTGTCTCTCTCTCTCTCTCTCTCTCTCCTCTCTCTCTCTCTCTGTCCCTCTCCCTCTCCCTCTCCCCCTCCCTCCTCTCTCTCTCTCTCTCTCTCTCTCTCTCTCTCTCTCTCTCTCTCTCTCTCTCTCTCTCTCTCTCTCTCTCTCTCTCTCTCTCTCTCTCTCTCTCCACCCCCCACCCCCCCTTCCAATATCTCTCCTTTCTCATCCTTTCATCTCTCCTACCACCGTCATATCTACTTTTCTGGGGCTTTTTTTATATTAAATATCAGACTTGAGTCGAAGGAGGGGGCATGCAGGGAGAGGGGGTGGGTGGAGGGGTGGAAGGGGTGGAGGGGTGGTAAAGGGGAGAAACCAGGAGGTCATTCACCGGGGTGTGTCTCCATGGCCTTATTTGGTATTGAAGACAATCGCGAGACTCGTGGGAGGTCACTGACATTACCAGCATGAGATTAGGGAGTAAGGGGGGGGGGGGGGGGGGAGGGGGGGAACTGAAGACGGGAGGGAGGTCGGGGGTGTGGGGGTGGGGAGGAAGTTTTGGATGGGGTGGGAGAGGGTGATCATAGAGATTCCGTGGTTTAACAATAGGGGTAGCGTGGTTAGAAATTTGGATTGGTGTCTATGTGTCTGTTTTTTTCTGTCTGATTGTCTGTCTGTCTGTCTGTCTTTCTGTCTGTCTTTCTTGGTTTGGCTTGTCTTGTCTTGTCGTGTCTTGTCTGTCTGTATGTCTATTTTATCTGTCTGTCTGTCTGTCTATCTGTCTATCTGTCTGTCTATCTGTCTGTCTATCTGTCTGTCTATCTATCTGTCTATCTATCTGTCTATCTATCTGTCTGTCTGTCTGTCTGTCTGTCTGTCTGTCTTCTGCTTTTTGTGATTGTTTCCTTGTCTGTCTGCAGTAGTAGTGTGGTGGAAATGTAGGTTGTTGTCTCCTTATGTGTCTGTCTGTCTGTCTGTCTGTGTGCCTGATCTTTTTATGAATGCTTTTGTGTTTGTCTGTCTGTCTGTTTGTTTTGTTTATCTACTGTTTTTGTTTTCTTTTTATAGGTCTGGTTCTTTACTTCTCTCTCTGTCTGCTTGCTAGTATTGCTAGTATGTCTGTCATTCTGTCAGCATGAGTCTGAACTTTGTCTTTGTTTTGTCACGTCAGACAGTCAGTCTAATCTTTCTGTTTATGTATGTGCATGTGTCTGTCTGTCTGTCTGTCTGTCTGTTTTTCTATCTGTCTGTCTCTCTGTCTTCCTCCTCTGTCTGCTTGTCAGCCTGTATGTATGTATGTAGATGTATGTATTGTATGTATGTATGTATGTATGTATGTATGTATGTATGTATGTATGTATGTATGTATGCTGTACTGTAGTATGTATGTATGTATGTATGTCTGTCTGCCTGCCTGCCTGCCTGTCTGCCTGTCTGCCTGCCTGCCTGTCTGCCTGTCTGCCTGCTGCCTGCTGTCTGTCTGCTGCCTGACACTACCTGCCTACCTACCTAAATACCAATCTACAATTAAACCTACCTACTTATGTACCTTAGTCTACCTATCCATTTGTCTGTATATCGAGTGTACGTCTATTAATGTTGTCTGTCTGTCTGCTCGTCTGTCATCTGTATGTCTGTCTTCGTCGTCTGTTCTGTCTGTCTCTGTCTCTCTGTCTCTGTCTCTTCTCTTCTCTCTCTCTCTCTCTCTCTCTCTCTCTCTCTCTCTCTCTCTCTCTCTCCTCTCTCTCTCTCTCTCTCTCTCATTATTGATGCCATAAGGGGTTTATCCCCCTGTGGAATTCTGTGACATTTGTTTGTCACCGCTTTACTTCACCGTGTATTCCTGTCATTATTCAGCATCTCCTTTCATGTTTGGGCCAACGGCCTCTTTAGGAATAAGTCTTTAAGAATTTGAGATTTCTCTCTCACTCACTTTTTCCTTTTTTCTTTTTTTCTTTTTCCCCCCTTTCTATCCTTCTTACTTTCCTTTTTCCTTTGCAGCTTAAAGTACGGTTAGCACTTTATTATAATCACACAAACGTTTTCTACTTTGTTGTTCCTCTTCTGTATGTGTTTGTTTGGTTGGTTGGTTTGTGTTTGTTTGCCTCTTTGTTGGCTTGTTTAATTAGTTGTGTGTGTGTGTGTGTGTGTGTGTGTGTGTGTGTGTGTGTGTGTGTGTGTGTGTGTGTGTGTGTGTGTGTGTGTGTGTGTGCGGCGCGCGCGCGCGCTCGCGTGCAAGCGAGCGTACGTGGGCGTGCGCGTATGTTCATGTGTGTGTGTGCTTTTTTTAGTGTGTGTGTGTGCGTGCATGCGTGCGTGCGTACGTGCGTGTGTGTATGTGTATGTGCGTGCGCGTGTGTGTGTGTGGTATGCATAAGTGTGTCGTGCGTGTGTGTATGTGTGTGAGTGTGTGAGTGTGTGTATGCATACGTGTGTCCGTGTGGTGTGGTGTGTGTGTGTGTGTGTGTGTGTGTGTGTGTGTGTGTGTGTGTGTGTGTGTGTGTGTTGCTAATTTGGAAGGGTGCAATGGGTCCTGGTAATGAAAGCCACAGGTCGATGCCATGATCAGGGTGAGCTAATTTTCTTTGTCTCATTCAGGTCTGAAGATTTTCTTTGTTTCATCTGCTCAGTGTCTTTGCTATTCTTTTCAAAATCAAAACCGCTTTTAATCCAATTCTTCTTCCTCATTTGTGTTAATGTAATTGGACACATAATAGCCCTCTTTCTCTGTCTGTCTCTGTCGTCTGTCTTCTGTCTGTCTGTCTGTCTGTCTGTCTGTCTGTCTGTCTGTCTTCTGTCTGTCTGTCTGTCTGTCTCTCTCTCTCTCTCTCTCTCTCTCTCTCTCTCTCTCTCTCTCTCTCTCTCTCTCTCTCTGATTTTTCATGCATAGAATTGTGCCTAACAGCTTTTTAAAAAAAGTATTATTTAAAAATAAAAATCATTTTCCTGTGCTCTTGTTTTTTCCACTGAATTATGTTTGATGTCTAAATGCCAAACTTTTGTCATGCAAACTTAATGTTATTATTCTATAAGGGATTTTGTGTTACTCTTGTGTTAAACATAATTACCTCTTTCTATCCCCTTCTCTGTTTCTGCCTTGTTCCTTTTTTATGTCACCTCATTCTTGCTTATTTTCTACCTTCTTGGTCCATTCTCCTAAATTTATTTTCCAGAGAGAACTAAAAGATAACAATTCTCTCCCACGCCGAAGTCGGATGCGCTGGGCCTGACTTGTCAGGCGCTTAATGGCAGCGCAACGCATTTTCGCTCATATGACAGACAACAACGGATGCTGTCTGAGCGTTTGACAAAGAAGAAGAAGAAGATTAAATAAGTTAGAGTCTTTTCTGTTTCGGGCTGGTAACTAAGCACAGAGTTGATTCCATCCTTCAGAAAACTTGTTTTTTACATCTCTTTGCAGGAACATACAATCAACAAACTAGTGTGACAAGAGGTAGTTAGTCATGAGAGCTGCGCCTCATAAACCCCTTCTGGTTTTTGTAAAGTGGAGAAGGGGGAGGTGTAGACTGGTTTTTGTAAGTGTTCCCGTGGTGGTGTCCCGTCACGTAACATAGCTATTTTGCCGAGACTACCCTGCTGGGACATTTGAGGGAGGAAGAGGCATGGGGAGGAAGGGGGGGAGGGTAGAGTTAAGTACGAAGAACTGGATGCAGAATGACAATGTATGAACTGGCATTGACATGGCTGGGTTGCTGCTAAAGGTTCAGGCTGAAGACAGACCAGCCTGGAGAAAACTGGCCACCAGCATGTCCCTCATCTCTCCATGACGACAATCTAGGTCAAGAGACTAGCTGATGCTGCTGCTGCTGCTTCTGCTGCTGCTTCTCTGCTGCTTGCTTCTGCTGCTTCTGCTGCTTGCTTCTGCTGCTGCCTCTGCTTCTGCT
>CM060328.1:48922965-48925465 GCA_030674155.1 Stramonita haemastoma
ATGATGATGATGATGATGATGATGATGATGATGATGATGATACTACCACTACTACGACGGCGATGATGGCTACTACTACAACTACTACTACTGCTGCTGCCGCTTCTGCTAATGCTACTACTGCTACAGTTACTACTACAGCTACTACTACTATTAAAATTACTACTACTGCTGCTGCCGATGCTGCTACTACCACTGATGCTACTACAAACTACTACTATAATTACTACTACTATAATTACTACTACTATACTACTACTACTACTACTACTACTACTACTACTACTACTACTACTACTACTACATACTACTACTACTACTACTACTACTTACTACTACTACTACTATACTGTTATGTTTATGTTTGTGTTTGTGTGTGTGCGTGCGTGCACGCGCATGCACTCGTGTGTGTGTACGTTTGTGTGTTGGTGCGTGCGTGTGTGCATGTGTGTATGTGTCTGTGTGTTTGTGTGTGAGTTTGTGAGTGTGTTTGCGTGCGTGCGTGCATGTATTTGTGTGTGTATATGTGTTGGGGAGGGAGTGGGTGGATGGGTGTGTTTGTGTGTGTGTGTGTGTGTGTGTGTGTGTGTGTGTGTGTGTGTGTGTGTGTGTGTGTGTGTGTTTCTCTCTTGGGGGGGGACATGTGTGTGTGCGTGTGTGTGTGTGCGTGCGCACGCGTGCGGGCGCATCGTGCGTGCGTGCGTGCGTGTTTGTGTGCGTATGTGTGTGTGTAATGATGATTATTTTACAATATAAAAAAAAAATTCTCAATATCCCCCCTCTCTTCATGTAAATGTCTCAGACAACAAGCTCCTCCACTGGTGATCAATGGTTCTCAGACAGTCCTCTGTAGGTAATGAGACTGAAAGGAGGACAGATATTAAGTCTGTTTCCATATCTATTTGTAGCTTTTCAAACACTCCTTATCCCCATCATCCTCCCTTCTCCTTGTTCTTGTTCTACTCCTTCTTCTTGTTCTTCTTGTTGTTCTTGTTCTTGTTCTTCTTCGCAATTCTTCTTCTTCGCAATTCTTCTTCTTCGCATTCCTTTCTTCTTCTTCTTCTTCGAAATTCTTCTTCTTCGTCGTATTTCCCTCTTCTTCTTCTTGCATTCTTCTTCTTCTTCAGATATCTTCTTAGAATTCTTCTTCGCAATTCTTCTTGCAGTTCTTCTTCTTCGCAATCTTCTTTGCAATTCTTCTTCGCAATTCTTCTTCGCTATTCTTCTTTGCAATTCTCCTTGTAATTCTTCTTAGAATATTTTTTTTTCTTTCTACATTCTTGATTTTGTAGTCTATTTTATCTTCTTTGCATCCTTTTTTTTAAATTTCGCATTCTTTCTCCTCTTAATTCCTTCTGCAGATTCATTTTTCCCCGTCTTCACTAGACTCCTTCTTTTTCCTTCCTCTCTCTTCTTCTTCTTATTTTTATCTCTCTTCTTTCTCCCCTTCTCCTTCTCTTTCTTCTTCTCCTTTCAATCTCTGAGAAGGCATGGATTGGCAGATTCTCATTTTTCCTCTATTGCTAATACTTCCTCTCTTTTTCCGCAGCAAAGACATGGGACAGACAATTCTAATAGTTAGGAAGAAAACAACATGTACATGAAAATGACAGTGCCAGACCAGCTCATGACAGACAGATCCCAACCTTTCCCGGTACTCTCTAAACTAATGATATTCATCTCACCTCTGACCCCTGTCGTCTGACTCCTATTGGATGATGGATACCAGGCCTGGCCTGGTCATCCGGGCACTGCAGGAGAAGAGTCTATTTTTAGCTGCCTTGATGACAAGATGGCTGTTGAAGGTTTGTAAGGAAGGAAGCGAAGGTAGAATGGTGTGAAGAGGTTTAGGCAGAGGAGTAGAATTCGTAGAAGAGTGAGAGAATGCAGTGTAGTCAGATGTCTCTTTTAATAATATATGTTTTTAAGCAAAGCTATAATAATTAAAACTGATAACAGAGTCTGTCTTCTGTCTCTTTTCTATCTGTCTGTCTGTATGACTGTCTGTCTGTCTGCATGATCTGTCTGTCTGCGTGACTGCATGACTGTCTGTCTATCTGTCTGTCCTGTCTGTCTGTCTGTCTTTCTCTCTCTCCTCTCTCTCTCTCTCTCTCTCTCTCTCTCTCTCTCTCTCTCTCTCTCTCTCTCTCTCTCTCTCTCTCTCTCTCTCTCTCTCTTTCATATTGATGATGCCATAAGGGGTTTATCCCCCTGTGGAATTCTGTGACATTTGTTTGTCACTGCTTTACTTCACCGAGTATTCCTATCATTATTCAGCAACTCCTTTTATGTATGGGCCAACGGCCTCTTTTATGAATAAGTCTTTAAGAATTTCAGATTTCTCTCTCATTCACTTTTCCTTTTCTTCTTTTTCTCCCCCTCTCCCCCCCCCCCCACACACACACACGCATGCACCACCACCACACACACACACACACGTACACACACACACACACACACACACAAGCATCCAGTGTCTGTATCATCTCAGTGACTTTGT
>CM060328.1:48942965-48945465 GCA_030674155.1 Stramonita haemastoma
CTCTCTCTCTCTCTCTCTCTCTCTCTCTCTCTTTTCTTCTCTCTCTCAGAATTTTCTTTTAAGGGGACGGAACTGTACAAAGAGACAAGAGCGGAACGACAGACAGATAACTAACGAAAATGAAACGAAATACTATATCATAAACCATAGTAAAAGTGTACTCTGTGTAAGATGTGTTGTGTGTGTGTGTGTGTGTGTGTGTGGTGTGTGTGTTGTGTGTGTGTGTGCAGTGCTTCAAGCAGACACAGAGAGAGGAGGCGAGAGAGCGGGACACGGGAGACAACCCGAGGTGGTGACCTACAACGAAGGACAGATGGCCGTTCTTTACTGCTCTGTCAACGACAGACGAGGGAGAACTGTGAGTCTGCAGACACGTAATGTAATTAATGTGATGTGATGTAATACAATGAAAAATAGGTTTGAAACACATAAGCCGCTTTGACGGACACTATAACTGAGTAATGAAGACCATTTTTACTTCAATTCTTGATTCTCCCTGGGGTGCCGCGGGGGGGGGGGGGGGGGTGTCAATTATGAACAGCATCCCCACCTTCTGCAGATTCTGTGCTAAAAACTTCCTCATTTCTATCACTTTTTTTGTTTCTGCTTTGCTTTT
Source organism: Stramonita haemastoma (assembly GCA_030674155.1). Classification (NCBI taxonomy): domain Eukaryota; kingdom Metazoa; phylum Mollusca; class Gastropoda; order Neogastropoda; family Muricidae; genus Stramonita; species Stramonita haemastoma. Next base: position 48,943,582 of record CM060328.1, read on the forward strand.
TTATCTTTCTGTCATTTTCCTCCCAGTATTTTTCTGCCTTCTCGGTCCATTCTCCTGCCTTTTTTTTCCAGAAAGACTGAAAGATAACAATTCTCTCCAAAGCCAAATCAGATGCGCTGGACCTGACTTGTCAGGCGCTTAACAGCAGCACAACGCATTTTTGCTTATATGTCAGGCAACAATGCTTGATGTCTGAGCGTTCGATGACGACGACAACGACGACGACGAAAAGAAGAAGGAGAAGGAGAAGAAGACTTGAGAAGAGGAAGAAGATTACAAAGAGAAGAAGAAGAAGAAGAAGAAAGAAGAAGAAGAAGAAGAAGAAGAAGAGGAAGAAGAAGAAGAAGAAGAACTTGCAAAGAGGAAGAAGAAGATTGCGAAAAAGAAGAAGAATGAAAGAAGAAGAAGAAGAAAAGAAGAAGAATGCAAAGAAGAAGAAGAATGCAAAGAATGCAAAGAAGAGAAGAGAAGAAGAAGAAGAAGAAGAAGAAGAAGAAGAGAGAGATGAGATGATGATGATGATGAGAGATGATGATGAGATGATGAGAAGAACTGAGAAAGAGAAGAAGAAGGATGAAGAAAGAACACCTGTGGTGGGATAAAGGATGAGCGATTTATGATTAGAATGGGCCAATGAAAATACAGACCTTCACCACCTTAATTCCGTGTGTATGTCCACATGCAAGAGATCAAAAGATACTTTATAGGCCCGGTAATTCATGTCAGCATTCGGATGGGCACGAAAACACAACATACCCAGCATGCATCCTGTAAAAAAAATGAGCTGCTATGAAGTCGGAATGTGTCAGCTGAGGCCAGCAGGCCAACCATCTAAAGTCACTACTACAGGAAAAGACCAGGCACTACACCTCACATCCTGTAAGGAAAAGCAAAAAAGGAAAATCACGAATGTTGAAAAAAAGATGATAACAATAAAATACTAAAAGAAAGAAACGTTGTAATTCATAGGTAAAAGGACATTTTCTTTTGCATTATAGTTATCCCTGATGAATTCTGACTGTGCCAGTTGAAGATGAAATAAACAATGACTATGCAGTTTTGGGGGAGGTTGGGTGCTATCATTCTTATCATTATTTTCAGTTAAATTAAGAGGAAATGTGTGCCCTTTGAACTTTAGACTGTAAAGGGGATGAGCTTTACGTCTTACCAGCACAAAAAATAAAGCCCTTTAAAGACAAGTCTTCAAAAACAAGAGTATTACTAGCTGGGGTGTACTTTTCCTGCTTTTTTTTCTTGTGCATCATACATAAAGTTTTTCAGGTAATTTCATTGTGGAGACAATACCATAAAAGTGCATGCATTTTCAAGGAAGAAGAAGATGCATACTTTGAGAATATCATTAAGAAACAAAAGATTCAACCTCTTGCTTTATGTCATTGGCGATATAGGTCACGTGGCGTAAACTACCCAATCGGAATCCCCTTACCATCGAAACCAACACGTGGGTGAAGGACAAGCGAATCCACGCTGAGCACGTGCCCAACAGCAGCCAATGGAATTTGGTGATAGAAAGGGTCAATGTCTCAGACGCTGGAACTTACGAATGCCGGGTCAGTGCCAGAGGAGAGCAGTTTCGTCACCAAGTCATTCTCCATGTCAGAGGTGAGTGTTTTCTGGGAATGATTGTTAGTATACTGATAGAGGTGAGTCTTGAGAAATGATTGTTCTGGCATAATCCTAGAGGTGAGTTTTGGGGAGTGAATTGTCTAACATACTGATAGAGGTGAGTTCTTGAAAATGATTGTCTAGCATAATGTAGAGGTGAGTTGGTGTGTGTGTGTGTGTTTTAATGATTTGCATAATCCTAAACGAGTTTCTGGAAATAATTGTCTAGCAAAATGTTGGGTGAGTTTTCTTGAAATG
>CM060328.1:48952965-48957965 GCA_030674155.1 Stramonita haemastoma
GGAATGAGCTCAGCCAGGTCTAACTTCCCGCTCATGACGCACTGCCTGAAAACAAAAATTCATTGCGACAAACCAATGACTCCTCAAGGAGTTAGTGAAGAAGTCAGATCAAGATGAAAGACACACCTGTTTGGAATGGCCACCAAACCGTTATAGAAGTTGTTGTTTTTAAACCGTATTATGTACATAGACAAAATTATATGTGCACTGCCCTTCTGCTCATGCTAACATTTATCTCCTTTTTGTTTCAGCTGAAAATATACAACAATACAAAGGAACAACCAATGGACAGGCTTGCTTTCATTTTGTGCTGGGATTTCCTGTGACTCTGCTATTTTTGGCGTGTTTTCATTGGTGCATTGCGGCGCGGTGATGTCATCATGCCTTTAAAAGGAAGCATCATAGAAACACTGACAACGCTTCAACCAGGACATTACAATACAATGCAGTGTGTTCATTTGTGTCTCAGTTTTTTTTAAGTGCGATAAAATGACCTTCGTCGTTAATTCTTGATCTGGCATATATATATATATATATATATATATATATATATATATATATATATATATATATATATATATATATATATTCATTTATTTATTTATTTGAGGTGAGAAAACGCATGTGTAAACAAGAAACAATAGATTTTTTGCTCTTTCTGGCAAAACACATACAGGGACATAACTCGTGATGCCTGTGCGTGACTTGAATTGAATGGACTGCTCACCCCTTTTCCAATATTTATTCCTCTTTATTCAATTCATTTTATCTTGTTTATTCTGTGTACTCGTTCATCCATGTACTTATTCATTTCTCTATTCATCTGTTATGGTTGGACCTTTGGGCAGATTATTTCAGGGAGTAGTACATTGCCGGCAAGTTGAACCTGGCAGAGTGGTCATGGAACATAGAAACTGTTCAGACTATCCATGAGAAAAGGTGGTGTGTTATATATATATATATATATATATATATATATATATATATATATATATATATATATATATATATATATATATATAACATACAATCACAACAGCAGCACCGTGAGAAATGGTGTGTACATAGCTCTCTAGTCAGCATTTTGTGTGGTGACGTCATCATTTTCTGAGCTGCCTTGTTTTCCAGTTCCGGTTTGAACAATGAGAACATAAAGCCTGATCCTGCCATGGACACCAGTCAGGGAGATCATCGTCTGTGCTGTGACTGACAGTGTAAAGATTTACCGTTAAGATGGTGTAAACTGTGACTGACAGGAGTGAAGGTTTACCGTTAAGATGGTGTAAACTGTGACTGACAGGAGTGAAGGTTTACCATTAAGATTGTGTAAACTGTGACTGACAGGAGTGAAGGTTTACCATTAAGATTGTGTATACTGTGACTGACAGTGTAAAGGTTTACCATTAAGATGATGTATACCGTGACTGACAGTGTAAAGATTTACCATTAAGATGATGTATACCGTGACTGACAGTGTAAAGTTTTACCGTTAAGATGGTGAAAACTGTGACTGACAGGAGTGAAGGTTTACCATTAAGATGGTGTATACTGTGACTGACAGTGTAAAGGTTTACCATTAAGATGGTGTAGACTGTGACTGACAGTGTAAAGGTTTACCATTAACATGATGTATACTGTGACTGACAGTGTAAAGGTTTACCAGTGGTAGGGTGTAGACTGTGACTGACAGTGTAAAGGTTTACCAGTGGTAGGGTATAGACTGTGACTGACTGTGTAAAGGTTTAGCAGTGGTAGGGTATAGACTGTGACTGACTGTGTAAAGGTTTAGCAGTGGTAGGGTGTAAACTTTGATTGACAGTGTCAAGGTTTAGCAGTGGTAGGGTGTAATAATGATAATGATAACAATACATGGAATTTGTATAGCGCTATATCTTGCAAAAACAAATCAAAGCGCTTGCATTCAACCTACACAACACACAAACAGCAACAATTTACAGTTTTGACAAATTCGAATGTGCACGCATACACACACACGCACGCACGCATGCAGCACGCGCGCGCGCGCGCACACACACACACACACACACACACACACACACACACAACACACACACACACACACACACACACTGTGTATACTGTGACTGACAGTGTAAAGGTTTACCATTAAGATGGTGTAGACTGTGACTGACAGTGTAATGGTTCACCATTAAGATGGTGTAAACTTTGACAGAGTAAAGGCTTACCGTTAAGATGGTATAAAATGTGACATAGTACAGGCTTACCATTAAGATGGTGTAAACTGACTGACAGAGCAATGGTTTACCATTAAGATGGTGTAAACAGTGACTGACAGTGTAAATGTTTACCATTAAGATGGTGTAAACAGTGACTGACAGTGTAAATATTTACCATTAAAATGGTGTAAACTGTGACTGACACTGTGAAGGTTTACCAGTAAAAGGGTGTGTGGTTGATGGGTCAAGTGCTTTTCTGTGAACCTTATGTTGCTGATTGACGTGTGATTGTATACTCGTCACTAACGTATGTGGTTTGTCATATAGAATTGATGAGCAGGCAAAACACACACACACACACACACACACACACACACACACACACACACACACACACACACACACACACACACAATCGCTGTACTTGCTGTTGTTGGGTGTATTTTAAACAATAAAATATTACCTCCGATCTAAGTCTAATTTATTTCCGTATTTACTATACTGTCTGTATCATTCCCTGAAGATAACCAGCAATTTTGTCTGCATGAAAAGCAACCATTTATTCTTTGTTATGTTCTTTTATATCTGCATTTATACATCATTATTATTATTTATTCACTGATCCTCTTAATTATTTATGATGTGCAATTGAAAAGCTGTGTAGATTGTTTTATATACATGGGTTAAAAATTTGCCTATTATTCATTCATTTCTTTTTTTTTTTTTAATCAATTCATCTTACCAAATCGGCTCACAGCGTCTGATTTTGCTTGTTGGTTTATTGTCATAGACAAAGCTTACCCACAAAAATTATCTAGATTGTAAACTGTTTGTTTATTTGTCTATTCATCGTTTTGTTTGGGTTTTTTCTTTCTCTCATTATTGTTTGTTTTTGTTGTTTGGGTTGTTGTTTTTTTACATACAGTCATTACCCAAACTATGTTCCTGTGAATGAGCATCCCTGACAAGCTGCTAAGCAACTTAGCTTAAGACTGATGACAGACTGAAATGTCTGGATCCCACACAAGCTATCTATATATCTTATATTTCAATTATTAATTTGTTTCTTTGTTTACTTTATTTTTATACCACTTCAAGACACAGGAGATTTCATTGCATGAAACTCGAGCTGTTGTCCTCGGGAAGAGCGCGTCGCCACAAGACCAGCGCCACACATTATTTTATTCTTTTCCTGTCTGCCACTGTATTTGTTTCCCTATCAGGGAGGCTTTTTTTTCTACAGAATTTTGCTAGGGACAACTCTTTCATTGCCGTGGATGCTTTTACGTGCCCTAAACAATTATGTGTAACATACAGGACCTCGGTTAATCGTCTCATCCGAAAGACTAGCACCTAGACCACCTCTCATGGTCTTATGGATGGGGGATAAGTTTCGCGTCCAAACGGGAATTAAACTACCGCACACTTCCGACCCAGTGTTTTCGCTTTCTAGGCAGGTGCGTTACCTTTAGACCACCGATTCACAACATCATTATTTATTCCATACCTATTTCTTTATGTATTTGAGTCTTTTAATTGTTCGTTCATTTATTCATCTATCTATTTCATCATCTATTTATGTGTACACATTCCTCGCAAAAATCGATTTCCTTTACTGTTTGTTTGTTTATTATTTTGTTTATGTACATTTATATACACACAGTCTACTGAAATACATTCCTGTGACTAGGCATATCCAGGCAAGCTATAAACCGGTTCTATAACTCTTTGAGCGTTTGGTATATCCCAGTCCACATGAATTTGGGGGGGGGGGGGGTATTTATATCCATTAATCTAGTTGTTTCGTTTATTTCTGTGTTTATTTCTTTTCTTATCTCTCCGTTTGTTTCTTTATGTTTATACAGCCAATATGTTTTTAGTTGTTTTATTTATTTCTACTTCGTTCTTTTATTTTTTGTTTTGCTTGTATATCTAAAGGTAGGATAAAGCAGAGAGAGAGAGAGAGAAGAGAGAGAGAGAGAGAGAGAGAGAGAGAGAGAGAGAGAGAGAGAGAGAGAGAGAAGATGGGTGCTACCCTCAATAGGCTGGCCCCAGGAGAAGCTGAGGTCTCTGACGCCTCGCTCTTCTATGACGGTGTAGGTCCTGGGACAACTTTGCCTGTACCTTTACCTTACCTATATTACATAAAGTTTACTCCGAAAATAGTCGCAACTTGTTCATAACTTATCTCTGAAACATGTTTTGATGGTGTTATTAATGTTGATGATGATGATTTTTTTTTATGCACGCTGTTCGCCCAAACAAACAAACATGTTTCTGTTTTTCAGCATACCTGGTGAAATGTCAGTCAACCCACTTTAAAAGATTTTTGACTGACTGTCTGGAAAATAACACTTCAGCAGATTTGACTGATTGATTGGTTGATTGTTTGATTGATTGACTGACTGAATGGTTCATTCATCCATTCGTTTGATTGATTGATTGATTAATTGATTGATTGATTGATTGGCTGATTGGCTGATTCATTGGCTGATTCATTCATTCAACATTTATATATACTTATTTATTGACTTACAGTCTACTTTTTATGTATAAAATGCCTACTGTTTACATATTTTATCATTGATTCCTAGATCCTTCATTTATTTATGTACAGTTGACATGGGGTTTTAAAAAATAGTATTCATCATTTATTCATTCATTTCTCTGTTTATTCATATATCGATATGTTTAGAATGATGTGCACATGTTTTACACATACAATGGTAATTCCGGGACAAAGCATTATCTGGTGAGGCTGTCGACCAATTCTTGGGCTGATGACAAAGTGGGAGGTATTGA